>NW_004624880.1:3088970-3117989 GCF_000247695.1 Heterocephalus glaber | reverse complement strand
GGGAAAGAACCAAGATACTCATGTAATGGTACAAGATCCCAATGATGTATGTAAATGTATTTTATACCTAAAATGTACCAATAAACTTAATGGGGGGAGGGGACCCTTCTCCACTGTTGGTGGGAGTGTAGACTGATGCAACCACTGTGGAAATCAGTATGGAGATACTTCAAAGAACTAGGATTGGAGGTCCCATTTGACCTATCTATTCCCCTGCTGGGTATCTTCACCAAAGAACTGAAAGAATCATACCACAGCAATATATGTGCACCCATGTTCATAGCAGCCCAGTTTATAATAGCTAAACCTTAGAAATAGCCCAATTGCCCATCAACTGGAGACTGGATAAAGAAAATGTGAGGTGTTTTAAAATATAAAATGGAGTACTACTGAGTCATAAATAATGAGAAACTAGAGACATTTATAGCTAAATTCATGCACATTGAGGCAATACTCTTAAGTGAAATAAATAGGACACGTGTAAATACTGAATAGTTTCTCTGGTGTGAGAAACTGAAAGTGTAAAGAAGGATCAAAATGTATAATAAATAATGTGAAATGGGAAGAAAATGTGCAAAAGGAAAGGGGAAGTGAGTGGGGAAGGGTAAAAGAAAGAAGGGAAAGGAATAAATATTTAAAAAATTAAAACAAAGTCTTTGTACATAGAGAGGGATGGAGTGGTTGAAGGGAGAGCAGGGGAATGGGGAAAAAATAAGAACCAAGAAATATTATGTAAAGGTACAAATTCCCAATAATGAATGTCATTATATTGTATTCCTAAAATGTACCAATAAAATTAATGAATAAAAAATTTTTAAAAAACAAAAGAGCCAAAGAGAAATCCTATAGCTCCCCCTAACACACACACACACACACACATGCACACATACACAAAACCTGAAAAATTCAATGATAAGATTAATAGCAAAATAAAAGCTACTTTATCTTGAATACAGAAAAGTAAAAATTATCCAAACTGGTGGATGAGACTGAAAAAGTTAACCAGACTTCAGTGACTTGTGACAACATTCAATTACTTGGCCAAGATTAGAACACTAGAATAAGAGGAAAAAAGGAGCTGAAAAATTATAGAAGCAATAATAGTTGAGTATTTTCTAAACTTGATTTAAAAAGAAACTGTAAGCTCAGAGGCCTAAGAAGTTTTTAAAAGTTCAAGGAAGATATATCCATAGAAACCATTTAAGGTACATCATCTCTCCATAGCTGAAAATTTGCAATAATAAGAAAAATTGTAAAAAGAGGCCACAGAAAACAGATTCATTACATAGAAGGCAACAGTCATGAGGAAAACTACTGACTTCAGATCAAAAATGTTGTAAGACAGAAGACAATGGAATTATAATTTTTAAATGCTAGCAGGAAAAACAGTCACTATAGAATTCTATGCCCAATGAGAAATAATCGTCAAAAATTAAGGTCACCAGCACTGCCAAACAAAAAGATAAAATAAGATTCCTTGTTTTTGACAAAAAAACTTGAGTTTTTGTCACCAGCAGTCATGTTCTACAGCACAAGAAATGGTAAAACTTTAAAAGCTGAGGAAAAATAATTTAACATAATTCAGATCTCTATGCAAAGAAATAAAAGGCACTGGGAATGGCAAATTTGTGAATAAATATGAGATACATTTTTTGTTTTTTAATTTCTTTAAAATATATGTATTGTTAAAAAAATAGCAAATTTTAGTTTCTGTAACATGTAAAAGTGAAATATACAGCAATATTAGGGAAATAAAAACAAGGTAAAACTTAATTTTATTGTATTTTACCCAAGGAGGGCTGACATTAATTCAAGACAGGCTATCATAATTTAAAGAACTATATGAAAAAGTCTGTATCAATCATTAAAAACCAAAATGAAGAATATATAATAAGTCAATAGGAGATTTGAAACGGGATAGGAAAAAAATAAATTCAATCTAGGGTAAGGGATTTAGCTCAGTGGCACCACACCTGCCTTGCAGGCGCAAGGTCCTGAGTTCCATCCCTGGTACCAAAATAAATAACACATAAACAAATAAATTCAATCTAAAGTTAGAGAACAATGGGAAAAGGAAACAAAATACAAATAGAAAACAAATAGCAGCATGGAAATCTTAAATCTAATCATTTTAATAAATAAATTTAATGTAACCATATTAAATATTTTATTAAATGGCAAAAATGTCAGACTTTATTACAAAGCATGATCCAATATTTGTCAGTTATGAAGACTAACCTATAAAGACACATTTAGCATACAGGTAAGAAAGGGAAATAAACCATGAAAAATACTAACCATAGAATGCTGCAGTGACTGTATTAATATGAAAGACAGCAGAGCCCAGAAAACTATAATTTTAACAGAGATAGAAATATTTGATAATATGACTCAATCATGGTTACTTCCCATTGCTGAGACAAAATACCCAGCACCCAAAGTTAAAGAAGAAAGGTTTATTTTGGCTTAGTTTGTAGAGATTTCAGTCCATTGTCACATGGCTTCAAAGCAGGGTGGCATGGCAGAGTGGCATCGCAGAGGAGAAACAGTCCATTGAAAAGCAGGCAGGCAGAAGGCAGCCAGCAGTGAGGTAGAAAGCTGCAAGCAGCAAACAATTGCAGCAGCCCTCTTTCTGTTCCTTATAGAGTCTACCCAGGCTACACACTCTTAGGGTGGGTAGCACTCACACAGAGGATGGGCCTTTCTATTATCCACACCCAGAACTATGCCAAACCAATCAGTAGAATAATTTAGTAATCACACACTTTTTTTTTTCGGTACCAGGGATCAAACTCTGGACCTTGTGCTTGTGAGGCAGGCAGCAGCAAAACTGAGCTAAATCCCTGGCCCTGATCACACACTCTTAATCCCAGCATCAAACTTAATTCTAGCATCACATGTTCTAATCCAGCTACCTCTGAAAAGCCCCACCTCTGACCGCTGCATGAGGCTTTGGGAGGACATCTGGACATAAGCCATAACACTCAAATTAATAACAGCATTAAAATTCATGAAGTAAAAATAGAACAAAGAGGAGTGATACACAAATACTATTACTGAAGGAGATTTTGACACTGTCTTCTCAGTTGATAGAATAACTAGACATAAAATCAATGAGCATATGAAAGATTTGAATCATCACAACTAATAAACATCATATTTGTAAAACACTCCCAATAATTGTAGAAATCACATTTTTTAGTGACCAAAGACATTCATCAATGATAAAGTCTATGCTGAGTCACGTAATACAACTCTCAATAAATTTTTAGAAATTCAAATCATTTAGAGTGTATTTTCTGACCACAAAAGTATTAAATTAGAAATCAATAACAGAAAGGCATTTGGAAAGTTCTCTAATACTTGGAAGTTAATTTAAAAACTTATTAAACCATATTCCATCCAAAAAAATTAAAATAAATTTGAAAATATTTCAAACTAAATGAAAATAAAAATATGACATATCAAAATTTGTGATTATGTTAAAAACTGTTTAAAAAGAAAGTTAAAGTTTTAAATGTTTATGTTAGAAAATAAGAATGACTTAAAAGCAGTGATCTTAAATTCTACCTTTAATAAATAGAGAAATAAAATAAATCATCCCAAAGAAAGAATAAGAAAAGGAATAATAAAGATAAAAGCAGAAATTCATTAAATGGAAAATTGGCATATGGAGAAAAATAATGAGAATATAAATTATTTCTAAAATATTAATAAAATTGATGACCTTCCAGCTATACTGATCAAGAAAATATAAATTATTGATATTACAAATGAAAAGAGAGATATTTGAGATTAAAGCTTGATAAATAAATACTATCAAAGATCTCATGAGAAAAAATTTGACAATTGACATGAAAAGAACTATTCCTTTGAAAATTACAAATTGCTAAAGCTAACACAAAAGAGATAAAAAATTAGAAGTCATCTATAGAAAAATTGATTCATAATTTTAAAATCTTTACACAAAGAAAACTCCAAGCTTAGATGACTTCACCAGTAAATTTTATCAGATGATTAAAGAAGAAATAATACTAATTGTGTATATTTTAAATGTTTTCAAGAATATAAAGTAAGGGAATACTTTTTCCTTTTATTTCGTAAGGCCAGTGTTACCTTCATAATGAACCATTTAAATAGATCACAAAAAATTACAGGTTAATACCTCTTATTCTACATGTACACACATAAAGAAGTCCCTAAGAAATTATTAGTAACCCAAATCCAACAAAACATTAACAGATTAATATAACATCATGTAGGAGGTTATCCCAGAATGCAGTTGTTTTAACATTCAAAATAAAACTAATGTAGTTCAATATATTGACAAGATAAAATGCCATTTCATTCTCATTAAAAAAGCATTTTACTAAATTCAACATCCAGTTATAATTATTGTAGTAATAATAATAGTAACTATCAGAAAATTGAAAGAAATTTATACAACTTGTTAATGGACATTCATTTTTTTCAAAATACAGATAATATATTTAATTACTGAATGCTTTCCCCTTGAATAGGAAACAAAGCAGAGATGTTCATCTTACCACTCCTATTTATCATTCTACTAGAAGTCCTGGCCAGTGCAATAAGACAATATTAAGAAATAAAAAACATAAAAACTGAAAATAAAAAGGAAAACTACAGTTTTACGTAATATAGATACAAAATTCTCCCCACAAAATAAAGCAAATTAAAACTTCTAAAGCTGATAAATGAATGTGCTATTATCACAGAATACAATGTCTATATACAAGTCAGTTGAATTTTTAATACATTAGCAATTAAAAATTTAAAAATAAGATTAACAAATAGATTGAAGGAGTAGAATTGATAATATAAAATAGACCCATGCTTATGTGATTTAATTTTGAACAATGTATCAAAGTAATTGAATGGGAAAGGAAATTAATTTAAACAAACAGTACTAGAATAACTGGCAATCAATATAGGGAAAGGGAAGAAACTGAGAACCCTATCATACCCAAAATTTAATTTGAGACTGATTATAGACTAAAACCTAAAATTTGCAATTCTATAACTCTAAATCTTTTAAAAGAATATATGCGTGTTGGGATTTGACAGGAACTTCTTAGTTATGACTCAGAAAGTAAGAGGCATAAAGAAAACATTGTTAAACAACTGAGTACCTCACAAAGAAAACTATATGAATGGCTCGATGGGACAGGAAAAAGTGTTCAATGTCATTAGCCATCTGGGAGATGCAAACAAAAGTCATATAGAGATACCATTCTGCACCTAGTGGAATGACTAGAAGTTCAACCACATCCAAAATTTCTGGATGGTAGAACAACTCCAACTCTCATACAAAATATACTATTGGTAGTAGTGTACAATGAAACAATTTCTTTTAAAATTAGTCTGGCCATGTTTTCACAAAGTAAAATATACACCTACTCTATGATTCAATGATTTCACTTCTAGGCTTTTACCCAGGGGAAATGAAAACTTACATAAATAAACAGATTTGTACAAAAATGCTCACAGGGGCTTTAGATATGGCAGCTCCAAACTGGAAGAGACCATAATGAGTATCAATAGGAAAACGGGAACACAAATTATTGCATCATACAATGGAATACTACTTAACCATGAAAGGAATGAACTATAGATGAAAGCATCAGGAATGGGCCTCAGGGGGACAAAACAGTTTATATTGTATTATTCCACATAGTATTTGAAGTCCTATAATAAGTAAAACCAATCTATGATGATAGAAATTGGAACCATCTGGGTGTAGGAATTGGTGATTGATGCAGGAACATCTTTTGGGAATGATGCAAATGTTCTATACAATTAATTCTGCTATAATAGATGTTTTGAAAATGTCAATTTGTTCAAGTGCAATTGAGATATTAGGGAAAAAATTACGTACGGTAAACACATACTAATAAAAATATAAAAGTTTGAGCATGATGCAGATTCCTTTATTTGCTAATGCATGATTTTGTCTTCAAGAAACGTGAGGTGAATGCAAAACATTGCACCTACCTGAATTGAGTCTTGCAGGGACACACAAATCTCATGCACAAAAACACACTTCAAGTGTCTGCTAGATACCCAAGATCACCTCAGTTACAATGGGCCACGTGCAAACATTTTTCCATCTAATTTCAGATAATTGCCCTTCCTCCATCTCACACTAACTCATAAATAACCTGCAATCCTTCTCATGTCCACTTCCACACAAGCAAACATCAGGTATTTTTTAAAGTAAACTGCAATATTTATTCTATAAACCTCTTAATCACCTAATGTGTAAAACCACACTTGCCTATTTATTAGGTTCCTGTCTATTTTTATGGGTCACTGATGGAGTGTTTGAGTGTGTTTCCCCAGTTACATTTTTTTGCATAAATCTTAGGTAATTTTTATTGCATGATTTTGTGTAGCGATGTTGATTTTCTAGGAATCCACATTCACATTAGAGCAGAATTGACTGTGTCTTGTTAGGATATAGGTTATATAAGTCAATTCAATGGTCAAATTTAATCAACTCTCCCCTGAAATTTATGCAGGTAAATGATACCTCAATAATAGCATTAATTAATATTAACACATTTTTATTTGTTCAAGATTTATATACCTTATCCACATGTAGGCCTTTGGTTTCTGTTCTTTTTTATTTATTTATTTATTTTTTGGTACCAGGGATCGAACTCAGGACCTTGTGCTTGCGAGGCAGGCGGCAGAACCACTGAGCTAAATCCCCGGCCTGGCCTTTGGTTTCTTATGATTTAATTTTACCTCCCAGTGAGTAGAAAACTATTCACAGTTCCCTGGATGTGTCATGTTCTCTTATGGCTGACATTGACATTATTTATGTTTGCAAAAGCATCATCTCTCATTTTTGCCAGATTAGTTGCTAATAATCATTTGGATTTTAGTTAAAATATCACTTTCTCTAGGAAGTTCTCCTTGCTATTTCCTCCTCAGTCTGATTAGATATCCCTTTTTATATGTTCTCACACTGCTATATGTTTAGTTTTAATCATAATGTGCATAACTATTTTGCACATTTTAAAGAAATTGTCATTGCTTTGAGATTGTAGATGTCAAGTTGAAAGCTCTGTGTTTTAGCTCTGAATCTCCATCTCTGGCTCAAAGTCTAATGTATTAGCTGCACAATAAAATATTATATGAAAATATCTGACTATGTGAATGAATATTCTACTTTTGACCAGTTTATTAGTTTCTTATTGCTAATGAACAAACTACCAGAAATGTAAGGGTTTAAAATGACATAAATTTATTATCTTATAGTTTATAGGTCAAAAGTTTGAAATGGGCCTCAGTAGGTTGAATCAAGGTGCTGTCATGGCTGAATTCTGGCAGGACGCGCTAATGGAAAATCCATTCCCTTGCTTTTTAAGAAAAAATTTAACTTTATTTTTATTAGTACATATTTGTCATAAATATTGATCACATTCATCATAGAGAATTTTTATTTGTACATAATATATTTTAATCCTTTTTTCTCCATTCCCCTCCCTGCCCTTCAATCCCTCTTCTCCCCACTTTTTTCTTTCATCCTCTTTTTATTTTCCCTTCTTTCCCTCTTCCCTCTCCCTTCCCTTGTTCCATTCCTATTTGAACATTTTCTTCCTATTTCCTAATATCTATTATCCATTTTGGTCCTTATTTACACTTTTGGTTTCTCACACAAGAGAAACAATGTGCTGTTTAAACATACGTGTCTTATTTCACTTAAAAGTATGGTCTCAAGGTGTACCCATTTACCTAAAAATGTCTCAACTTTATCCTTCTTTATGGCAGAGTAACCCCATTGTATATGAAAACCACATTTTCTTTATCCATTCATCTGTTGATACACATCTAGGCTATTTCCAAGATATAGCTATTAAAATTGTGCTGCTATAACCCTGGGTGTGCATATATCACTGTGGTACAATGCTTTTGATTCTTTCCAGAAGATAGCAAGAAGGGGAAAAGATGGGTCAAACAGAACCTTTAGTCCTAGTTTTTGGAAGAATCCCCACAGTGGTTGCACCAGTCTACACTCCCACCAACAGTAGAAGAATTCTTTTTTACCAACAGCCCCACCAGCATTTGTTATTGGTTAAATTCTTGATAATGGTCATTCTTTCTGGAGTGAGATGAAATCTCAGTGTTGTTTTAATTTGCATCTCTCAAATGATCAGTGATGTTGAACATTTTTTTCATATATTTATTTTCTTTTTATACTTCATCTGAGAAGTGTCTATTCATTTCAGGAGCCCACTTTTGGACTGTGTCTTTAAATGTGGGGGATCTGATTTTTTTTAGTTCTTTATCTATTCTAGATATTAGCCCTTTGTCTCAGGAACAACTGCCAAAAATTTTTTCCCACTCTGTGTGTTGTCTATTCACTTTGTTGGTGGTTTTGTTTGCTGTGCAAAAGCTTTTTAATATGATGAGATCCCAGTTGTTGATTCTTTGTAATATTTTCTGTGCAATCAGAGTTTTGTTCATAAAGTCCTTTCTGACACCTATGTCTTGAAGAATTCTACCTATTCTATCTTCCAGCAGACTTAATGTTTCTGTTTTAATATTTAGATATTGGATCCATTTTGATTAACAATCATTTTCTTGTAAATGTCACTTATTAAAAGTGATGCATCTGCAAATGTACATTGGTCCATGCATATGTAATAGTATGTATAGGTCTTGGTGGTTCTGATCATGGTATTCTGAGGGAACTAAATTTTTCTGATCCAGATAAAACTGAAAGCATAGTTGATCTTATTAAAACTTTAAAACAGAAACATTCAGCATCAAGTTGTTATAAAGTTGAAAAAGGAATTGAAATCTAGTCACTAGACATAGGGGTACAGTGGACTTCTGACTTGCAAACTCAATTTGTTCAAGAGAGCTGATTGTAACTCAAGTTGGTTGTAACCCAAGACTCTTTTTCCTATAAGAAATAATGGAAATATCAATAATCCATTCCAAAGCACCCCTTAACTAACCTTTTAATAATAAAAGGGCTGTATATTGTGTGTAATTTACCAGAAATATCAATAATTTTCCTAGTGTATTTACCAAAAAGTTATAAAATGTGCCTAGTTTACCAAAAACAACATTTTCATACTATACTCACCATTCAAGTTGACATCTTTGGCTTGCAGGAAGGCAGGATGAAATGGAAGGTTCCTATTGTTTGGAAAGTAAGTCCCCTTCCATAATATCAGGAATCTGACTCTCTGGTGTCCTTTCTTTCCTTGGGAGAGTCTGTAGCCCACTAGGACCTGCTTCTGGCTCATGAAGTCTCAACTAAAAACTGATCTAAGGTTACCTATTGCTGTCTGTTCTTTAACACTGTTCTGTAGTATGATATGACATTGTTATTAAACAAGTGATTGCAATAACTGGTTTTTTCTCTGTCCGGGTGGGTCTTCCCTACAAATGTTTGTAGCTCTGTCCATTTTTTCAGGATTTTCTTTATTTCAGAAGAAGAACTTTGCTGCACTGATTGTTGATACTCCCCCTCCTCTCCAGAAAGCTCCTCAGCTGCCATTCACTGTTGCTCAGCCAGAGGTTGCTGGAGTTCCTCTGTAGACAATTCCTCTGAGTGTTCCTCCACCGGTTCCTCAATATCATCACTGTCTACCTGCAAGCCTGTAGATTCTGTTATAGTGACAGTGTCATCAACCACAGGATCAGGTGAAGGCTCAGGCTCCTCTCCACAGCTTTCAAGTATCTCTCCTGAATAATTTTAGGCCACACTTTCTCTGTGTCCTTAGAGAGACACTGGCCCAGGATTTCTCAGTGAAACCCACACAGGAAAGACCAGCATTAAGATTGTAACTCAAGACTTTGGTCAAAAGTTAAAACTAAAATTCTATTCATAACCCAAGTTGTTTGTATGTGAGACTGGTCATAACTTGAGAGTCCATTATAGTTTCTTATTTGGCTCAAGCTTGGCCCAAAGGAGGTAAATTATTCTCTTGATTTCCTCCCTGCAAGTCTGAGACAAGTGGGATCTTTCAAATGTCATTGTATAATCAGAAATGGCAAAAGGAAAAGAAAAATGGCAGGGGGACATAAATGATGATGCTTGAAAATTTGAAGTTCTGATTTCTCATCTTTTTCTGAATGCTGTCTCAAAATAATAACCTTCTATAAGCCCAAGGACAGGGACAATTGTGCAGGCCTTGTGAGATCCCTCATATCTTAGTTTTCAACCCACTTCTATGGACCTTCTGTTTTGACATCTTTACCCCTGGTTTACTATCTTACCTAAAGCCTGATATCAATGTCTATCCTAAGGGAACATGATATTAATTGTGACATATCAGTTTAACTGAAGTAAGAAACACCTAGCAGATTAGTAAAGCATAGGTCTGTGCTTGTCTGTGGATGACTGACATGTAGGCCAATAAACTGAGAAGGCAAGACCCATTCCAGTTGTGAATGGCACCAACCAGTAGGAGCCTGGATGGAATAAAAAATGGGAAAAAGAAGAAAGTTAATCTGTTTTGAAGAGTTCAGTCTTCATGAGCAGGTGCGTCCTTTGCTGCCATCACCTTTGGTTATCGGTCTCAAGGTCTCCAGTTTCTTCAGTCTTCCAGTGCAGACTCTGACCAGCAGCTCTTCAGTGAGCTTCCAGGCTTTCAACCTTGGGCCAGTTCTGCAGTTCTGATCCCTCTTTTTCTGTGGCTTCCATCTTCTTGGTCTGAGTGGGTACTGAATCCCTGGCTGTCCAGCATGGAGGTGGCTGTTGTAGATAATCCCATCTCTGATCCTATAAGCATACCTAATACATCTTCCCTGTTCTTCTAGAGATCAGATCGGAGGTGATTTCTCCTTAGCTAAATAACACATTTCATATGAGACCTTGTTTTATACCCACAGGAATAGGAACAGATCTTCCAACAAAGAAGCACTAGTCTGGTAGTTAGGTAACTTAAAATTCTTGCCCTGATTTTCTCACCAATTTAAATTCTGAAATCTTATCTTAAAATAATTTGATTGATGTCTTTAAGGTCCATTCAAGTTCTGTGCTTCTATGATTTTCACTAACAAACATTATTGAGATCCTTCTAGGCATAGGGTATTTATCAAACAATGAATCTATCTTCATTTTTCAGAAGAAGATAAGGAAGCTCAGAAAAGTCAAGTGACCTATAATATCACACTTTCTACAAATGGCAGAGCTCAGACTCACAGATCTTGTTCAGAGAAACAAATGTCTTTGCAAATGACGAAAAAAGCAGCTATGGCGTTGCAGGTGGGAAACTAGGTACTGGACACTTGGATCGTTAGAAGCTCCACCAATTTATAAAAGATCCTTAGGAGTTGCTATATTTGATAAAATAATGGCAGCTTAACCTCTGTTGATTAGTTCAGGGATAGACACAACCCAAATTAGAAAAGTAAAATACTTCCATAGGATTTGGAAATTTTAAAAGTAATTAGTTTTTCTGAGATGATTTAAGCCACAGAACGGAAAATCCAAGTGATATTAGCATCAATGTTTCTTGCCAAATGAAGATAGCCAGTTTACAGTGAGAGACAAAGCAAAGAGAGAGCATTCTGGCAGAAGTTTGTTCCTGAGTTTTGGGTACTTATGAGGTCTAGTTCACCTAATAGCCCATAGTCCTTCTATCTTCCCTAATATTCAGTCTGCAATATGCTCTTTGCTGCCTTAATTGCTGAATGACCCTATATTAGTTTCCAGGGCTACTGTAATAAATTGGCACCAACTGATAGCTTAAAACAACAAAAATATATTCACACACAGTTCTGGAGGCCCAAAGTCTGAAATCAAGGTGGTAGCAGTTTCTTCTGCAGACGCTGAAAGAGAATCTATTCCATGCATCTCTTGTAGCTTCTGATAATTGCTGCCAATCTTTGGCTTATAGGATGATGTCTCCAATCTCTTTCATCTTGTGCATCTCTGCATGTCTTTTCCATTTCTTTCCTCATACAATAAAACTTGTAATTGGACTTAGGAGCCACCCTTATGAAAGACGATCTCTTGAGATCATTAGCTTAATTGTATTTTCAAAGACTCTTTAACCAAATAAGCTCAGATTCATAGCTTCTGGGTGGATCTTTTAGGGAGATGCTATTAACTCATAATAAAAGAAAACCCTATAGTAGTGGTGATGATTTAGGGAGTATAGTGATATACATCTCAATATATTCTTTTATGTATTTAATCACATTCCCCTACTGTCACCATTGCCCAGTTTTTTCTTTCTGTAGGGTCATTTTGAAATTTTACAAACATGATATTATAATCCCCAAACCAAAGTTGTGTTAGAACTTACACCCACAAATTTTTTAGATTTACCTTTTCTTTGGTAAAAGACAAGTAAGGTGACTAAGTGATCTCAACTTATGTAGTAGAATTCCACTTAAGTCTTCCATGAACTGAAAATGTACTTTAAACTGCTTCTATTATAGCACCTGGAAAAATGATTTACTGGAGAACTCTTGTGTCTACACACCTCCTAGGTATTTTTTTGTTGTTTAACTTTGTAGGTTTTAAAAAAATAAATAATAAAGAAGAGGAAGTGTGTCAGTATTTTGTCTTTTAACTGGCATAAATTGCCTTTAAAAACAAAAGGAAATGTTCCCTATTATGTGAACTCAATTTTCATGGAACCAGTCATTTGGTAGAGTAACAAATTTACCTCATCCTGGAATCTCAAATAAAAAACCCATTGTAAGCCATTATATAGCTGGTTTTATGTTTACTAGCAGCTGTCTTCAAATCTTCACTATTGCAGAGAAAAACTATTATACTGGTATTAAAAAAATATTCCCATAACAACAACAACAAAAATACAAAGACCCTGGTTTATGAGAGGTATTTTATTGGGAAAATACTGAGGGATGGATTCAATAAAAAACAAAACCGTGCCTTCCGCTCCATATAATCTTATGGATGCCTTCTCTCTTCCTGATTCATGGCAGAGGTATTGTTTCTCCATACAGAAGACATCAGACGGTTTAAATTTTGTGTTTCCTGTATTCTGAGTGTATCACAAGACAATTTCCCACGGCATACAAACTTTAGAAATAAAGTTTGAATTTGAGTAGACCAAATCCTGAGTCTGCTATACAGTTCTTATATCAGGTTATAATATAGAGTCTTCCAAACTGGATTCAGTGATACCTCAGCCTCCTCACCTTACTTTGTTAAGTTGTAACCAGTGTCTCCTGTGTACCACAGCTTACTATTTTAACAGAGCAAATCCAAAAGTAGGAATGCCAAACTCTTGCCATGTAAAATCTCTCAGTGTGGTACTAAAAAAGAAGATACAGTTTCATAAAGTGGCAAAAATGCTATAAATACATGATGGCAGATTTGTTTGGGATAAAGTTAATTGCTTCTTTGTTAATTCCTGATAAAACCTTGAAGGCTCTTTAATAGTTTACTTTTACCTGTTGATGTATGTTTTATATAGAGTCATAGATTATTAAGTTTTTAAAAAATCTTTACTTCTCTTTGTAGGTAAGAGTTCTATTTGAGTTTAAAATTTTCCATCCTTAAACTGACTTGATACTTTTTAATGATGTTCATGCCGTTCATCAGGACTATATAAACAACCCATTTTACGAATTTCATAAAGACATATGTGAACATTTAACAGGCTTTGGGAGACATTCGCTGTTTAAAATATTTAGGTGGATTTTCTTTCTTGGAGATTATCCTGTAGTAATAACAGGCAGAGAAAATATTTCCCATGTCTGTGAGTATTTAAGAGTTTCTTTGTGTGCCTACATCTTTTTCCCCCATAAAGGGGAAGTGGTGTGCACTGAGGGTGGGCAGAAGAAAAATGACAAAAAGCAAAAGCTGTGCTGCTGTGGGATCGGATTCCAAGCAGAATTCCTTCATAGACTTCCATTTCTGTGAAAGTGGAATGTGGTATTCGTTTTCACTGTATCTGCTTGCTTAATTGTTTCTGCCTGTTCATTTCATTCTTTAGTGAAAACGTTAGCCTAAGGGACATTTGAAAATCAAAAGGTAGGCTTGAAGTTTAACAGGAAGTGAACAGTGGTGTTGTTGCAATATTAAAGTACAAGTTTTGATCCAGTAAGAAACAGCTACAATTCTAAACTCAGTATGTCTTTCTCCTTTACATTGTTTGTTTTGCACCCCTGAATGTTGAGAGTGAAGAAAAACATTTCATGATTTCTACATTTTTACACAGTGAGGACATATAAAGGTTGCTGTGAGGAATGCATTAAAGGACCTATCTTAGATATAACAAAAATCAAGACAGTTTGAATTATTGCAGGAATTTATAAAATCCAGGACAGACTTCCTGACAGCTATAATTCTTTTAGAATCATCCCTCTCCACCCCCAAACTTCCTCTTGCCAAAATTATCAAGATAATTAAGGAAGCAGTGAGAAAGTTAGAATCTGAACCATCACAAGACCCAAACTGACCAGATAATGTCTAGCTATCTGCTTTACTTGTGAGGTAGGAATAGGACTTCTGTGTCCTTATTTGTGTACTGTTTAAGTATGATCTCTAGGAGGGAAATTGTATTAGAGACTTAGAACTTTAACTTCAATGCTCCTCACCCTAGTTGCTCATGTATACTCAATGCAACATGGCTTAATTGCAGCGAACATGGGTTAGGTTAAATGCTGTTAATTTAACAGCCCAAGATGTTAATTTAACAACTCAAGATGTAGTATTATTGTTGTCCATCCTTCCTCTGGCCATGGAAACAAAAGATCAAATATAGTCAAAGCCACTCTTGAAGGATCTCAACTTAATACTGCCTATTTTACAATATATTCTGCACCTTAATGAGGAAATCAAACAATTCTAGGAGAGTAAGACAAAACCATCAGCAAACTTGTTTAAAATGGTCTGCCAGATACAGACATTGTAAGAGTTGAATAATAAGGTGCAAAATATTAGCTTCAAAATATAAAATTAAAGTGTAGGAGTTTAAACATGCAAAAGTTATTATACCATTTTTTTTTGGAAATAATTTGGGTTAATTCAAATGACCGTAATGAGGAATAGTCAAATAACAAGTAATTACCTTTTCCTGCCTTTGAAGAACAATGGATTTGGGATGGATCCAAATTTGTAAAAAGCAATCATGATTTTTTATTCAATTATCTAAAGGAAAGATCAACATAGTTTTGTATTAGTTTGCTGACACTATATTTCATAGACATTGCATACTTGGAGAAATAATTTAATCAAAACTTAGATTCAATTTTTCATTGATCACGTAAGAACTGTTGATTATAAAACACCATTTTAAAAGGGAAAAACTGGCTCATTTAGCTAACTTTACAGTGATCATTCTCCATGGAGAATGCAGTCCTTTGGCTGTTTCTATTACCAGGGTGGATGCAGTGTTTGTGGTGTCGGATGGTGGGGCAAGATTCTAGGTATAGGTCTGAAATGGGAAAGCAAAGCAAATGGACAAATTGCAAGTTAAATACTTAAGGGGGAGGGGATGTATTTTTTTACAGGTATCAATTATTGTAGTTACAAGTAATAAATAATGCTAAATAAAACATGTAACTAAATGGGCATTAAAGGCCCTTTACATACATAGAAGACAAGAAAAGCTTTTTTTTCTCCTATGCTGCAGACTGCAGGCATTTTCCTCTGCCTCTGTCAAGTGTAATTCTTTCTTGATGAATGACAAGGCAGGATAATAGGCTGCGGTCACCATGGCAACCAGACAGCAGCACTGTGTGCCTAGCATTTTTTCATCTGAAAATGAAACCAGAAGCAAAGAAAAGCTGAAAATGTAACCAACAGATTAACTGATACAAAAAAAAGAAAAGAATGAAAAAAAGGAACAAAAAGGCAAGTTAGATTACAAGCAATTAAAATTACAGTACCTAGTCTTTCCCTCTTGTGCTCTTCCTCCCTCTGTCCTCTCTCTCTCTGTCTCTCTCTGTCTCTCTCTCTCTCTCTCTCACACACACACACACACACAAATATATACACATATTACCAATTCCATATTTTAAGTACTATTTAATAAACATGAAAGGATTATCATTTTTAATTTTCTAAAATGCCTCATTTCTTTTTAAAACCTAGAAAGAACTAATTTTTTAAAAGAGCCATTTAAGTCTATTAAACACTACCATTCATTAGGTATTATGTATTGTGTTTGTTTTGGAATTTCTAAATTCTTTTCTTCTTCAATGCCTATCCCTAAACTATCCAGAGACCAAGAGCTTAAAGTGCATCAGTTTTATCTAGGACAGGGTGGGATAGGGTGAGCAAAAGAGGGTGACTTGGAGCTGAGAAATAAGAGGACAATTCTATATTAGCACTCATGGATTCTATAGTCTTCATCCACTGTGTTTATCAGAGTTGCTCTTCTATTGAGATAAGAGAAGGATGTAGTATTTTTTGCTGTATTCCTATTCTCAAATAAAAGAAAGGCACTGAATTCCTATTCAGCACATTGTATGTTCTGTCATATAATTTTTTATTAACTTGATCTAAAACACCTTTGTTGCAGTTTTCCTTGGAGATAATCTTTGTTTCTACTCAGAAAAGAAAAAAAAAAAGAGAGAGGGATGTAAATGTATATTTTCTGAGAGTAGTATTTCCTTTGCACCAGTTGAGTGAAAAACACTGAGCCAGAAGTTAGAGGACAAATGTTCAGCTAATGACTCAAGTTTGAAACTTTAGGCCAAGCAACAGAGGAGAAGAGCAATTCAACTAGGTCTTAGAATCAAAATACCAACACCGCTGGTAATATAAAAATAGATATCAACATCTATTGTGAATGAAGTAGAGAGTTGTTAACCTTTGAGCTTTAGTATTTTTCATTTCTACAATGGGCAAATCTTAGCTCCTTCACAGGATGGAGGATGCACAAGATCATCTTTTGAAAGTATTTGGCACATAGTAGGAGTCAACTAAAGATTCCTCCTTCATGGAAGCTTAGTTTTCTCATCTATATAGTATAAATGTGCGTATAATATGTATGTGCCAAAAAGACATACCACCTGCTTCAAATGGTTGTGGATCAAATAAGTTACTCATACAAAGTACTTTGAAAATATGTTGCTTATGAAAAAGGAAGTGGAGTCACCCAGAGATGCTGCGAAACTTCTTTTCAGGAGAATGCTAAAGGAAAGCATTTGTCTCAAACCTTCTTCAACACAAAGAAAACAACTGACCAAAGGGTTTTTATCTCAGTAACTTTCCCTTGATAGACAAGAAGGCTGAAATGTTGAAAGAGGACCTCAGATAAAGATGACAGAAGTTAGCGAGAACATAAGGTGTCTAAGTGCTAACAAGTGTCCAGTATGTGTTGGTACAGAGTACTCCTGATTTTTCTCCAACATGCCCAGTGGTTGCACTGGCCACCCACAGCAAGGCCTAATAAATCCTTCCTTTGTCCTCATTTCCCTCAACGCACACAAACGCAAAGTAAACAGTAGGATCAAAGCTTTTAATGTGCTTTGTACCGTTTTATTTGAAAAGATCAGGTCTGATATTTGAGAGGAAGAGTCCATCTGGCTGGGCTGAGATCAAGAAGCCTCAGACAAATTGTAAACAAGATCATGGCACAAAGTCCTCTCATGGCCCACAGCCTGCCGCTACCATTACCAAAGCAGCATCTCAGGCTAGCCGGGTTTTCCTGACCATTCATGCAAAGGGAGCTTAGTGTATTGAAAGTGACCCTCTCACAAACTTTTCCTAGAATTTTCTAATGCATATACTTCAAATTACCATTGACATTTCTAGCTAATCTTCTCTTGGTCTAAGATTATAACTGCTTTGTATTTTTTAAAGTTTTTAACATAGATATAGTTCTTTACATACCATTAAAACCCCCAATTCAAATAAACTCAATAATTTAAGAGCAAAAGGCTGAGGAATGAAGACTGAAGGGAAAAGAATAATTGCTTCATTAAATATGATCTATATTCCTTTAAAACTGAAATTTTCACTTTTTACTACCTTTGGAATAAAAAGGGGTTCAATGCAATTCCTCCACCCCAGCATTTGTGACACTTTATGTTGTCATTTGTACAGTTATTTATTCTTTCATTGTAAGCTCTTCACAGATAGGGGCCATGGCCACTTGCCTATGTGACATATCCTAGGGCCTAATAGCATGCTTGGCACATAGTAAGCCCTCAATAAATACTTGTTAATCAAATGGATGAGCTTTGAATTCAGATACGTGTACATTTGTACTGTCATTTCGTTGCTTTCCAGTTGTTACTGAAGGCAACTTTATTTTTCCGAGGCTGATTTCTCCTCTGTAAAATGGAAGGAAATTTCTTCACAAAATCATTAGGACTCCCAAAGACACATGTGCAAAAATACACAGTGTCTGGCATAACATAGCAGATATACAATAACTACTATTTTTTTCCTTTTAAAATTCAGTCTCTTTTGATTACCATTTTTAAGAAATTGCTTGCCAAGAGAAACCACCAGCAGTGTGAAGAGACAACCCACAATGTGGGGAAAAATCTTCACCTGCTCTTCCTCAGACAAAGGTCTACTACCATGAATCTATAAAGAACTTAAAAAGATCAGACCTCCCAAATTTAAAGACCCAATCCAAAAATGGGCATCTGAAATGAACAGACATTTCTCAGACAAGGAAGTAGAAATAGCAAATAAATACATGAAAAAATGTTCAACATCACTGGTCATTTGAGAGATGCAAATGAAAACAACACTGAGATTCCATCTCACTCCAGAAAGAATGGCTGCTATCATGAAATCAACCAATAACAAATGCTGGCGGGGGTGTGGGGAAAGAGGAACCCTGCTCCACTGCTGGTGGGAGTGTAGACTGGTGCAAGCACTGTGGAAATCAGTATGGAGATACCTCAAAGAACTAGGACTGGAAGTCCCATTTGACCCTGCTATTCCACTGCTGGGGATCTTCCCCAAAGAATTAAAAGAATCATACCACAGTGATATATGTGCGCCCTTGTTTATAGCAGCACAGTTTGTAATAGCTAAAACTTGGAAACAGCCCAAATGCCCATCAACTGGAGACTGGATAAAGAAAATGTGGTTTATTTATAAAATAGAGTACTACTCAGCCATAAAAAATGAGAAATTAGAGACATTTATAGATAAGTGGATGCACATTGAGGCGATACTCTTAAGTGAAATAAATAGGACACACATGAATAAATACTGAATAGTTTCTCTAGTGTGAGAAACTGAAAGTGTAAATAAGGACTAAATGTATAATAAGTAATGTGAAATAGGAAGAAAAGGGGCAAAGGGGAAGGAAGTGGGAGGGCTAAGGGAAAGGATAGAAGGGAATGGGATTAATATGAGAAAATGGAAAAATAGGAACAAAATCTTTGTAAATAGGGTGGAATGGAGGAGTTGAAGGGAGGGCTGGGCAAGGGTGAAAACTAAGAACCAAGAGAGACTATGTAAAGGTGCAAATTTCCAATGATGAATGTCATTATATTGTATACCTAAAATGTACCATTGATTAGAATGAATAATCGATAATGCAAAATTGTAAGAAAAGGTCCAAAGGGGTAGGGGTAGTGGGAGGGGCAGGGGAAAGGAAAGAAGGGAAAGGAAAAATGATGAGAAATGGTAAAAACGGAAATAGTCTTTGTAAATAGGGAAGGGTGGAGGGCGTGAAGGGAGGGCTGGGAGAAAAAAAAAAAGAAAGAAATTGCTTGCCATTTGAAAGGATTTTTCTGGGTAGTCTTTGGAAACCCACAAAATCCCAGTAGAGGAATTACAAGTTTAGAAAGTGCTTATTCCCCAGGGAGTAAGTACTATGTAGGCCTATTCCAAAAACCATGTCATTTGGAAGTATACAAGAGTAAATGCCATTTGTCATTAATCAGAATAGGGAAGGCTAAATGTGATTGGAAAGACCAGCATGGAAGGTGAATATAGAACCTTGGGGTTGCACAAGGTGAAGGACCAAACATAAATGCTCAGTAGCAGAGCCATTAATCTAATGACCACCTGTGCTTGAGCATCTGGTAAACAGATTACAGATGGTAAAATAGTTGCACACAGCATTAGCTTAGGTCAAAGATGGGAATGATATTTGGGCATTTATTGAGCATCTACCATACCTGGGACAATGGATTAGAACATTTACATATGGAGGTCCTTTCCCTTAGGAGCCAGCAGTAGCACAGTAGCAATACTCAGGCTCCAATCAGACTGCCAGTTTCTATCCAGGCTCTTGTGCTTATTAGCTGTATGACTAGCACATTGCTTATCTTCTCTGGTCAGTTTCCTCATCTATAAAGAGGAGGTACCTACTTCACATGGCCATGGTCAACAAGTGATTCAATATATATAAAAGCAATTTGAACAGTGTGTACATAAACAGGACTCAATAAATTTTAACTGTTGGGGTTTGATTTTGTACTCATTCTTTTCTACAGCTAAGAGAGATGGTGGATTTATTACAGAAAACAAGTGGGCTTGAAAATCAGTTTTACCAATTACTAGATTTGTTTTCTTCAGCAGAAAATGCAAATAATAGGACCCGTATTGACAGATTTGATCTAAAATGTGCATTCATTTAAAGAGACTAAGATTAAGTGTCAATAGTAAGCATGCAAATGCTAAGCAAAATTTCAAAGTTCAGGCAATGAGTAGCAGGAACACTTAGCAGCTGACCTCAGTCCAGGGCAGCAAGAGTTAAAGTTCCTGCTCTCAGACATTAAGAAATGGAGAACACAACATCTGTGATGGAAGTCACCAAGGTCAGCACAAAAGACAACTTAATGCTGAGACACAGGGGTGCTGAGTTAATCTTCCAAACTTATAATTCAGACAAGATGATAATTCTCACAGGCTGCACTGGCTTAAGAACAAAACATAAGCTTCTGCAACCAGTACTCAAATTCTCTGCAGATCAGCACTGAACTTCACTCTCAGCATTTTCTCCCATTCAAGGTCAGTAATGAATCGGCCCTTTCCTACACATTCACGTGACACTCTAGAGAGAAAGACATCAACTTCTGGTCTCACTCTTTCTTGTATCTAAAACACTATTCTCCACTCTCCACCTGTCCAAGTTTTTGTAACCTTTAAGTCTCAGCCAAAGGCTACTTTTCTCTGTGAAGTTTTCTCCAGGATCTATGAGCTCTAGCTTTCTTGGGCATTTAACAATTTCTTCCTTCAAAATTTATTTTATTAGTTTATCTTTGCAGTACATAATGTTTATGTTCCTTGTGTGGAGTTGATGCATGCACATAACACATTTTAATTCCTTTATTCATCCCATTTTCATCTCTTGATCCCTTTCCCATTTTAGAAAGATCTATCTCTGTACTTCCTGTGATCTACCTTTTATTTTGCTCTCTATTTATATTTCCTTCAATGGACAAGGTTTTCCAATTGTTTCACTTTTGTTTGCTTGAAAGGGGGCTTAAATATAATAGTCATACAATATATCTTTATTATTTGACAGATGTATGAAATAAATGAAGAAAAGAAAAAAAGTACATCATATATCCCTTTGTTTTTATAATAAATACAAAGCTGATCATAAAATTTAGTATTAGTAATAGTAGTAAAAGTATGAATTAGCACTTACCAATACCTATATGAACCAGGAATGAACTAAGAGGTAGAGAGGCAGTGGTGAGTGAAACATATGTATCTGTCTTCCCTGGAGCTCACCGTCCAAATATGTACTTACAAACCATGAATGATACAAAGAAAAACATTATAGCAAGTTATGAGAACACAAAGGGACAGGATCTAACTGGGGAGAGGTCATGGAAGTCTTTCTTGAGGAACTTGTGTTTCTATTTAGACTTAAAATGATGACAGCATTTGCTCATGGGTAGACCAGTGGTTTTGATGACAGGGCACTGGATAGGATGCCCATTCAAGGCATTTTACCCTGTAATCTGTTTCTTAGATTCTATGAAGATGAAAAGAGGTCTAGCATTCATCCTAATACAGTAGTTTTGAGTGTATGTTGAAAACACAGTAGGAAGACAGTAAGAAGAATGATTCAGAGAACAGCATAATAAAGGAGGAAAGAGATAAGACTGGGGGGGGTGAAATAGCTCAGTGACTAAATAAGCAGAGAAATGAATACAAGAGAAAAATGAGAGAATTGATGAGTACACCACCAATTCCATCTCAGATATGGCAAATAAATCCTATAAACCTTTAACATACATATTTCATTTGTCATTAAATTTTCCGGATTTAGAATTTAAGGAAATAATTTTGACTAAAAGGAAACTTGCACCTGACTTTACATGAGAATATGTACATTTATATCTAGATTTTGATCCAATTTAATTTTATTGCCAGTTGGGTAGATGGAGAGACAAAATAAGGAAGAGTACAGGTTAGATGGAATTAAAAGCCAACGTTAGGGTTAGTGTCTCTATATCTTTGGATCTGCCTAGGTATCTGTTTGTAAACATAGTTGCACTTCAGGTTATAAAAATAATTAGGATGACTGAAAATTACACTTGGAAAAGAAGAAAACAAATCGAGTTGTATAGATGACCTCTAGGGTCCATCAGAGTGGCTAATATTTTAAGAACTGAAAAGGAGACAGAGAGGAAGCATCAAGAGCTTTGAGACAGTGCGTTAACAATTCCACATCCACAGTGAGCTGTTTAGAGTGGTGTCCTTGGGCTCTAAAAGTCTTTGGGTATATTTCAAAAATGTAGCATATTTTCTGGACCTCCCATTGTGGGTTCCATGAATTTACCTAGCTTTCTTGACAAAACAATCAGAGAAACACTTATCGGAGAGAAAACTCCTGTTTCCAGGAACATGTGCATGTAAATTTCAGTGAGGTTGAACCTGAAAGCAATTGGAAGAAACAGGAGGATATTGAGTATCCATATTACTGAGCATAGAGTAGAGAAAGTAGATGCTGTAAGTATAAAATTCTCTGCTTGACAGTGTATCCCAGGTAATGGTGTTGAGAAACATGAATAAAAGTGATTTAGTCTCGGTTCTTACCTTCAACTCTACATGTCTACCATGATGTCAAATATCTATCGTGGGAGAATTCTTCTCTGAGCTGTTAAGTCTTTTCTGTGGTAAAGTTATTTTATTAAAGCACTTATACCCAAGGGAGGAACCCACCTTATTAAATAATGCCTTCAAGAAGGATTAATCTTTCAGATATTCTCTAATAGGTAACAGGAGGGAGCCTGAGGCCCTAAGGGGAGGAGACATGTGAGAGAGCTGAGGGCTGGGAGAACGCTGGAGAAAACCCCATCCAACTTCACAAGTAAGGCTCAACCAGGGCCTCAGCTGTGAAAAAACATGCCCTGCTTTCCAATAAATAGCTCTCAACCTAACCCAAGT
Organism: Heterocephalus glaber; assembly: GCF_000247695.1. The sequence goes on along the minus strand of NW_004624880.1, from coordinate 3,094,693 downwards.
TGTTGTATGGACAAGCATTTTATTTGCAAAGTAGTCACTCACATCAATTATACAATAGAAACAAATACATTTGGGGCATTTACTCTTTCATATTCATGGAACTTCACATGGGCAGATATTTAGCCAGATGCAAGAAAAAGAGATGATAAACTATAAACAAAATGAAGAACATATGAGAGATCACCTTATGGCATGCCTGGTTGCCTTATCCCATGCTTTTGTGAATGGTCATTGCTGAATAACATTCAGAACCTAAGCAAACGGGACAATCAAAACTCAACAATGCCACAATTCCAACCAGATCACATCCACAAAAGTCAGTTTTCAGAGCCTGAAAACAAAACCTCAAAAGTTCTTGATAGTGCAACTTTATGAACACCAACAAATCAGTTGAAACAATGAACTACAGTCACCAGCTAAGAGTAAGACAACAATCATTGTGAAGTATCCTGAAGAATGCAAAATGGGGAATAGGGCTGAAAACAGAATCTATGTTTTAAAAGGTAAAAATGACTAATTTAGAAAGATGGTAGTTTTTGTATGACTGCTTTGTAAACATTCAACACCTACTTCTACAATTTTTCTTGGCACTGGTTCAAAGAGGATATCGTCTAATTGCTGGGGTTAACCTGGTGGTAGATTGTCAGTGGACATGTCTTAAAGGTCTGAAGAAATCTTCTATGACCAACTTTGGGTGAAGTCAGGTCTCAAAAATCAGCATTTCACTTAGACATGTTGGGTTGGGATTGTGCCTTTTAAAAGAACCGATGGAGGAACTGAAATAAAGAAGGTAATTCTTTCATTAATTATGTCACTCTACAATCAGCTGATATGGGCTCAGTGTTCATGAGGTCATGAGTTGAATCCTTATATAAACCAGTTTAATTGCTACTGCACACTCACTATTTGCACTGTGATCTCAAATAGCCCAGCATAAGCCCAGCTAGCAAATGACATTGTTTAAGGAAATTATGGGTGGACCCATGTGCATTTTTCCATGTGTGTTCAGCTAAATGTGGACCAGCCAATCCATGTTGCTATATACATGAGTGGACATCTTACCCAAGCAAATGGACTGCCTTAGAGGTAGAAGTATAACACAAAGAATGTGAATGTTTTCACCTTGTTATTGATAATTGTGCAAATATAATTTTAATTTTCTAGACATACTTATTCACAAGAATAGAAGGAATAGGGTCACAGATTACTCAGCTTCTATAATCTGAATGCCATTCTATTTGACTTTGCAGTAAAATGTTCACCATTCCTACATAGGCCCACCATCCTCATGATGTTTGCTTAATCTAAAGCCTAAATTTACTAGAGAATGTCAGTGGAAAGCTTTGGATACAATCCTTTATGTGAACTTGAATTTAATCTTTTACTACCCTCTAGCTATTTTCCCCAATCTCTTCATTTTTCTCCTTTCTACGCCGCAATTTAGGCAGGAATGTCTACCATTAATTTTCCTGGAATTGAATCCTCTCTAGGACTAGCAAGTTTTTACATATCTGTTTCCCCCCACTAGGTGAGCACATTGAGGACCAGGATCACGCATTATTCATCATTGTATTCCTAGGATGTAGTAGATTCTCAATTAATGTTTATTAAATAAATTAAGTACAAAACATGTAACAACGCATTAAAATATTTTTCAGTCAGTTCTATAATTTTTAAACTATTGATTTATCGTAAAGTATTACACTGCTTTGGGCAAGCAGGTAAGTGGCTATTTATAAGGCAGATTTACATATAATTAGATATAATGTATTCTAATGATTTGAATTGATTTGGTTAGCCTAATTTGGATAAAAGATACTCAGTTCATTGGCATTATTTATTTCCTTGGTGGTAATAAATGAGATTCCTTCTCCAACCTTGCTGATGGCAATTTGTGTGTCAGTCGAACAGATGGAGCCTTTCACTTTTGCAACAGTGGTTTAGGGGCAAACAATAGGATCCTTGCAAACCAATCTAATCAAGCTTTATGGTTTCATAAGCTGACAGACTCTTAGTTTCTTGTCATGATGGGAAGACAAGATGGGAGGTAAGAAAAACAGAGAGAAGGCCATGGGGTCTAAGGAGCTAAAAGACTTGGAGATCATGTAATGAAATTTGTAGGTTAAGAAACTGCTTTCCTTCTAATACCTCTTTCTCACTTTCATTTTTTGGAAACATGTATATAAAATCCTAATTCCTAATATACAAATCCCTAATTATCTAATAAATAGTATATTTGAAAAAAAAATGAAACAATGCTATAATCAGTTTGTAGGATGAAGTAGAAGGCTGCTTTACTACAGGAAGTAAAATCTGGGGACCAACTGTACCCAAATTGAAATGCTTCATTAACTGAAAGGCAGATGTTGAAATCAAAATTAAAAGACATTCCTTGCAATTATAGAAATAAAAGTCCAGTTAAGAGAGATTTAGATTTTCATATTATTTGAGCAGAATTATTTAAATTGGGCTTAGGTTTTGTATCTATACAACTAAAAACAGTTTGGACCCAAAACTAAGCAATTTTAGCTCATTATTTGACATTGTATTCATAGATCAAAGACAGTCATCTTGATCCAATGATCTGAACTAGAGTTTGAATTGGAAAAATTAACCAATTCCTATGAGAATTCAGAGAGAGCTGTCAACTAGTAGTGAGGAAAACTGAGTTCAAGTCTTGTCTTGCATATCTTCATGGTAATTGCTCAATATCTTCTCCTTCCAATGTATCCTTTACCAAAATGAGATAATATCTCATGGCAATGGGGCAGACAAACAAGATAATAGATAATAAAGTGCTGTTCTGATCCTTTGGGGAAAATATATCACAGAAGTATAAGAAATTATTACTTTTAGCATGTCTGAATTAGCCACAGTCCAATATCCAATTGTAACCATCCAGATAAAGATGGATTAGCAAACAGTTCAAAGAAGAGCCACACTGGTGATTAAGTGTTTCTGGAAATAGATGATATTAAAGACAGTTAAAGGAATGAGAATTGTTTGTTTCATTGAAAAAATGATTATGGGAGGAGAAATGATGGTTTAGAATTAGAGCAGTGGTTTACAAAGCAAAGTCCAGGACCTGCACCAGCAGCATGCCCCACAACTTGTTAGAAATGCCAATCCTGACACTGTGGGGATGGCACCAGCAGCCTGTGCTTTTCAGCTCTCCAGGGTCATTCTGAGACATAGTCTACTTTAAGAAACCCTTGGTAAACTTAAGAGGTGGTCATGAGAGTAACAAAGGTGAGCAGTGTTAACCACCGGAACGAGAAGGAAGGATTGGGTGGGTTTTTAAATGTTTAATATTTTCCCCTGTCAAAGGTACCAGACAGAAAAAGGGAAAATTGTTCAAGTAATTCAGGAAAGAGACAGGATAGAAAGCATATAGGAAAGGCTCCTTCCTTCTTTTCTTCCTCATTCTCTCCTCCCTTCCTTTCTTATTCTTTCTTTTATTTTCTTACTCTTTCTTTCATCTTTTCTTTTTTCTTTTTCTTTCAATAGAGCACAGACAGACCCTATTTCTTTGGACATGTGTTTATATCCTCAGAAGAAATTTTAACATGGATTTACTCAGAGGTGAAATTTTAAGAGAATGGTCATAGCCTGAGAAATAAAGCTACATCTGTGCACCAAACTGAAGAAGCAATAGCTCTTAAATTATTCATAAATAATGGAAAGACTCATGAATCTCCAGAAAAGCGGTGAAAAAAAATTGAAATAAAATACCGAAGAAAAAGAAATGAGAAAAAAGGAGAGAAGGAAGGAAGGTAAGAGGGAGAAGGAGGATAAAAGGGGGGATAGAGGAAAGAAAAGAGGAAGGAAGGGAAGAAAGAAGAGAGGGAGGGAGGGAAGAAGGGAGGAGGTGGCAGATAAGAGGAAGGGAGGCAAAGAGAAAGATGGAAGGAGCAGTAGCAAATGGAGTGCAGGGAAGGAATTGCCAAATCTTAGCACAGAAAGACTGAAAAAAGACATGAAGGGAATTTCTAGACACTACTCGCATCTGGTAGCACAGTACACTGGATCTTTGCTGAGAATTCTGTCCTCTGGAGCCAGATTGTGGAATTGCTTTCTCATGAATTTCAGTTCATTTTCAAAATGTGGATTGAATTGAAATGCCTTGTTATGAGTTTCTTTAGGCATTTTGGTAGTTAAACCCATGGACACGTTCCAGGCATGCCTACCTTCCATACATACCTCCCTCTCTCTTCACTGAGAATCGTTACTATAGTAAGGAACCAAAAACTATATTTGTAAATCACATTTACTTTTCTTTTGTTGGATAGATAAGGACAAAAGATTTCCAACTCCACTTTCCCTAAATCACCTCTTTCAAAGAGACTTATTTATCAACATGAAGGGAGAAAGAGAAAGAAAAAAAGAGAAAGAAAGAAAGAAAGAAAGGGATCTCAATTATTCATTTATGAAATATTACCTTTTGAATTACCTGGAGAAGAATGTAGATCCAAGACCAACTTTCCATTGCTATTCATTACTTATCTAGATGCCTACTTACTACCATTAATTGATCTAAAAAATGTAAATATAGCTGGCATGTAATCCCAGTACTAGGGAGGCTAAGGCAAGTTCAAGGCCAATCTGGGCCATACAGTGAGTTCAAGGCCAGCATGGACTACATAGTGAGACCCTGTCTTAAGAAAACAAAATAAATAAATAAGTAATAAATTTAAAATGTAAATACACAAGCAAGTGCCATAAACAAACAAGATTAACTATGTCATAGTTAACTTTGCTTCTCTTTTTTGATAGCTATTAGACCAATAGTCTTGGGGAAGAACATCTGGAATCCTAATTTCACCAAATAACTCACTTGGCTTATTCTGGTCTCCTCTGGGACAGTTTGAGTAAAAAATGAGAATTAGATGACTCAGAGAGATCTAATGTTGGATGTCTTAATCACATAAAAAAGATACTGGGATTTGGATAATGGACTGAATCTAAGGATGAGGAAAGGTGTTCAATAGTTGCATGTCTAAAACAGTCTTGCATGTTTTAATAGTAAAGTGATGTGGGTTCTCTCTGTTAAATCATTGCTATGGAGGTTACTCTGAAAATTTACTCATAGAAATCAAATACTCAGGAGTTTTGTATAAAAATGATGATCATATTCATTTCCCATTTGTCAGTCCCTATCTGGAAAATTGCTTCCAACTGAGAGAAGCACATTTCCTATCCAGCTAGATAAACTGAAGATGAAGACTCAGGACTGGTGAAGGGGTTTGAATTGTCACTGTGGGAAACTAATGGGAGATGCTATGTGCATGTAGACTAAAGAAGCCTCTGGGAGGAGCACTATTTCTTCCTTTAAATATGTGTAGGGCTGACAAATGGAAAAGAGACTATACTTACACTGTATATCCTAAGGGTAAAATAAGAAACAGTGGAAGAGGTCTTTGTGATTCAAGATAAGGGGAAAGTATTCAAACCATCAGAGTTGTCCAGATAAGGAATTACTTGATCAAAGAGATAGTCCATTATAGCACAGAAAATTCAAGAAAATAATGAGAATTGGACTACATGGACCTTATAGCTTCTTCATCACTGAAAGTCTGTTGGCCTACAATTTAAAAAGGAATTAGAGGGGGAAGGAATTAGGGAAGCAAAAGACCTCTACATTGAGAACTACAACACTCTGAAAAGAGAGATTGAAGAGGATATAAGAAAATGGAAAGACATCCCTTGTTCCTGGGTAGGAAGAA
>NW_004624880.1:3004734-3081263 GCF_000247695.1 Heterocephalus glaber | reverse complement strand
TTTTTTTTTTATTGGTAGTTAGGGACATATGACAGAGTCTCATAAAATGTCAGCAAAGTCACATTTTGAGCTTGACTACCTTTAAAAAAAAACGTTTTATTTATAAACTCAATGAGAATGGCATGATATATGATCAACAATCATTTTGTAAACAGGATAATAACCACCACAAGGAAAAAGAACTAAATGTGACAATGCCACATATCTAAGTGGACATTTACAATGACCAAATATTCTGGTATTTCCAAACATGAAGATGTCTATCCTCAAATAGATCCAGCTTGATTGGTTCCTCTAAAACAGAATTGCATTTTGAATCTCTATGCTATGCAGTAATAATGCTCTGAGTCATTATTAAACACCGCCCAAAGGCAAACTTGCTGGTAAAGAAGAGTGAGATTTCTCAAGTCTATCTTTTCATAGCCAAAGTATTCTTTAGTTACGTGGATAAATGAAGATTATAAGAGCAAATGATTTGATATTTTTAAAAGTGCACTATTGAAATGGTCATCTATAAGCATTCATGCAGATCCACTTACAAATGTATACTCTGCACAAAGTTGGTTAAGATTTGATTTGTGCCAGTAAACTAAGAATTCCAAATAACTTGATATTATTGAAGATATTGTACACAATATTGAAAACACAAACTTTGGTCATTTTGTGTTTTCTGGGGGATGGATTGACAATTTATGGGTTTAAAGCTCCTAGTTCATGGCTAGCTGTTCTTCACATTGAAGTGAGTTGGCAAAGAAATACAAAATTGAAGCAATCTACTATGTACATTGTTCCCTGATTACCTAGATGTATTGTTTCCTTTAATCAAATTCAAGTTCATGCTTCATTTATGCAGAGCGGCATAGTTCAAGTGGCACTGAGAGTGGACCAAACTGAAGGGACTTATTTCTAGTCTTTGGTCTACTGCAAGGGCCAAATGTGAACTTCTGTAAGTCACTCCAAGTTTATGGGCTATAGATTCATCTTGTCTGTAAAAAAGGACATTGCAATGTGTGACATAAACACTTTTCCATTTTTATTCTCAAAGATTTGAGATTTCTTGCAGAACAAAGTAGAAAGTCTCACCAAAGTCTTGCCAAAAACAGAAAAGAAAGGTCTAAAGTGCTGAAAAGCTCGACTTCTCAAATTTTTCCTTTTTTAAATGAAAATACATTCTAGCACTCTAATGTAATTTATCCAGAAAAATAATAAGATTTAGGTGATAATTTAATAATATTAATAATAATTTGCCATAGACAATCAAAGAATATAGAAAAAGGGCAATATTGTTGACATTGATCACAATATTGTGAGATAGTGCTTTAAATCATGAACTTTGTCATCGTAATCCTAAATATGAACAGCATATGTGGCATTTTGTCAAGTTACATAATTTTATTAAACTTCAGTTTTATTACCTATAAAATGAGGATAATAATATCTAATTTGCATCCTCATCTTGAGGCTTGAGTTAGTCTGCAAAATGCTTAATATAGAGTGAGAAGTCAATATATAGTAATTATTATCAACAGAAAAGTCACAAGTTCTCCATATTACCACCAATCACCTTCTTGTGCTACAATGGCAAAGAAATACAATTCTAGGTGAAACTTGGTGGAGGCAGGAGGGGATTGAAAGGGGAGGTGTATGTGTGCAAAGTTTTTCCCAGTACACAGAGGTACTGCGTGCCTAGAGTTACGTGAAATCAACACGTGCATTCATCCTCTCCTAAATTTACCATGTGGATTTCCTTCTCCAAGGTTTTGCTTACAATATTGTGTACCTAGTGGACTCTTTTTTCTTCTACCTTTATACCATCTATATTTTTGACATCCTTCAAGAATAATCTCCTACTTTCCTATTTTGGAAACTTCCTTCACTAAGAAAGTTAGTTTTGCCCACCTTATTGAGACCTCTTTTGAGTTCATCATTTACATTGCTTTTTGTTGTTATCTACTGAACCTACCCGTTACTTACCTTTTCAAAAGTTTATGTAAAAAGTTACATATCTATCTAGATTAAAGTTCTTAGAAGCAATAATCATATCTCACAGAACTGAGCTTGCTTGATAAAGGTAATGGTTTACTGGCTGGTATAAGGTGGAATAATGTGGTATTTTGAAGCTCCAGCATGAGTTTCTCCCATTCTTTTATCCTTTAAATTACCAGTGACTACTTTGTCATTTCAAAAGTACTTCAATTCTCTATGCTACTCTTAAGAATAAACTCTGTGTATGACTAAAAATCATTCTCCTCATAGCACCAATTTTGTTCCTTAACATATTAACACATTTGTGTAAATTTAGATTTTAAAATGTGTACATTAAGAAGTTTCTCCATACTAGGAAAAAAATTAATGTCACATGAATTTAAATACAAACAGAGGAATACACAGAAGGAAGGGAATGTTCTTCTTGGCTTGTTAGAGATCTAGGTGTCATTACTGGGTTTTTATGTTTCTTGGAACAATTGCCTCTTTTTCTGAGAATTTTAATGGTTGAAACTGCACCTTTTGGGTTTGTTGCTGGACAGGAGAGATATCTTCAGGTTGTCACTTTCTTTGTTTCAACTTCACAGTTGGCATGAGGGTTGATCAACATAGCAGTCTCTGTAGTCTCTGTCCTTTCACTGGGGAGACATTCCTGAACAGGGTGCTATAGGACCAGCTGAAAGGAACATCAACAAACTAAAAAAATAATAGAACATATCACAGAGAGTTATCACATCAACTTGTTAATAAAAATAAATAAATGTATGATACTTTGAGGACCTTGCTAATTCTAACCAGAGCTGAAATGTTGCATCACTGGAAAAATGAAGCTAGCTCTCATTGTTACCCAGGCACAATAATCAGTGAGGCAGTGGCCTTGCCTGAGCATGTGCATGAGAACACCACTGGAACTGAGCTGGGAAACCTCACCCAGAGAAGCTTCAGGTGTATCTCACAGGGAACTTACTGAAGTAGGACACAAAGGGAGAGAACAAAAGACCACAGGACATGGAGGACACAGTCAAATAAATCCAAGGATGAAAAGCAAGATAAAATAGTTGTGGGTATGTAATTGCTTAGTAATGCATGAGTGGGTGGAGTCACTGGAATTGTTATACGTTAATTGTCAGTTACTTATATTGGTCTTGATATCTCCAATGTGTGGCATGGAACATGGCATGTGATAGGGAGGGAGGGGAAAAAAAGGAGGAGGAGGAGAAAGAATGAAGGAATGAAGAAGGGAAAAAGAGAAAGAGAGAAGGAAGGGATAGAGGAGGGAGAGAGAGAGCAGACTTCTGAAATGCTGAGACAGGAGCAGTAAGTACCAGAGGAAAATCAGGGTGTGAGCATATCAAAGATATGGAAGCTGAGAAGCAGGCTTACTTAATTCAAGAAAAATTCTATATTCTGGGTGGTTTTGGAAAATGGGGTGGGGCAATTTCCAGGTGGCTTTGAACATTTGGTATGTGTGTAGTGTTAATGCAACTATTGTAGGCTTCTGAGGGGAAGCGTACCATAATTCAAATAAACTGAGTGAAAGGGAAATGTGAAATTCAAGGTGTCAATCCATTGGGATGGGGGAAGCAAAGCATACTACAAGAAATGACATGAAAGCAAAAGGACTAAAAAATGGAGATTTAAAATAGAAAGGCGGGTGCTTGTCTGGGCTTCCTCTGTGTGGATGTTGAAGGAAACAGACTTAGATCTCAGATCAAAAATTTTCTTCTCCTACTGTTCAGCTTTTTGCACACCTCAGCTGTTGTTCTTTTCTGTCATTGCTCCTTCCTGAAAATGAACTCCAGTCTCTACTGTTTCAGCATCAAGGCAAAATATGTTAGTAAATACAGAACCCAGAGGTGAAATCAAATATAATCTTTCAGGGCAGCTGTTTGAACAAATACACTGTGGATTCACAGATTGGGGATTGGTCTTATGGCCCTATACTTTAGCTTCAGAAATTCTTAGAATTATAAAAGAATTTACAGCCCAACTAATCCAACCTACTTATTTTTCACATAAAGACATTTGAAGAGCGGTGCATTAATTTTTCTGTCTTTTAGTCTATATAAGTTGTTGGGAAGGAAATATATCTTACAAAATGATGGTAATTTAACTAAGGATGGTAATTTAATACAGGAGTATTGTCAGCCTCTTTATTATACTCATACAATGGAGGTACATAATGACTTAGCACACCAAAAGAGATACACTATGATATAGCCCTGCTTTCTGCCCGAAACACTTTGAGCACACTGAAGATGTTGGTTTTCTAGAATTTTTTCTTTCCCAACACTCTGTAGAATAACTTAGGGTTAAATATTGTTAATAGGCATTTTTCTGTTCTATTTAAGCACACAATAGCTCATACTGACTGAGTAATTAACTACATGTCTTAATGGCTTTAGAACTTATTATTTTGTGAACACTGACAGGATAGGGTGCTAAGCTTTTTTTTTTCTTTCTTTTTTGGTGCTAAGCTTTTGAAACACATGTGTAAGGCTTATTCTTGAGTAAATGAAAATGTTATTGGATTAAAGAAGAGCATTCCACACAATATTTTTATGACTCATTTGGACTGTTAATAATGGAAACTCCCCAAATTCATGAGTAGGTTAAAAGAAAAAATAAAGAAAACCAACGCACTGCTTTGGTATTACATAGGCACTCCATTATTAAAATGAATTTTGAGGAATAAATAGTATAAATATGTGAATGACCATAGTCTTATTATATATTTTACAAATCAGCTGTCTTCAGGCCCTATGCCTACTTAATTGGAATGAATAATATCCAGTGTCACCTCAGCAAGAGCTTCCCTTGGACTTCTCTTTGTCTCCTAAATGCACAAATATAAACTAGGACTCTTGTATGTTGATTGCTCAACATCTCTTTGTGATTTGATATGTTTTGATCTGATGTGTTGATTCTCAGAATTGTCTTTAAGAACTTCTTCATCTACTGAGCACATGGTAAATGCCAAGTGCCAGGCTAACCACTAACTCGCTGTGGCTCTGCTTGGATTTTTCCTTAACAGGTAGAGCTTCAGGACCCAGCTTCTTGGAGGTGGCTCTTCAGTGGGGCCATCAGTAGATCTCTGACATCATGTAGAGACACCAAAAGGGAAGTTGATATTAGTGCATAAATGACCTAAGGCAGAGTTTCAGTTATTCATCATGTGCCATTTCAAATGGAGGGAAGGAAAAAAAGAAAAAGAATTGTTTATTACTGTTATTGTTTTGATTACTTAGATTAAGTTAAAATTATTATCTCTGCCCAAGGCCATTTCCCTGGCACTTTATGTCTTTATTCCAACAAAGGAAATGGATTTCTTATAAATGAGATTTACTATTCTAATATTCTCCCTTACTTCAAGTCATCCAAAGTCAGGATGAAGATCACAGCAGAAAAGAGTAGCAAGTGTTTTACAAATAACGCAGGTGTTCACAGTGGTAATCCTTCTAGAGATTATTAGTTTCCAACATCAAGGTCATATACATTCATTCATGCACAAGAACACAGACCATAGAGCCTTTTTATTCTTATATTAATTAACAAGGAATTAAAAAATAAGCTGACTTTAAAAACACTCCACTCAGGAGCCATTTCAAATGATGAGAAATGCCCAAGGGTGGGGAGAGGGGGGATAACAAACTCAAGTATGCAACATGTAAAGCAACATACAACTCTATGCACATTAGTGTAATTACACATTGCAAATTATATCGGATGCATCTAATATCTAATTTTTTGAAAGCTGATTCCACTTGAGACTTCAATAACAGCATCAACATTTTGCAGGTGGCTCCTTCTGTATAGTATCCAAAGAGAATTATCCCTCTAATGTGTTTACATCCCTCAAGTAAAAACGGGAGCTCTCTCTTAAAGGACCAAATGAATAAGGAACACTGGAATAACACCTTGATAAAGGAAAGGGGGAGGGTTCCACCCTATATAATACTGAACATGGTTATTTATTGTGTTCCTTCTGTGCACATGATACATACTTGCTTAAAGCAATAAGGAACTTAGACGTGAGTCTCATTAGAAAATGTGAGAGAGGTTACATATACATTCTGAGGGAACGATATGAAAACCTAAGGGTTAATGATGATTTAGATCAACAGATAAAAGAGAACTGTGCAACAGAATGGCATATTATATCTTTGATTGAAAACAGAAAGGCCTGTATTAAATTCAGCTCTTCTAAAACATACAATTAATTTGTCCTAAACAGGACACCAAATCAAAGCTCTGCTTTGAGGAATAGGCTTTTGTCCTCATCTCTGTATGAATCAATCATCAAATAACCAAAATGTATTCGTAATCTTGGAGAATGGAGCATATTATTCAAGTTGATTGGATCCATTTTCTTGATTCCTCCTTAAAGATCTTTCTGCTAATTAGTCAGGGTTGCTATTGAATTATTTAATTATCTGCACTTTTGTGCAATGAAATATGTTGTCATATCACATACTTTATCATGCTGTTGCTGTTCACACTTAATGATGCTTCTATAGTTAGCAGTTTCCTTTGTTCTGCTCCGTAAGTGCTTTAGAAAGAGGGTGGGCTGGGAAGGAGGAGCTTTGAGGTTTGTAAAATAAATCGTATTTTCCTGATACACATGCAAAACTTTATGAATTTACATGAATTTCATTTCAGAAATTAAGTTCCAATTCCATTTGGAATAAGCTATAAGGAACATGTCAATGACTTTGAATGCAGCCGCAACTATATGACTATACCTTGACGTCTCTCTGGTGCATACCCACTGCAGTGCAATGGTAAAAGGACGATTTAATTTTTTTAAATCAGCAAGGAATGTCTTTAACAAGGAAGAAGTAAATTATGATAATTACTCTGAATGGTTGGATCCTTGAGCATTACTAATTAGCATTTATTGCCTGGATTATAGAACAATACATGTGAAACCGAACTTCGATTGCTCTTTTACATTGAAGACTTGAAAAGCCAATGGAGCAAAAAGGCAACAACATCACTAGTTTAGTCAGTGGTTTACATCTCCTTGGTAGCATGCAGAATTCCTCACTTTGAGAACACAAATATAGTCCACGATATTTGTAACCCATTCATTTTTTTTGTATTAGGCATATATTTATATATGATATCATAGTTACGGTAGACTAATGAGAGGTAAAACATTTTAGTTATAATAGCATTTGGAGATAATTATAATTTTATCAGTTGCAGACCTTAACAATAAAGGGCCTAAAACCTCACTGTTTCATAAAAATAAGAAATTCTCTGGCAGAACTTTGACTTAAAAATAAAACAAAGAACTCAGTTGTCACTGAATAAAATTTTACATTCATTTCTCCATTTTTTTTCCTGGAGAGATTATGGTTGCAAATATGTGAGAAAAGGAAATTGGTTTCTGGCTTGTGAGTCTTTTTTCATTAAAAATTTGCAATAAAATATATTCTGAAATTAGAAAAAAAATAACATTAATCAACAGACCAATACAAGTCACAAAAATAAATGCCACTTGTATAATTTGGCAACTGAAGTTCTTAACCTGGCAGGTAGGAGGAGAGAAAAAGGAAAAATGAACCATTCATCATTCTCCCTGCAGTCTGTTTTCCTCCACACCCCATCATCCTGAATGAAGAGAAAAGAACATCGTAAAATATAAAGCCAGTACTAAATACGGTTGCGAGTCTTCCCAATACCTTCCATGGCTTCTCTACCCTTATCCTTTTTAGTCTGAAAGAATAAGTTTGACTAAATCTGCTAGGAGATTAAGCAGACTGGTGATAAAAATTAATTCTGCTGAATGAGCAAATGCATTTGGGTTGCAAAGATGCAAATAAGATAATACTTTTCTTTTCCTTTGACGTACCAGGCAGATTAGTTTAGAATGTTAAATTTGATTGTATTAGAATATATTAGCAGTGTTTTAATTAATACCAATCAAACATTTTCTTTCCCTGGGGCTTGAGGTGTTCTTACTCTTTCTAAATCATCTGTATTTTTTCCCTAGTAAAAAAAGGAAGAAAACTCTTATCAAATCACCAAAACCTTTTGTTACAGTCTTCATAATTTTACTGTATTCAATGGAAACGTAAGTATAAGCTCTTTACTTAAAGGTGCCTTGCCCATAAAATTTGTTTCCAGGTGCTATATTTAAAATGTGTACTGCTCATAGGTAAGCTTCGTTTAAAAAAAAAAAGAGTAGAAAAATTGGAGACTTAAAAATAGACATCTTCTGTATTTTTCATTTGGGGGAAGAAATGTTGCAAAAGGGATTTTGGCTGGTTCGTTTTACTTCGCCTTATTCTCACTGGAGCTTCCTAGAGCAGTTAAATTTTCAACTGCATTGGTTTTGAGCTGGCATTTCTTTGGAAAGAGAGGCAAAAAAAAAAAGAATTTTTTTCTTTTAAAAAAAGAGGTGGTGGGGGGGATCTAGTTAAAAATCTGGTGAGCCAGTGCGCCCTGTGAACTGAATTGTAACTGTGTTCCGAGGAGGTGCTGCGCTGCATTCCACTCATTATCCTTCCTTTTCTCTCAAGCTTCCTGTCCTTCTGTGTCCGAAGGCTCCAGTTCACTCCGTTCTCTTTTCTTCCCCCAACTCACCCCCACCCCAATTCCCCGCCTTATTTTTTTTTTATCTGCCAAGCTGGATTTGCACTTTTAAAGATCAGTATCAATAATGCCCTGCTTGTTTCGGTTGCACTCTCCCTTTAAAAGACAGCCCCCTCTAATTGATGCGTCTGGGCTAGTCTAGACTGGTAGTGATTGAACCAACCACCAATTATGTTATTCATTTCACTGAACTTCACTGATGGGCTTAGGGAGGAAGAAGGGGTGTTGAGAAACCTGCCCTTGCAGAGAAGCAGTTGCCTGCTGAAATATACAATCTGTGTGTTGTGTGCACTCCTAAATGCCTGGGTGATCAATTGTATGATAGCAGCCTAGGAACACGAGCAGTCCACTTGAAAACATGTAAAAAACCCAGAGTCTTTTGGAATGCAAACGGAAACACCTGTATTAAATTACTATTCTGTTATCATTTGAAATCACAGAAGAATTACATATCACATGTTTTTATTGATCTGTGCATATGATTTCACAGGATAGACTGCAGATACATTTTGACTTCAAAAAGGACCAAATGTTTTGCAAATATTTCATATGAATCATGTGGCAATATATATATCCATAAGTTAAATAGATGCTTTGCCATAATTTCCAAATACCTATGCATGCACATCAGCTAAGATAGGAGTGTCATTAATCTATTTTAGATAAAGTAAAGATGACTCAAAAATCAAATTAGTTTTCTTTGAAGCATGTTCTCACTATCAAATACTAGAAAGTAATATTTAAAAATTATAGCTACACGTGGGATTTCAACAAAAGACAGTACAATTGTTGTACAGTTCTTTTCAATTGTTTTCTAATACAAAATGGTTTCTTGACTGCAATTTGGAATCAATGACTAAAATTGCAATAAACACTTTTTAAAAAAACAAGAAAACAGTTTGCTTAACCTTCAACTGTATGTATGTATAAAATGAAGTTACAACCAATATAAGGTCTTTAAAAGAAGAAAACATTTGAAGTCAGGATTGATTTAGGCATTTTCTAAAAAAAAAAAAAAGTTAGAGAAAGGCTGGGGTGAAAATAATAAAATTGTTTCAACAAAACTAAACACTGGAATTTTTCATAACAAAGGAAAGGTAAGTTACTGTTTCTCTTTGCCAACTGTGAAACAGATCTAAATCACTGAAATTATTCTGTTGTAAAAAGTTACAGCTCCAGAAAATGACAAACTGGGTAATGCTAGCAATTACCTTAAAGAGAAGATAATTTTGTGTTTGATGTTATAAATAACTTGGTGTCTGGTGTTATGAATAATTTTGTTGGATCGAATTTAAATCACAATAAAATTTTTCCAATTTTTCAACAAGAGTAAGAAGTTCTGATTACTTCTAGAGAATATGGTAATTATGTGTTTCTTTCATTTCACATATTCAGAAAATATATTTTCAATCCCTATCACTTTTAAATTCAATTATAACATTTTTCAAAAGGTACCACGCAAGGAGGCAATATCCCTCCTTTTACTTTATTTTTTAAAAATCTTGCAAAGTAATACAAATTTAATCTCAATTAATACCATAAATTCCATATTTTGTGCAGAATAGCAAGAGTAGAATTTTTAACCTATTAATATATTTGGCCCAAACTGTTGGTTTGCTCTGATTATAAGATACGCATGTGTGGACACTGGATGTATATTATACTCTTATTCCCATTTTAATTGGGTACAATTTTGAGATTAACTGTTGAGTTTGAAAGTTGGAGGCACGGGGCATGCTGGGACTTCAGCTGAGATGTTCTGAGGTCAAGCACCAGGTACTGAGCTGTTCTTGTTACGCTCGGATAGTACTGCGTGTTGCTCTCAAGGAAAAGTTCCACAAGCCTCAGGCATCAGTAATATACATACACAGACACAGCAGCCGACGCGCGATTCTGACCCAGTATATGCCTACTTTAACAAGAATTTGGGAGCTGCTGCTCTCTGGTCACCTGATCCCATCTAACAATGAAAACCTCAGAGGTGAACTCAGCCGCTTCAGACAAACTTTCTTTTCTTTTGTTTTCACTTAAAAGAAAAAAGTTCCACCTATTTTCCAGGATGTGAAGGCACGACTCGCAGCTCCCAAGAGCCTAACCCGTGGATTTAAACGGTAAACATCACAAGTTAGGGTCTCAGGGACTGAGAGGAGCGCAACCAATTTTTTCTTTCTTGACACAAAACAAAGCGAAACAAGAATGACAGGCAATTTCTGTTCCAGGGTCATGACAAAAATGCAACAAACAGGTGTTACGGTGTGTTTTTGCTCTCTAAGCTGCCTTCCTTCACAAAATCGAGATTCCACTTAAACGCAATCTACACATCCAGGCATACGCAATAGTTGGGGGGTGCATGTTACATACCTGAACGTACAATTGTCAGTATACCAGAGAAAACTCTTTCAAGCATTGGGCAAAACAGTTTACTAAAATGGAAAATAATATAAATAGATCTAGAAATGCCCATGTTTTTAAAAACCATGATCTACAATAGGTGCTGAAATGTCTCTTCAAAGCTTTCATTTACAACTCGCGCAAATGACTGAGAAGAAAATATGAAGCTTCTCATTCCCCCAGGGCAAGCATGCCGCATGCAAAAAAAATCACAGAAACCGGATTTTTGGGAGGCGAAGACCTAGAAGCAGGATTCCGAGACTATGAAAATATTCATGTGCAGAGAATTTTGAACTCACCCATTCGAAGCGGAGCGGGACTGCACGACCTCCAGGAGCACCATTCCCAGCAAGGGGGAGAATGTGAGCTCGGAGAGCTAGGCTGCTCGAGGTGTTTCAATAGAGGACGGAGAGCGGGGCGGGCGGGGAGGGGGAGGCGGGGGCAGGAAGCGATACACCAAATCTGGAGACTGTAACTCTGTAGTTTTTGCTTTGAAGAGATGGGGGAAACAGGCATTTGGGTGGGAGTGGAGGGAGGGGCTGGGGATGATCAAATTTGGAAAATATTCAGTTAAAATTTGTTTTGTTTTGTTTTTTTAAAAAGGGTGAAGAGCAAGAAACCTCTTCAGTGCTGCTTTTAAAAAATTTCTTCTTTAGCATGCACCTTGCCGGTCCTGCAAACCGGGCCCTCCTCTGCACCAGCTGCTTGGCTACAGCAGAGGCCAGAGCAGCAAGAGGAGCACCAAGCTGTCATTCCGTAGACGCAAAGAGGGAAGGGGTGGGTGCACGCTGGGGATGCAGCCCCCACCTCCCGCTGCGGATGCTAGGGCCAATATTTCAGAGGAATACAGAGCATAATTCCCCTCCATCTTCGCAGAATCTACTGGTTCTCTACCTGACAGAGTCCTGTTTCCTCATCTGACTGGAAACTGCTTTCCTGTGCTGCCTCCAAAAAATGAAGCGAAAGAGGAGTGCAAAGGAAGATGACTCCCTTTAAAAATTTTCTTCCTCTATTTTTTTTTTTTCTCCGTTATTTCATTCCAGGCCTGAGCAAGGTAGATGGATGGCTAGTCAAAGAGAACGACAAAGCAGCCATACTAAGGAAGACACTGGAGGGGGCCTCCTCTGGCACTTAAGAAAAAAAAAGTGAAATATTTTAAATATATTTCCATATGCATCTAGGAACAGTTAGAGCTCCAGGTTCTTCCACTTCCCCTCCCCCCTTTGAAAAACAGGATCATACTACCAAGACAGCGGAATTATATCTTTTCCCTCTCTATAGGGTCTGTTAAGCACCCCCACCACTCACACACACACACACACACACACACACACACACAAACTTTTTTCCTCACCTCTGTAGGTTCTTCTCATGCACAATCCTTCGTTCAGCTTAGGGTCCTTCCTTTTTCTTTCCTTTCCCTCTTCCTTTTCCTCTCAGAGAAGCCAGTCCGTCATGATCATACCTAGCCCCTCTCCCTCTCTCTCCCTCCCCCCCTCCCTCTCTGTCTCTCCCCCTCCTTTTCTTTTACTATTAAAAATAATAATAATAACACTGGCCCTTTCAACATAGCAGCATGAAGTGGCTGCCTTTAGAAAGCACATTTAATCTTTACTGGCTCCCCTAGGCTTCAGTGAAGAAGGAGAAGGCAAGGGAAAAAAAAAAAGAAGAGAGAGGAAAAAGATTGTAAGGGAGGCTGCTGACGGACAGCAAGCATCAGGCACAAATCAGCGACAAGTTGAATTTTCCTAGACCACACTGCCCCCTTTCTTCTCGGCTCTCTCCCTAGGCTCCTGGAAAGCCCGAGTGTCTGGTTACAGGAGGAAAGGGGTCTCCCTTTGCCCACCGTGGTACAGATTCCTTGCATGCCTGCTTAAATCTCTGGCAGAATAAGGAATCAATATCCCCCTCTAATCACCTTTAGCTCTTCTATGGCTTCCCCTCTTTTCTGAGAATCCACTTGGCTCTCAGAGCTGCTCCCCCACCCCGCCATGCTCCTCTATACAAAGCTTGCAGCCCTGTCATTTCTCACTTCCTTCCATATCTTGGAGACAAGCCTCTTCTAATATTCTCATTCATATTCTCTCTCTCTCTCTTCCTCCTCCTCCTCCTCCTCCTCCTCCTCCTCTGTTGTAGTGTGTCTCATCCCAGACTCACAGCACCGGATGCACCAAAGCATCTCCCTGACTACTAATGAGACCAAAAATACACCAGCAGGTCAGGGGAAAGGCCAGACATTGTATTATACAAATTCAAAAAAATCCTCAGCCTGTTAGACCAAGAGATCAGGTATCACATTTTCTAACAGGGAGGGAAAAAGGCGGTGGCGGGTGTGTGTGTGTGGGGGGGGGTAGTAGGGGTAGTATCGGGGAGGGAAGAGGGAAGAAGAGAGACCTCAGTGCAGTTCTCTCCCTAATTGTTTCACATCCTATGGGAATCGAAAACACACACATGTATGTATGAGTGCAGGTGATATATTTTGTGAATCTTGGTAGGTTTTCTTTATGGACAGAAAGTCAACAATGCTCAACACTTCTTTGAAATAAGCATTTAGAGGGATAAAAGAGCAATGACTCAAATCTATATTTAAGATACACAGACACTCTTCAGGCATGTAGTGACTACAATGCTAAAAATCTCTTTCCTTTCAATGGCTGGGTTTCACTCGTTGACTATAGTTGCAATCTGTACTAATTTACCACTTAAGTTCCCTTGGATTGTGAAATACACTCATCACTCACTGCAGTTCAGCCTAACCCTTTGCTGCCACTGCAGGCATTTTCTTGATTCCTGAAGCATTTTTCTCCTCAAATGTCCATCAGATACATACACACTTCATTGATCAGCCTAAAATCCCTTGATAATGATAAGTAATATTTCAGCTTAAAAAAAAGAGCCATAAGAAAAAAAGGAAGCCATTCTGAGTTGACTAAGAGGGCATCTCATATCATTTCCATTTTAAGAGCTCTATGATTCTTTAAAGCAGGTACCTCTTGAAAATTAGGGTCTCTACCTATCTATACACACAGTGGGTACATGGTTATTGTAACCCAGTTTTCCTGGCTAGAATCATGCAGACAACAGGCAGCACTGTTGTAAATAGAATGTCAGTTCTGTAAATAATAAGAGAGGAGAGGATGTAGTTTCCTCCAAGTCCATGTATTTCAAAGGTAGCTTCTTTGTGCATAACTCAGACATACATTGTGCTTTGTCTCTGACAGTGAGACCTGCAGAAGCTCGGCTGAATGCCAAGGGAAAGGAGGAGAAAAGCATAAATGAGAAGGAGAAACAGAAGAGAAAAATAGGAGAGAAGAGGAGGACAAACAGAGGCAAAAAAAAAAAAAAGAATGACTTACAGGATGTTGGATTTTCTTTAATACTTTTTTTTTTTCTTTTTGTCATTATTGGGAAGAAGAAAGAGACTGTTGTCAAGGGGTGGTGACTGGGTCAGAATCTTTCAGATTTGCCAGACAGGGTCTTTGCAGTAGACTGACAGAGAAAAAAGAAACATGCTAGAATAATTATAAAGGGTGGAGCTGTCAAAAAAATCTTTGACTCACTGGGTACCTCCCTGTAACGCCAAAATGAATCATTCCTAACTAGAATCATCAATTGTCTTAGTGTACTTGTATAATAAGGCCAAAGTATATGCCACTGTACCCATTTTCAAAAAGGAAAGGTAAATGAGAATGAGATTTCCTGACATGCTTCTAACTTCTCTATATTTGTGACAATACTTCAGCATGATTTTTATATACTAAGCGAATTTTCCCTTGTCTGTCTTCACTCTGCTTACAAAGATTTACAAATATATGACTTATGAAAGTTTTGCTATGAACACATCATTTTCTCCATACAACTCAGCGATGTCTTTGGAGGATACTTATTTCAAGCAGTTAACACCTGACCCCAATTTCTGTGGGTAATTAGTGAGCTAGATAACCACACAAAGTGGGTAATTATTTAGTACCCAAGGGTACACTAGAAGTGGGTAGTGGCTTTGTTAACAAAAGCATATTTCTAATTATTGTATCTATGATGGGTGTTTTAAAAATATCAGTTACTGTATTAAGTGAACCATGATAAATAAGTGAACTATTCTGCCGTCCTTAGCATATACATGTGTACCTTCTATCATGGTTAAGAATATTTATCTCTCTTGTATGGAGTGCTGTGAAGATTAATTAGTTAACATCTGTAAGACTCTCAGAAGATATGATATGCTAGAGAGCTTCTAGATACAGTATTACTATTATTGTTATTATTACTTTGGCTAATAATCCTTGGATGGGAGAAGCTGAGAGAGTAGATGCTATTGTCTATTGTATGTCTTGCTGTGAAAATACACTTAGATCACAAATGTAATGAGTGTGGTTATGGGGTTGATCTCCCACCTGGCAGAGTCTAACAGGGCTGTAACAGAAAGGTAGATGATACTGCAGTGGTAGCAGGCTCAGGTTAGAGCATAGGAGCTGGGGTAGGCCTTGGGGACAGGGAGTAGCAGAATGAATGAGTCAGTGATGGGCCAGGAAGGAAGCTGAATCAGCTGGACCACACCCTCCTTCCAAAGTCCTTCTCTCCTTCACTTTGAGGAGCAGCAAATATGAACAAAAATCCCCAAAGAGGATGTCTGTGTAAGTCCTGGGAAAAATTCAGCATAATGAGAATCCATTAGGCAGTTACATAGTATTTATTCTGTAGAAGTACCATCAGAGCAAATGCAGAAATGTTTTCAAATATTACAGTGTTGAGAATAGGTACACACAGATCAGTCTCAGATATCTTTAACCCAGGATATAAGCAGTGATGAAGAAACACTTTCTAATTTAATTGCTTTTGTGAATCATTCCCAGGAGGAGAAAGGGATATTATTTACTGTTGCTGAGAAGGAATGAAAAAGAAAGAAGGAAAAGAAGGGGAAAAAAAGAAAAGAAAACCCCATGCTTTTGAGGACCATAATTCTGTACAGTAACCAAGCCTTGAAAATAAAAACAACAGAAACTTACTGCTTTCTCTGTGAACGTCCATCTCCTTGAGCTGATTGTCTGGGTCTGGCAGAGGCAGGACAGACAGGGGCCTCTGGGATCCAAATCTTCAAGTAGACTCACCACATTTTTTCTTTCAAAGCAAGGTTGTCCTGGGGATTAACCCTAGGGGTCTGGGAGATGCAAGCATGTGGGAAAGGTGAAGGAAAATGTGCAAAGATATCGTATTCAGCCCAGTGGACGGCTTCTATGACACAGGAAAGGGAGAGGACCCCACCAGTCAGCCAACAGGTACCACTGCTGAAATCTGCTGGCAGACAGCCTCCAAGACACGTGTTTATGCTGTGATTGGAGCCCAGTGATGTGATGAGCACGTTTCAAGAGTTTAGGAGCTGAGAGGAAATTTCTCCAAAAGCCACCCAGGCTAGGCTTCTGACCTGAAGCCCAGTATTTGTCACCTCCTCTCTGAGTTCAGAACTACAAAGACTAACTGGCATTCTCTAACCCGCCCAGCTCCTTTCAAACCCACAGACTGTGCCAGACTGGCCCCACCTCCCACTGCAGCAAATTCTGTAGCCCCGCTCCATGCTGTGCTGTAAGGAGCCAGATTTCCGTTTTAATTGTCCTACCTGACCGTCCCCTCTGCCACTGCCCCTGGCTCTTGGTTCCTGGCATGGTTTCAAAGGCCCAATCAATTGCTTTCCCTTTTCTATCATAATCTTCAACACCTCTAATTCTCCCAACCCCAAATTTTATCCCTTTCAAACTGAAACATTTGTTTTGTTTCGCTGTTGCTTTCATGTCTGGCTACCACTACTACCTTTCTTTGGCTTCACTCATTCTCTCGTTTGCCATTTTTTGCCGTGCTCTGTCTCATCTTATGGACAAATTCCAAGGTCAGGTGCTAGTACTTTCCCTTTCATGTTCTTCTCACTATATTGTCATATAGGATAATTCAGTTTATCACAAGTATTTCTTAAAAGCTCACCCAAAAAGAACTAAAGCCAATAGAGAGCAGGTGTGTGTCTGTGCATGCATGCATGTGTGTGTGTGTGTGTGTGTGTGTGTGTGTGTGTAAATCAAATTCACCTAACACTGTGAATGTAACAGAGAAGGATATCAGGTACACAAATGGGTAGAAGAAAGAACAGAGAAAGAAACCTGGGATATTTGTGACTATTTGGGGTAAAAGCAATGAGTGCTCATAGAAAGGTGCTTGTGCACACACACACGCCTTTCACAGTCTATATCAAACATCTGCAGGTGCAGTTAAATCACAATACCCTAAGATCATCTGATAATCTGAAACAGTTTTTACCGCACTGTAAACAAATAGGATTCTGCAGCTGAAAGCTGAATACAAACATTCCTAGGATGGAATGCAAGAAGAGGACAATGTCCTGTAAGTAATCTGCCTCCCTCCACCATTGTCTTTGTTTAGGAGCTTAGAACTACAGAAGGACCTCTCTTTTATTTTCAATATGATTTGCAGTTTATTATTGCTATCTATCCCTCAAAGTATTTATGCCATTAAATACTACCTAGGTATTTATTGCTTTAGCATTGCAATCCTGTTCTCTGTGATTCCTCAAATGGCTATCATTGATGGTCTTCTATGTCTCTGACATAGATAACTAATTTCTTAGCCCTCTAAACAGCTTTTAAAGGCATCATCAATGTTTTGCAGATGCACAGAATAAGGTTAGAACTACCTGCCTTATGTGTGGCACTGTTAACATTTGATTCTAGACCCAACTCTAGAAGCATGGCCTTTCCTTTGCCTCATACTCTTTATCCCATCTAAGTGTAAATAATACTTGTATTAGTTACTTTTCTCTCATTGCTGAGACAAAATACCTGGCACACAAAGT
Organism: Heterocephalus glaber; assembly: GCF_000247695.1. The sequence goes on along the minus strand of NW_004624880.1, from coordinate 3,063,430 downwards.
TAAAGGGGGAAAGGCTTATTTAGCTTACAGTTTGTAAGGATTTCAATCCATAATCAGCTGGCTCCAAAGCAGGGTAGCATGGCAGACAGGCATCGCAGAGGAGAAACAGTTCATGCTGGGCAGAAGGTAGCAAAAAGAGGAAGGGATGACCACAACTCTTTCTGTCCCTTATATCTTATCCAGGGTACTTAGGGTGAGTAGCACTCACACCCTTAATCCTAGCATTGCACCATGAATCAATCTCAGCCTCACACACTCTAGGTCCAGCCACCTTGAAAAACCCCTACCTATGACTAATGAGACTATGGTGGGATATCTGGACACAAGCCATAACAATACTTTCTGCTGTTGCTTCCCAAACTAGCTTAGTTTTTCCTACGTGCTTCCGGTAGCGCATTACCCTTATCTATCTTAGCATTTGTTCATTCTTTTCACTTTGCTGATTTTATCCAATGCATAGTTATTAGTACTTAAGTTTATGTCAAGCAATGTGGGGCAGTGTAATTTCCTTAGCTAGAGGACAGAAAATGATTCATCTTCTACCTGCTATGCCATATTCACTTCAAACTCTAAGGTCATGAAGAGTAGAAGTAACAGGGTCCCCCTCAAAATGAGGCACAGCACCTGGCACAGAGAAGAGCTCACCAGTTGTTTTGGAATATACTTTTATTAATATTGTTTTGATCACAGTTTCTAGAGAAAGCAGGGTTCGTATGCAAAAATGCTTTAAAAAATATTTACGGGGCCAGGGATTTAGTCAGTGGTTCCACTGCCTCCCCGACAAGCGCAAGGAACCGAGTTCGATCCCCAGTACCAAAAAAAAAAAAAAAAGAAAAACACTTACCACAATGCCAAACAGAAGTAACATCGAAGAAATGGTGAATTGCAGCCTTAATTTCTAAGACTATACTCTGACTATAGCCACATTTAGTTGTGTTTCTGAAAAAACAAAACATTGGTCTGCTTAATTCTTTCTGTGAGTTCCCAAATCATACTGTTTCTGTTTGAAGTCAGCCAAACTGTCTTAAATCTCCCTGATCTGTGGATGTGGAGGTTATGGTCAAGTGGTAAAGTGTCCAGTGTGACACAGCATGAAGAACTATTCTGGGCTATGTAGAGGGAGGGAGAGCTTTTACACTTGAGGATGTGTGGGTGAGTCCAGATCAGCAATAAGCAACCCAGCACTGATGTCCTCATTTCAGAAAAAAAAAAAAAAAAAGAGGTTGAGAAGCTAAAAATGGTTCATGACCATCTGACCTAAATGACTCCAGGGTTTCATAATGTGTATTCTGAAAAAGATTAAACAATTCCTTATTTTGCCTAAGGAAAGAATATTTTAAGTATATATAATTGCTATCTTTGGCAGGTTAGTGTCTATCCTAGTCTTTCTTTTTTAATAAACAAAATTTTCACATACTTATTACTGAATCAATCTACTAGTGCAGAGCGTAGAAACAGAGGAAAAATCCATTCAGTGGTGATATTTGTATCTTGATTAGATGATAGCGATCTTAATACAGCATAAATCTTAGTGCCATCTCTAGTGCAATTCCTCATATACCAACCAAAGCTTGGTTCTTTTCCAATGTCTCTTCTTGGAGTTGCATTGATTTTATTACCAGTGTTCATCAGAACCCATTTGTGACTGGGACAACTTTGCTTTTGTTTTTTGACCAGGAATCACTTGATCCCCAAAGTCTTCTGAGAAAATATGTGAGGAAAAAGTCAAGTACACACATCATGATGGCAGAGCAGAGAAGAGGTGGCTGAGAACACGTTGAGAAGGCTGTGCTGGGGGTGGATCTGTCCCATTTGTCCCTCCCTATCATGTTCAGCTGTTTGACACCAGTGAATTTGGTTATAAATAAGTACTATCTTCATTAGACTGGTATAATGTGTATTATATCAATCCAGAACAGAGTTCATAATGATGTATCCCTTGGGGTGTGGTGAAGCTTCTTGGGGCAAAGCCCTTTTCCTAAAGTAATAAGATTTTAAAACAATAGAGAGCAGTACATGGTACAGGCACTCCATAGCACCAGTAGTTTCAAAAAGGAACCAAACCATCTGTCAGTTTACACCCTAAATTCACACCAATTCTAAGTGTGAGGTTATGCAGTGACAGGCTAAATTCTTGGATTTTTTTTTCTAGTAAGAAAAGTTTTGCTTTTATTAGGTTTTTAGGGTATTGGGAGAAAGTCAGTAATTCATTGGTATAAATATTATTTAATAATATTTATTGGTATGAATACATAAAATAGTTCTGTTATTTCCTTCTCATTGAGTGAGCTTTAAAGCATTTTCCCTGGCTTGTAGCCTAACTTCATGGAAAGGCTGGACCCTTTCTCTGGAAGGTAGTCTATGATCCACTGGTTGCAGGTCTGTCTTGACATATTTGTAGCAAGTATGGTTCAACAGTCTTAGGGGCTACGAAGCTGAGAGATAAAAGCTTCCACATTTCTATAGTAATGAGGAGAAAGAGAGAGAGAGAGAGAGAGAGGAGAGAGGGAGAAGAAGTGAGGAGGGGAAAGAGAGAGAGAGAGACAGAGAGGGAGATCCAAAAATCTCTCTCTATTATCTAGGCATGAAGAGTATTTAGTCCAACATTGTAAAAATCATTATTCTTGGCTGAAGGGTGTCATCTAAGAGCCAAGTTCTATTTTGGTCTAGATTCCCTGCCATTCCATCATTAGGATCAAGTTGGCAAACAAAAAGGCATATTTCTGCCCTTTGCACTTTTGAAGATTGAAATTGCTAGGCCAAGAGTCTAGAGATGACATTTAAGCAAGGATACAGCCAGGTATTTGGTCTGGAGTCTTTCCTATAGTTTTGAAACTGTTGCATATACCCTGGAGGTTATGAAGGAGAAAGGTGAAAGAAGGGTGAAGTTTGTGGAGCCAGGAGTGTCTCATCTCAGATGGTCTAATAGTGACCAGAGTTCCTAGAAATTTTTACTGACCAAATTAACACTCTTTAGAAAATTAGAGCTATTTTATAGTGCCCATTATCCCTGGACCTCTAAGCATTCTTCAATCAGAAGCAGGAAGGCAGACAGGGCAATGACCAATTATTAAGAAGAGACTGGATTATGATTCAGATTTTAGGGTTTCCAGTCATTCTCTTCATAGTGTCACTCACTTTTTCATTCATGTTCAAAAAGTCAAGACATCGTCTTCACTTTTAGACTTTTCAGAGTTTTCAATCTTATATAGTCTGTTTTTATTGTTGTCATACTATCAGTCATTCAGATTCTCAAGGTTTAGGATGAGGTGAGGGAGTAGTAACTATTCTCAAATTGTAATTCCTGTTTCTTAGGTGGGAATTGAGGCAATTAATGACTGAGTATATTTCCCAGGATGGTTGTAATGGCACCAAGCACAAAATCAAAGTCTCAACCCATCTCTTATGAGGAAGAAATGAGCTAATATATACAAATCACCTTGCATTCATTCAAAGAGTGGATTCACATAAATCTGAGGTGAGACTAATAATAATTATGCCCTATGTATCTTGGTTTCCCCATTATTAATGAAAGATAGCACATTAAGGAAGAGATTCAATGACGTATGGTTAGATTTAGTCAAACATTTGTAAAATAGTTAAGGGTTTAAAAAGGGCTGAGTGTGAAGAATTAATAAAATTAAAATAATACAGAAACAAAATTTGAGACATACTTTTGTGTCCAAGGTGCAGCAGCAGTATCAGAATTCCTGCTTTGATTAAGAGAGAGCAATACAAAGGTGCACTCTGGGGAGAAGCTGAAGAATATTTTAAAGGTGGAAACTGCTACTTCAGAGATTTTAAATTTGGCACATTCAACACTTCTCAAGGAGTCTCTCTCTGTTACAAATAGCAAGGACGTGAATGCCAAAGAGATTTGTGTCAATGTGAGCCAGCATCATCTTCTGGGGTGTGATGCTTTAGCTTTCATAGATGATGGACTGCATGCCCCAATCCAGACCAGCACAGGGCAAATCAACTATAGTCTGTGACCAAGATGCCCTCCAGAATCTGGGGGAAGTAAGTAAAATTTTTGTCATTCTTAAGTCTTCAAAGATTAGCTGTGTATTTTAATGACCCACCCCAATTCTGGACTGTTCATTCTCTGCAATTTATAATATGTTTAGCTTCCTATGATCATTAATGTATTAAATTAAGACAGACTGGGTTGATTTTGATTTTACTGACAGAACTGTACCTGCCACATAATTGGAGTTTTATAAGTGATTAAGTAGTCTGTACTGTGAGGACTTTAACATAGTGTCAGGTCATAATCTTATAGAGCTCAGACCAATCAACTGATTCAATACAGATAAGCAATCTTTAATTGATGATTTTCCTTTTCCTGTCATGAGCTCAATTACCCAATATCTACATCTTAAATTTATGGAAAAAAAAGAAAGAAAAGTGCTTTGAACATAAAGTAAGTAAAAGTCTGGCTAGCATTCAGATTACGTGTAAAATGTTAACATACTTGGATACTTCTAGTAAACTTTTAGGGGTCTACTCATCAATGCCTTCTTTTTCTTGGTACTGGGGATCAAACTCCAGATCTTGCACTTGCAAGGCAGGTGGTGGAACCACTGAGCTAAATCCCTGGCCCCCATCAATGTCTTTTTTAAAACAAGGAAAACAGAATTGAAAACCAAACTAGGGGAAGAATAGTTGGTGAGTACTATCTTCATCCTGACTAATCTATATATGCATATATCTCTGAGCTCTGTTGACTCACTTTTCATAGTGCAGTAAGAATGGATGGAAGGGTCAGAAAAACAGCTTTGTTCAAAGAATTTATGGTGAAAGGATGAGATGTCTACAGAGTAGGGTAGGGCACATGGAAATAAGCGAAGAATCTCACATATTATTTCTCTTCTCTTGAAAATAAGGAAAGATTATTTTGGAAGACACTCATGCATAAAATTAATTTCTCTGCCCTAGTAAGAGGGACAGGTGGTAAAAGCAGGAGAATTATCACGAAATCTGCTCAGTCTTCTTTTTCTCCTTTTGGTGGTCTCAATCTCTCGTTCCTCAGTGCCCCCTTTGCACTGTAAGGGTGTGTGATACTATGATTGTAATTAAGACACTGTGAGATGCATCACACTGTAAACACTTGGAAAATGTTGAATATTAAATGAGTTAAGTCAACTCAAAGATAAATTAAGAGCTATCAGATAAAGTGCAACTACATCCAAAATAAATAAGGAAAAGTGGAAGTTCAATTAGATCCAGATTCTGGGATGGATTTTAGGAAACAGGAAAGAGCAAAGAAGTAGCTTCAGCAACCATGAATCTTCTATCCTCCATGAAGAAGCTAAAGTCCTACTGACTGAGTTATGCACACAAAGTTGGAATCTGGCCCTAGAGAAAACCAAAGGCTGCTGCATCTTTGTCTGGTCTGCTTACTTGAACTTCAGGTTCTATTTCTGTTTATAGCGGTCCCAAGACACATGACCCAAAGGAAGAAATATGGAACTGGAATTTAAGAGGTAGGGATTCTCTACCTCAGTTTGTCATGGTGACCTTGGACAGGACATTTCACCTCTCAGATCATTAGCTCCCTCCACTATAAATGAGAGGACTGGACTAGAATTCTCAAGTTACCTCCAGGGAAATTTTAGAATTGCATACTTCTTTGCCTGGATTCTGTTTTCTTTCAGGAATGTTTTCTTAACAGTTATGGTATAGATAGAATTTGGATTTAGAAAATAGATCTTCTTAGCTAATGTTAAAAACAGTTTAGAGCCTGAACATACAAAATAAGGAAAGAAAAAAATGTTAAAAGCCTCAGCAATATGAAATTAATTATGGCAAACTAATTCACACAAAGGAGATCACCATTCAGCTGTCTACAAAAATGTCCTGATATCTGAGTGGAATAAAAAAATTTGGACAAGATTCTTAGCCAATAAGAAAGCTTATTGTCAAGGGCTGGGGATTTAGCTCAGTGGTGCTGCCCCCTGCCTCGCAAACACAAGGTCTCAAGTTCGATCCCTGGTACCGGAAAAAAAAAAGAAAGCCTATTGTCAAGAAAGGATAAGAATTATGCATCCCATTTCACATACAGGAAAGATGAAGTCCAGTGAGAATAGCTAACTTGAGAATATTCTGTGAAGAGGAAGTCAGGCTCAATATATAGGTGCTCTGACTCTCATTCAATTATTGCCTGAATTTGTTAATGAAGAGATCACAACTGCTTCCAAGGAACACAATGCCACAGCCCAGGGCAATTGGCAGTCCTTGACTAACTTCATTCTCAGATTCACCGAAGTCAAACCAACTGAAAAGTTTTACAATGTCAACTGCTAGAGAAAGTGACCACACAAGTTATGTAGAAAGCCTCCTTAGAAGTTTTCTGATGGTGGAAGACACTTCTAGGGGCCTTGGGTCAGGGATCTTGATTTCCACTCCAGCTTTCTAGTCCATTCTGTCTGTTACTTTAGCCCTTTCAAATCAATTTCCCTCTTTGGGAGTGAAAAAATTATGAAATAATATTATAAAATATAAAATAATCTCAAAACAATATATATGAAATCTTAATAGAATTTTTGTCTAGTATTACTAATTATCTAAAAATTATTCTCATCTAATTTTAAATGTGCATATACATACACATTTATCTATATATTTAAATAATTTACATTTTAAAATCACATATACTAGTCTCATAAAATTATCTGCATTTTTATGTACACAGATGTATATATTAAGTATATATCATATGTACATATATATACAAATATATGTATATTTCAATGTAGCTGGGAAATACATTTTGAAATCAACTGCTCTGTCCTTGGATTTGATATATAGCCAAGCAACCCATCCTTGATTAACACAGTTTCCTCCTGGGAAAAGACACAGAATAACGTTATTGATTTTCCTTTACCCTTCTCCACATTTCTCTCCTAAACTGTTGCCTTAACTCTTAAATGCAAGAGCAAAAGGAAGCAAAAATAAAAATGAAAAACTGTTTCTTTAGGACCATGTTGATTTTTTAATATTTTTTATTTTCAAAAAAAAAAAATAGACAACAACCATCCATGTAGGATATCTATGTAGTAAAAAGATGTTTCCCAAGGTTTTCAGGCAACAGATTTCTTTACACTGAAACCTGCACTTTACAAGCAATGCTTATTCAGGAATACACAAACCTATGTTCCTCTTGCTCTCTCAAAACTTAACTAGCTATCTTTGAAATCTACCAAGACTTTTTGGCAACCATTCTTTCCTGTACTTCTAGGAGTATACTCTATGCAGAGGAATACAGAGAAGGCTTGTTTCTCATCATTTTTTTCCTTTTTTCTTACCTCAAAAGATTCCAGACAGAATTAAGTTTTTAAACAAAATTGTTATTTTTTTCTAATGTAGAAAATTCTTTACATACAAAGTCTTCAGGATTACTGATGCAATTTGAGAGTTTCTCTGATACAATACTAGAAATGTAAAAACGAGGTTCCGGAGACAATAGCTATCTGCTTTGAGTTTTTAAGGTTATGGGGGAGGAGTAATCCATTCCCCTTCTAGACTAAGCACTGCCTTGTGGGCTCCATTCTGATTGTGGGCAGGGAAGGGCCAGGATGGTAGAAAGAGCTGAGAAAGGGACTCAGAAGTAGCATTGTCAAAGCTCTAAAAGTACCTTTTCCAATTCTTTTCCTTTTTTTCCTCCACATATTTAGTTCTACTTATTCTAATAACTGAGTTCAAAAAAGACTAATGGGATTTTTGTTTCTATCAGTTCCCCTTTTTAGCACCATAGATTCTTGTCTATGTAAAGAGAAGGAAATGACTGACTTATTTACAACACAATCACAATCTAATTCTTCACTTTAAGCAAATAAAGATGCCTTGTGTAATAAACAGATTATATTATTTAAAATTGGAAGCTTGTGTAAGCCACCACTCAGAATCAAGCCTAAGACAAGTACAGAAAGAAAATCCTTGGGACTATGATACTCTAATAGCCAATGCTTAGTGTATAATTTGTAGAGTAATTATTAACAATATGGCAAATATGTGCTTCCAAAGTACACATGAAACATATTCAAAGTTGCAAAAGGACAGTGATGTGCAATGTGTCCTGAAGTTTACTCACAGAGCTTTTTTTTCAGGAATTTACAAGCTTAGTTTTAATTAAATGCCATTTTGATTTTAAGTAGCTAGTTTACCTTTTTTTTTTTTCCATTTTATTGTTTCTCTGCACAATTTAACCCAAAAGACCCTGTTTCAAAAGAATTATGGGTAAAAGTGGATAGAAAGGCATGTGAAGAATTGAGTCATCTTGTTGAAATCAAGTTTCCTTCTGTGTTGTGCAGCAGAGAGAATGGGGGGAATTTGTCCTAATGACTTGCTGTATCTGTCTCAACTTGTTTCTTTCATAGAATGTCACCAGGAGAATTATATAACAGTGCAACTTGTATCCTGCTTAAGTAGGAAGATCTTTGGAGGATTTTCCAAGAACAGCCCCTTTCATGGCAGAAGAATCAAAATTGTGCCTGTAAGAAGAAATACCATGTATTTGGGTAATATAAACCTTTTATTGGAACCTATTAGAGTATTCCAACTGCAAGCATCCATTTGCTTTGAGATATATGAAAATGCCAGATGCTTGTCTTATCCAGGCAACAGAGAACATGCCTAGATTTCGGGATCTAAACAAAAGGTCTTTCCTGGACTTCTACTGCACACTGATAGAACACAACAAATTCAACACAGTTGCAAGCTGCTATGCAAGGAAGTCCGGAATTTAGCCTCCATCCATCCATTCATTCATCCAAGCTTTTAAAAGACAACTCTCACTTGAACTATGCTTTGCCTACGTATACTATTAGGTGGGAAGAAAGAAGCTGTCACACCCTATCTCTCTCTTCTTCTCATCTCTTACCTACTATTGCTCTTGACTTAAAGTGGTTAATAAAAGTTAGGCATTGATGGTCCATAACCTATAACCCCGCATCCTGTGAAACTGAGGCAAGAAGATCAAAAGTTTGAGCCTAGCCTGGGTTTCTTAGTGAAACCCTGTCTCAAAATAAAACATAAAGGGCCAGGGATTTAGCTCAGTGGTTCCACTGCCTGCCTCACAAGCACAAAGTCCTGAGTTCAATCCCCGGTTAGGGAAAAAAATAAAAATAAAAACGGACTGGGGCTGTAGCTGTGTGAAAGCCTTGGGTTCAGTTCTCCACCAGGCCCCCAAAAGTGGTTACTCCAAAAAATCAATTGAAAACAACTTTCCAAGGGGTCATGTATTTATTCCACCTTTTTCTCTCATATCTGTATGCAGAATATTATCTGACACAGGCTTACCTAAATAAATGTAATTAGTCAGTTGTACGTCTCAACAATGTCTCTCTTTCTCTAGAAACTAGTTTGACATGTAGAACCACCACGAAGCCATATTTACTACCTAAAATTGGGGAAAAGCCCCATCCTGATTTCTGAAGCTTAAAAAGCAGGGATGATTTTTTTCCCTAATGTGAATGACTGTTAAGAGTGTTGCTTCATTTCTTAGTTAAAAGGAACCAGGAGTTATTTCAATTGAGAGTAGAATGTTGAGAGAAAGACTTGATTCAGCCCTGTTGTCTGGTGCTTATACTTACTGAAGTATCACACCCACCATGCAGGCTTTTAGAATGCCAAATTTGCCACTTTTTGACAATGTGGTTTCTTGTCTCCCCCTCAGGGATGTGTTGCAGACAATTCCCTGAAGATAAATCAAGTTCCTGACCACAGTAATGTATACAAATAAATAAACACAATACAATTACTGTTTATTCTTCACACTGGGAAGACTTTAGAAACATTCTGTCTCGATTGATAGACTAAAATCATAGCAAAATTTCAATCTTGCATTTCCTTTCTGGTTCTTGGACTAAGAGGTACTGTACTGGTAAAATGGCACATTAATCACTGTCAATTGAGAAAAAGCCTGATAATCATGAGCAACCCATATCTAGAGGACTTATAGAGTAGTGTTGTATTGGGATAGAGGAGAATTAAGGTAGAAATTTCTCAGGAGCAGCAAAGAAGCTGTATTAGATCTGGTGATTCAAATAGAATGTATGAAGGCACAAAGAGAAGGAATGTGTCTTACACAAATTAGCCACAGGACTAATATGCAATATACATAAAGGTAAGATAAGCAATATGGAAACATCTCACTTTTTACTCAAAAGTCATGGAGATTGCTTGAGTTATAACAGCCTTGACCTCTTGGTTTTCCTTATGCCATCTGAGTAGGAACTCAGAAACCAATGGTATTCCAATTACTCACAACCATAATGGTGACATCAGATATCATCAAAAGAATGCCAAGGTTGTAGACAAAGGCTAATATAGAATAGTGAAAAGACAACAGGGATTAGGTAGCATACTTTGAGATCAGGGTCTGTTTTGGATTCTCTATGCTATTCCTATATATCTCATGCTAGAGGCAGAATACTTATCCACAAAACTCTTTGGACTAAATTTCTTTTACAGAAATTCCAATTTAAAGAGATTCAAACACCTATTGAGAGGAACAACAGAATGTTCTAATCTAGCAAAGAAATAAGAAATGTAAACATTGAATGATATATGCCATTTTTTGCAAAATAGGTCCATAGTTTACTGAGGAAGTTTTTCAATCATATATCAGACAATGTTAAGTGGAATAATTTGTTTATTAATTTTTTTTTTTTTTGGTACCGGGGATCGAACTTGGGTCCTTGCTCTTGTGCAGCAGGCAGCAAAACCACTGAGCTAAATCCCTGGCCCATGTTTATTAAATGTTTGTGGGAAGAAGATGTGATATATTATGTGCCAGACACTATATAAAGTAAGAGAGACTCCAATATATATCAAATGTAGTCACTGAAATTCAGGACTCCTAAGGAACTTTTTCAAATGGGAAGGGAAAAAGAAATGGAGATAGGGGGAAGAAAGAATGAGAAAAGCATTTTTTTAAAGAGAGAGTTAAAGAAAATAGAGCTTTTGCAAATGGAAAGGGGAGCAAGAGTTGGAAGGACCAGGGAGGGATGGGAGAGGAAGGGAAGAAAAGAAGGATTAGGGTGTGTGATGTACATGTACAAACTCCTCACAATAAACATAATCATTATGTACTGCAAACATATACTAATACAAAGAAAAAATCCATTACTCCTAATTTAGTACAGGAACAGTGATATGGATGAACTTCAATAGAAGCAGAGATATAAAGGACATTGGATAAAGAAATGACACAGAGGATGGGAAACCATTCCTGTTGGCAGTGTCAGAAAAGGTTTCATACAGGAGAAATATCTAGTCTATATGTATAAAAATAAATAACTTAGACAAAATGGGAAAATTCTTTGAAAATACAACTTACTAAAACGGACACAGGTTAAATTGAAAATCTAAATAGCTCTATGTTTATTAGAGTAATTCAGTTCATTGTTGAAACCTTCCCACAGAGAAAACTCCATGTCTCAATGGCTTACCTGGTGATTTCCATCAAATATTCAAGTAACAAATGACATTAATCTTAACAAATGCTTTTAGAAAACAGAGACAAAGGAACACTTCCTAATTCATTTTTTAACCAGAATAAAAAATTACATGCAATTATAAACCAGTATATCCTGTGTGAGTATAGACACCGAAGTCCTTAATTCAATTTTAATCAAATCTAGTAACATAAAAAAGTACATTATGACCAATGAGGATTTGCCCTAGGAACGTAAGATTGGTTTTATATTAAAAATAAATTAATTTAATCCACTACATCAATAGAATAAATATTTTAGTATATGCCTAAGAAAAATTTGATAAAATTCAACACCTATTCACTATATTTTTAAAAATGCACCCTTAATCAGGAGGAATAGAAGGGAATTTTCTCAGCCTGATAAAGGACATTCTAAAAATTTATCATTAGCATCATATTTAATGATGAAGTATAAAAAGATTTCTCCTTAATATTGGCAACAAAGTAAGGTTGTCTGCTGTTACTATGTCTATTTAATATTTCACTGGACATCTCAGTCAGTTTAATAAGCAAGAAAAATAAAAAACATAAGTAGTAAAAGAAGTAAAGCTACATCTGTTTGTAGGCAGTATGTTATTGTAAGCAGAAAATCTTAAAGCAATCTATGCAATTATGACTAGAAATAATCATTGGATTTACTAAAATCAAAAGTAAAATAAACACACACAAGTCAATTATATTTTTGTGTATCAGCAGCATATGATCAGAAAATAAATAGAAAAACTCCACTTATAATCAAATTACTGCCCAATTTACAATGAGTGAAATTGAAAATGTAATATAAAATTTACCAACAAAGAAAAGCCCAGGTCCTGATGGCTTCATTGCTGAATTCTACAAGACATTTAAAGAAGAACTATCACCATTACTCTTTAAACTCATCAAGGAAATTGAAAGGGAAGCAAGACTTCCAAATTCATTCCTGGAAGCAAGTGTTACTTTGATTCCAAAACCAGGGAAAGACCCAACCCAAAAGAGAACTGTAGGCTAATCTCCCTAATGAACATAGATGCAAAAATCCTCAACAAGATACTGGCAAACAGAATAAAGAGGGTCATCAAGATCATACACCCTCCCCAAGTCGGATTTATCCCAGGGATGCAAGGATGGTTCAACATCCATAAATCAATAAATGTAATACACTATATTACCAGAGTCAAGGACAAAAACCATATGATCATCTCAATAGATGCAAAAAAAACCATTCGACAAAATCCAACACCCATTCATGATAAAAATCCTACAGAAAATTGGAATAGAAGGTCTTTATCTCAACCTGATTAAGGCTATCTATGAAAAACAAACAGCTGACATCATACTAAATGGTCAAAAACTGAAAACTTTTGTGCTAAAATCAGGAACAAGACAAGAATGCCCACTATCACCACTCCTGTTCAGTAAAGTTCTGGAAATATTAGCCACAGCAATTAGAAAAGAGAAAGAAATAAAAGGAATAAAGATAGGAAAGGAAGAAATTAAACTTCCATTATTTGTTGATGATATGATACTTTACCTAGAAGGCCCCAAAAACTCCGCCAAAAGACTTCTCTAAACTTAATTGATGGATTCAGTAGAGTAGCTTGATATAAGGTCAACACTCAGAAAACAATAGCCTTCTTATACACAAATAACAGACTCCCTGAGAGAAATTTGGGAAACAATTCCTTTTATAATAGCATCCCCCCCAAAATGAAATATCTAGGAATCAATCTAACAAAGGAAGCAAAAGACCTCTACACTGAAAAATACAGCACTCTGAAAAAAGAGATTGAAGAGGATATAAGAAAATGGACAGACATCCCTTGTTCCAGGGCAGGAAGAACCAATATAGTGAAAATGGCCATACTTCCAAAACTACTATATAGATTTAGTGCAATGCCAATTGAAATTCCAACAATATACTTCACAGAACTACAGAAAAAACAAGCCAAAAATACATTTGGAACCAGAAGAGACCTAGAATAGCAAAAGCAATTCTAACCAACAGGACATGGCAGGGGGTATCACAGTCTCCAACTTGAAACTATACTACAAAGCTACTGTGACAAAAAAAGCATGGTACTGGCAAAGAAACAGACCCAAGGATCAGTGGAATAGATTAGAAGATGTAGAAACAACTCCAGGCATACTCAGACAGCTCATCTTCAACAAAGGAGCCAACCACCCTCATTGGAGGAAAGATAGCCTATTTAATAAATGGTGTTGGAAAAACTGGATTTCAACCTGCCAAAGATTAAAACTAGACCCGTATCTATCACCATGCACTAAACTAAGATTGAAGTGGATTAAAGATCTAAATATTAAAACAGAAACACTAAACTTGCTGGAAGATAAGTTAGGTAGAACTCTTGAAGGCATTGGCATAGGAAAAGACTTTATGAACAAAACCTCAGTATCAGGGGAACTACCACAGAAAATCAACAACTGGGATCTCATCTTATTAAAAAGTTTCTGCACTGCAAGAGAAACCATCAACAGAGCTAAGAGACAACCTACAATGTGGGAAAAAAATTTAGCAGAAAAATTTGTACCTCAGACAAAGGACTACTATCTAGAATATATAAAGAACTGAAAAAAAAATCAGACACTCCCCCAAATTCAAAGACCCAATTCAAAAATGGGCATCTGAAATGAACAGACATTTCTCAGACAAAGAAGTAAAAGCAGCAAATAAACATATGAAAAAAATGTTCAACATCACTGGTTATTCGAGAGATGGAGATGAAAACAACACTGAGATTCCACCTCACCCCACAAAGAATAGTTGCTATCAAGAAATCAACCAATAACAAATGCTGGCTGCACTCCCATTTATGGTGGGAGTGTAGACTGATACAACCACTGTGGAAATCAGTGTGGAGATACCTCAAAGAACTAGGACTAGAGATCCCCTTTGACCCAGCTATTCCCCTGCTGGGTATCTTCCCAAAAGAATTAAAAGTATCATACCACAGCAATATATGTGCACCCATGTTTATAGCAGCACAGTTTGTAATAGCTAAAGCTTGGAAACAGTCCAAGTGCCCATCAACTGGAAACTGGATAAAGAAGATGTGGTTTTTTTTTTTTTTTTTTTAATAAAATGGAGTACTATTCAGCCATAAAGAATGAGAAACTGGAGACATTTATAGCTAAATGGATGCATATTGAGGCCATCCTCTTAAGTGAAATAAACAGGACACACATGTGTAAATACCAAATAGTTTCTCTAGTGTGAGAAACTGAAAGTGTAAATAAGGATTAAAATGATTAAAATGAATAATTGATAATTTGAAGTAGGAAGAAAAGGTCCAAAGGAGTAGGGGAAGTGGGAGGGGAAGGGGAAAGAAAAGAAGGGAAAGGAAAAATTATGAGAAAAGAAAACAATGGAAACAAAGTCTATGTGAATAGGGAAGGGTGGAGGGGGTGAGGGGCACACAGGTAATGGGGAAAAAATAAGAACCAAGATGCATCATGTACAGGTACAAGCACCCAGTGATAAATGTAAATGTACTGTATACCTAAAATGTACCAATAAAAGAATTTAAGTAAAAAAAAAATCAAGTTACAATAGCAATAATGAAATATTTAAGAATAAATTTTCAGAAATATAAATGTAGTGAGTGGAATTGTGGCCCTCCCCAGGTATGTCTACCCAGAATCTCAACAATTACCTTTCATTGGAATGAAGAAAAAAGGGTAAGGATCTCATGTGCCCTATATCCAAAGACAGCTGTCTTTTTAAGAATCAGTTGTCTTTATAAGAAAAGACACTACAACACTGAAAGGCATGAAGACAGATGAAATAAGAGGCAGAAACTGCCTGCAAGCCAAGGAATATCAAGGATTGCTGGCAGACATTGGCAGGTAAGAGAAGGGCATAGAATAGTTCTCCTTCAGAGCCTCCAGAAAGAATCCAGCCGGCCAACATCTTCAACTTGGACTTCTGGTTTCCTGAACTATGAGAAAACTTTTCTGTTTACATGGACTGAAAGACTACAAAATCATTAAAGCCCAATTTCATTCAAATGGATCTATAGATTCAAAGCAATCCCGATAAAAAGTTTAGCGTGCATTTTTGTATTACAAAAATTGTTAATTTCACTTTCAAATGTCAAGAGAATATACAAAGCTCTAGAATTTTCAAAATAATTTTAAAAGACTGAACATTTTATGCTACTTTATTTGAAGGTTTACTATATTTGTACAATAACAAAGACAATGCGATATAAGAGGGAAGGATAGACAAAGGGATTAATAGAACTACTGTCCAAAAATAGGGAGCACACTTTTATGATCCATCTACTTTGGACAAAAATGCCAAAGCAACTCAATGGTGGGAAAGCCATTTCAAGAAATGGTGATGTAACAACTAGGTGACTCTACAGAGAAGAACGAACATTGACCTTTTCTGCACTGTATGCAAAAATTAATCAAAATAAACAATGGACATTAATGTAAAAGCTAAAACTACACAGGAAAAAAAAATCATGATGTCTTTCAGAGTAGGAAAAGATAGCAAAAGTAACACAAAAACAAAGACCCTTATGAGAAAAAAATTGATAAATTGGATTAGCTCAAAATTTTAAACTTTTGCTATTTGAAAAATTACCATTAATAAAATGAAAATGCAGATCAAAAGTTAGATGGAGTATTTTCAGTACATATAACATGCAGCTTTCTATTTGGTATATATAAAGATCTCATAAATTCTACAATAATAAGGCAATCTAATAATAAATATGTGTTTAAATTAATGTTTCACCAAAGAAGAAACATAAGTGGTTAATAAACATATGAAAAGATGGTCAAAATCATTACTAATCAGTGAAATGAAAATTGAAATCATAATGAGATTTGACTATATTCTTATTAGCATGGCTAAATAAAAAAAACTGACAACACGTTTTGATGAGATAATGGATAAATTGGAATTCATGTATAGGCTCTCAGTGGGAATGTAAAATGGCAAACAATTTGGACAACCGGCAGTTTCTTACAAAGTGAAATAGACAGTCTAACATATAACCTAACAATTCTGTGCCTAGAGTTTACCAAAGAGAAATGTTAATATTAAGAGCAGCTTTACTCACCATATCAAAAAACTGAAAGCAACCCAACTGTAAACAGATAAATTATGATCTATCTATGCTACAATGATTTACTACTCAGCAGATAAAAAGGAATAAACTATTTATATTTGCAACACTGTGAAGAGTCTCAAAATTGTGGTATTGAATAAAATAAACCAAGCACAAAGATGTACATATTGTATGATTGCATTTGTATAAAGCTATAGAAAGTACACACTAATTTATAGCGAAAAGAGCAGATCAGAAAAAGCCTGGGAATAGGGCCACCAGGAGAAATGGATGACAGGACTCAGAAAAGTTTGAGAGATAAGGAAAGTGTTCTATATTTTGATGGTGGTGGTGTTATGGATAGAAACTCTGTCAAAATTCCTCAATTTCAATGGATGCTGAGTCTTGCATGTAAATTGTATCTCAGACCTAACAGGGGTTTTGTCATTTTCTCCATTATCCACTATGTACTAGGGAAGAACTCTTCATGACTTACAAAGAGACTTGAGTTGGCTTTCAACATTTGTAAATAAACAGACTTCTTTCTTACAGATCAAGGGTCAGCAATCTATGCCTTTGACCCAAATCTCTCCTGCCTCCTGTTATATTGGAATACAGTCTTGCTTATTTGTTTACTCTATAATTTAGAGCTACTTTCTTCCCCCCACAAAATAGCCAAGTTGAATAATTGTAATAGCAGTCATCTGGCCTGCAAAACCTAAACTATTTACTTTCTGGTCTATAGAGATAAAGTTTGGTGGCCCCTATTCTATATGATAACAAAGTTAGGTATGGATGTGGGCAGTCTGAGGTAGTGTTATGTCAGGAAGAAGGGGGATTTGCATATAAGAATGAGTGAGAATGGTACACAGGACTTTAAAATGTCCATGTCCAACAATATGAATCAACATGAACAATAAAAGGAATAGTCAAATACAGTTAGCCTTTAGGTCCTCAAACCATCTTGTATTAATCAATCTTATTAGAGCCAAAAGTTTTAGGAAGACCAACTACAGCAAAGCTTGTTAAAAAGAGCAGGGAAATACTTATCAGATAAGCTCAAAAATGTCTTACCTAATTTCCCTTGCTTGAATGCAAAACAAATGGAATCAATATCCTTTCTATTCACAAGACAAAATCTGTATCTCAGTTTGGTAGATCATTAATTATTAAACTATCCTCAATGCTAGACTTTGCTCAACTACAATGAAATCCTCTTGGGTAAGGGTGAGGAGCAGTCAGTGTGGTGTAGTGCATCCAGCTGTCTCTGGTCTTGAAAGAGAAGTGCAGGCTAAGTGTAAGATCTCAACTCCACCATTATGATTGATTGTGCGGCATTGGGCAAGCTGCTTACCCTCTCAAACCCACAGCTTCCTGTCTATAAAATGGAAATAATCTTTCTTCAATTATGGGGTGGTCAGAGAGGGTAAACGTGGACTGCAAATACATCCAAAGCAAAATCTCATCTTTCAATAAGTGTTACGACTTCCCTTCTCCGTCACCATTGTAGTGGCAATTGTCTCAGTTAAGATGGATTTTATTTCAAAATCTTCAGGTGATATTGACTGTCACCATTTTTTAGAAAGTCTTTTAAAGTGTGTTTTTGAGGGCAGTTGAGATTAATTAATTTATAATTTTGGCTTTAATTTTTTTCTTCATTTTTGGGTATTGAACCCAGAATCTCACATATGCTAGGCATGTGTTTAAATACTGAGCTATACCTCAACCCCACCTTTTCTATTTTGAGACAGGGTTTCACTAAGTTGCTCAGATTGGCCTACAACTTGGCACTCCTCCTTTCTCAGTTTTCCAAGTGGCTGGAGTTACAGGTGCGCACCAACATACTTATTTCTTTAATTTTTATGCAGACACCTAATCTTTTTCACTGCCAGGAAAAGTATTTTGTGCTTCCATGTGCTGTGAAAGGCCTGCTACATTTTCCTAATGATTCTGCATTCCTTATGTTAATTATGCAATCATTTTCAAATGTAACTTTTAAAAAAACCATTTGCTTGAGGAGTGGAGTAAAAGCTTTCTTGGAAGTTCTTGCTTCTTGTGGTATTATCAAGATACTTTATAGAATTGAAGTCTCCTATCTTTCTTGAAACTTGTTTCAGAATAATAAGATTTCCCAAATGTTCTGACCCTTTCATAATTTTATGGGAGAAATTATCCAATGAACTTAGAAATATTAGCTCAGTTTCAGCATGCCACCTCTGTAGGCTTGGAGGTGAGACCATCTTTGTATTTCTGTTCTTGCCTCACTGAGAACAGAATTCATCTTGGAACCTCTGTGTCTCTATGAGAATTCTGAGCCCCTAAAGGTACCTGTGAACAGCATAAAACTAAAGCAGAGAGTAAGCAGTCCCTGTAAATATATAACATTTATTACCCAGTTTTAGAATTTACAACCCTATCTATTTGTTTAGACTTCATCTATTTTTGTAAATTACTGCTCCATACTTGGACCTTAGTCTGCTGGACCAAACTCTTCCTCCTTAATTGAACTGCCACCCTTCCTGCTCCAGAAAGCATGGCCAATTACTATGTATATCCCATTCCTCTCTGGGCTCTAGTTTAACTTTGTTTAATATAGGAATGCTGTACCCTCAGTCACTCTCCAAAGATATACTAAAGATAAACAAAATGGAAATACAAACACTATTCTAATGTAAGCAGTGTTCTCCAACCCCTGACATTACTATGGATAATCTAAATGGTGGTTCCAACTGAACATTTTATATATCATTTTAAAACAGCCAATAGCTTTCATAAATTTTAAATCTTAAAAATGTTTTCTTTAAAATAGTATGTATCATGGTGAAGGAAGAGCAATGCTATATGTGACTACAAAGAAGAACCTCAAAATTATGAATGAAGAAAAATAAAAGCTACACATAACCTGACATGAAGTCCACCTGGATACTAACAGGGACTTACACATATCTGTCAAGCAACTTATCAGAAATCCTGATGCTCAGAGCTGATCATGGTGCTTCTTAATCTTTCAATAATAGAAGACATTTGTGATCTTCCAAGGGGACTTTTCCCTTTTCTATCTCCACCAAAGGCTGTGCATGTGACTTACTCTTCAGTGGTTGGCTCTTCTGGGCTCTGTTTTGTTACTCACTGGGGACAGAACTCAGAAGCTCTGAAAAATGACAGGAATCACAGTGTGGTGGAGTGAAAAACCACTTTACTCTGATGTAAGAAAATGACCTTCAGGGAAATTAACAATATACATGTGTATTTTGGAGAAGGCATGCAGGACAGGAGTAGGATATCTTTATTTTTTATACTGTTACATTATGTAATTTTTTTTATTTTATCAGGTTGATTTCAGGAATGTCTATCATATCTCCACTTTCCAGAATGATACTCTTGTTTTCTATCCCTAAATTAGGAGGTAACTTGGGAGCTAATAATCTCCAGTGTGAAGACAGCAGCGGCTCTCTCATCCAGAGACCAGTATTTCTTCAACTTCAGCTTTCTGGAGGCTGAGCTGGAGATACTTTAGAATACCTAAATACTCTAGCATTACCGCATCTAATCTAATACTAGAGAACACTTTAGAATGTTCCAAGCAGCTATCTCGATCTCTCCACAACACCCAGCTGCCTTTCTCCTTGGAGCCTCACTCAGAATTATTGGCCCATTTCAATTGTATGACAATCCTGGTTAACTTTCTTTGTAGGGATGAAGATGTTCTGGAGTAATATATCACCAGTGAAGTGGGAGATCAGCTGAGGGGCTGGCACGTGAAGACCTGGAAAAGTAGCTGCCACAGTTGAAGACCAAAATGACTGAAAGATAAAAGGCAAAGAAAGGCAACTGAGAGCACAGAATTCATCAACACAGAATGTTCCTAAGGATGCCCCTTAGCCATTAAGTGAGTGAAGTGCTAGAAACTGTTTATACTGACTGAAAAGCCAGAAGCTTCTGTAATGCCTAATAGGTAAGCTTTGCTTCTTATAAAATTTTACTTATATAGATGTTATGGTTTATATCTAGATGTTCCCTAAAAGTTTCATGTGCTCACAGGCTGGAGTTTTGAAAGGTGATTGGATCATGAGAGCATTATAGTTGACTTGCTGTTAGGAGGTGGGATCTGATCAGAAGAGATGGGTTAATGGGGGTTTGACCTGGAAAGATATACCTCCCATCCCAGCTCCTCTCTTCACTCCCTCTCTGCTTCCCCACTGCTCAGACATCTACCATGCGCCTGTGCCATGCCGTCTTGCTTTGGAGTCAGCCAGCTATGGACTGAATTATGAGCCAAAATAAACCTCTCACCTTCAAATTGTGAGTGTTGGGTAGTATGTCTCCCCGACCAGAGAAGTGACTCAGACAACAGGAGATTACATTCCTTGATAAAATAGGATAGCTGCGGCCTTGCAAATGTAATTGCAGAGGGACTCATGTAAACACTTTTATATGGCCATTTACCTGTGTTTTCTCTCTTATACATAGGGTCCATAAACCCAGAGAGGACAGGCCCATGTGACTTCTGCTCTGTATTTATTTGTGTGTGCGTGTGTGTGTGTGTGTGTGTATGTTCTTTGTATAACCACAATCAGGCATTCAATGAATGTGTGAGTATGATGATGATCAAGAGCTTAATGATAATAGGATCTTCTCCTAAAGCTGATTAATCAGGTTTCAAGTTAATATATTTTTCATTCTCTTTTTGAACTCATTTTTCTGTGTGTGTGTGTGTGTGTGTGTGTGTGTGTGTAGGGAGGCAGTAGGACCATAAATTGAGTATCTATTGAAAGAAAAGCATAAAAAGGCTGTTCTATTTAAAAGTAGGTAGATAGCTTTGTCAGGATATTTGCTGATGGCTAAATAGGATATTCAAGATTTTATTCCTATGACTCATTCTATGACTTGGGCATATTTTATCTTAGCCAACTTCCATTTCCAAGATTTTCCTAACCATATTTACCATTTGCAACATCTGAAGTGGATCTGCAGAGCTAAGTGACCCTTAGTTCCATTGGAAAGGATCACTTTTACAGTAAGCACTTATGTGCTAAAAAACCAAAGGGTTCTGACAGCTGCTGGGATCCTACAGTCCTACTGTGACACAAAGGAAGCCCTGTAAGTTTCTACCTGAAAATCTCACTCCTTAGAAAACCCTTCTTTTTATGCTAGTAATGGCAAGTCTTACGCTCTCAACTAGGAGTCACTCAACACCATTATGCTAAATACAAAAACAATAAACCTAACCACACCTAAACCAGATCCATTTACCAATCTTCTAGTTTACATCCACTATGCATCATAGTTCCAGATTTAAATTGTATGTGTTATCTTTGCTTCAGCCCTTCTGCTCCTCCCTCCCCAAATCCATTTTTAGTTATAGAATCCTATTGCTCTTCTGTGCAGCATATCTTCTATCTGTCCCTTCTCTGCTTTCACTATTGTCTTCATGTAATTTCTTTTTCTCTTCACCTCTTGGAAAACTTCAGCAGCTTTCTTCTTTCTCTAGTCACATCATCCCCAGTCCACAGAGAATTCCATCAATATCATAAGCTACTTTCAGTCATGCTTTTAATTTGTCATGCCCCGGCCCCAAATCTTCTGTGCTAATTTACCTTGTGCCATTTCATATCTCTGAGAACATGAACATGAGGAAAGTGCACAAGCAGTGAAACACTATAGAATTATCATTCACAGAAGTGACTTCCTGGATGTGACACAATTCGACCTGTCTCCATTGAAGAATCCACTGATTCCACGCTGCTGGCCAACACGCCATCTTGGGTTCCAGTCAGGTCAGGGTCATCAGCGTTAATGAGCATGCTATGTTCTTCCTGCCCCTGTGTCTCCTGGAGAACAGAGTGGGAGCTGCACAGAAATATAGGCAGGAGCTTTTTTATATCAGGAAATCACCAGAGACCTACATGCTTTGCCCAAGAACTCTGTACTTGACCTCCTGTCTCATTTATTTTATTAAAGCCTTGAATGAAAATAAATTACATTCTTATCAAATCTGCAGATATTGGAAATAAGGGAAAAGCAAAAGCACAGATGACAAGTTCAAACTTCACAAAGAGCTCCACTAAGAAGTCAAAATGAAGAGCACAAAATGTGACAGAAATAAATAAGTTTTGAATGCTAGGTTCAAAATTTCCACTGAACGGGATGAGGGAGACCCCAAATAATTATTAGACTAAAAAATGTTCAGGGGAGGAAGTCAGGGTGAGGGAGCATAAATTATTTATAAGGAAAATAGAAATAAAGCCAACAATTTTGCTTTCAAAATAGCGAAAGAATAGTTAGGCTGCACAATAGAATTATGCTGTCTAGAACAAGCCATAGGCAAGTTACATGGTGCTTACTGGTTTGACAGCCCAAGAATATTTTCAATTCCAGTTGCCATATCAATCAACAAATACATGAAGAATTATAAGGACCTAGGAATCACATATAGTATATAGATTTATCTGTGTTTAAATTGAAAGGGGAGGCATTAAGAAAAGATGCAAAGTCTGTGTTTCTAAGGATTATCCTGCAAAAAGAGGTAGTCAGTTTACTCTCTATAGCTGAGGAGGCAAGAACTAGACCTAGTGGTGAAAGTCTGTTGAAATTTTAGCTCAAAAGAAAAATTATTTTCTATTCAAAATAGACATAAAGCAGTGGAATCAAATGTCTCAACAAATTAACTTCTTGTGACTAGAAGTATTCAAAAATTTTGCAGCATTCTTCAAGTACAGAAAGTTAGACTAGATAATCTGAATTATCTTCCATTCTTCTCTAAGGTATGGCTTCCCAATCCCAGTAATCTCTTCTCCTCTTCCATCTCTATACAAATGAATCATATTTCTCTATATTGATAGGCATCTCTTTCTCATTAGACTAAGAGCTTTTTGAGGGTAAAGACCCTCTTTTTCATATGATTGTATATTCCTGGCTTCTAATACAATTCCCTCAGGTGCTAAAATACTTAACATATTTTACTTAGTTAAATGAATTATACAGCTCTACCTAGAAAAGCCATACTTCCTCATCAAAATCCTTCATGAGTTTATCTTTCCACACAATGCATTCCCTGACAACTTCTATAAGCCTACATTCTGTGCCACACAATTTGTCACAATGTGATTTTCTGTTTTATTTTTTGGTACCGGGGATTGAACTCAGGTCCTTGAGTTTGCAAGGCAGGCAGCAGAACCACTGAGCTAAATCCCCAGCCCCTTGTGATTTTCTATATTTTTCTGTATAATAATGTTTTATGTGTGTTGCTCCATTTCCCACCAGATTGTCAATTCTCAGTGAACAAAAGAATATCATTTAAAAATTATTCCAATTATTTGTCATCAGATACAACATAGAACTGGTTAATGATAATGTGCTTTCTGATTGAAAAGTAATCTAGAAAATTTTAGCATTAAAAATTCTTTCATTTAACAATTACAAAGATGAATAACAGCAATTTAATAGTAAATCATATGATAATCTTTACCAAATGATCAAAATTTATATCACCTATGTGACAATATATGGACATGATTGATACTGATAAAGAATGCATTAAAAAGGACACATCATTTCTGTGGTATTCTTGTCAAAAATGAATAACCTCAATCTAAACACGAAGAAACACTAAACAAACCCAAACTGAGGAATTCTAAAAGTATATGAGATCAGTAGAAAAAAATAAAGAAAAGCAAGAATCATTACAGATCGAGGAAATATGACATTAAATGCAATACAGAATCTTGGATTGGTTCTTGGACCAGAAAAAGAATATGAATGGGAATAGCTGAGAAATTCTAATAAGGCCTATAGATGAGTTAGTAATATTGCAACAACCTTAATTTCCTAATTTTGATCATTGCACTGTAGTTATGAAGATGTGAACATCAGAGGAAGCCAGATGAAGTATATATGGGAATAGGGTGAAGGGTAATGGAAACAGCACACTATTTTGTACTTTGTCTTTAAATCTAAAGTTATTTCAAAATAGAAAGTTGAATAAGTCATAATTTGGTGTTCACTCAGTGGTTCCACCACTTGCCTCACAAACGAAAGGTCCCAAGTTCGATCCCCAGTACCAAAATAATAATAATAATAATAATAATAATAATATAATAATTTGGTATTCAACTTGAGAGGGCATGCAAACAACCAAGACAGCCACCTTCCACCAACACAAACAAGGTGTACTTGACTCTGTTTATTTGCAGTACTTGTGTGTTATGTGAATTAGTGCATACTGAAGAATTACTCTTACAGGAAAACCTCTGGTCACATCTTTTTTCAACTGATCAACACACAATCTTGTTTTATGTGTTTCTATTTGAAGATAAATAGGTAGACAGATAGATGATTCATTAACATTGAACTCAGTCAACAGTCCTATAACACATGCATTCATGCAATTTATCAAATACACACGTTTTTTTTTCCATCAGGCATATCACAACCTCCTTTTGCATAAGAACACCAGATAGAACTTTAGCGTTATAGTTGGAGGCCACTTTGAATGGTAAAATTATCAACAAATAGCATAAAAATGCTAACAAATGAGGCACTGGATAATAAAACTTTTTTGCTTCTCTGTGCATCTTCATGAATGACCACAAAAGTTTGCCAAGTATTAATTTGGGGGTTACAAATAAATTTTAGTGAGCATACCAAGTCCCAAATATGGAATCGATGGATACCAAGGTTTCCCTATATCTTCAAACATGTCCAGTAATTGTGAATTTATTGGCCTTCATCTTTAGTGAATAAAAAAAGTACAATGTTTGCATTTCAAATGAGAATTGAATTCTTAAATTAGTAAGTAATCAAGAGTTCTTTGATTATCAGAGCCCAGAAGAAAGAATGAGCTTCTTCACTGAGATTAATGCATATCAAGGCAACCTAGCTCTAAACTTTCCTTCAGTTTTCCTTTAATTCTGCAACTTAGTTCTACAGTTTATGGGCTTTTCACTCATCCTGGCTACACTGAGGACCTTTGTCATACCCTGGCTTCATCACCTCTAATGATATTT
This sequence comes from Heterocephalus glaber, assembly GCF_000247695.1. The sequence continues at coordinate 3,037,865 of NW_004624880.1, read as the reverse complement.
ATCTCCCTTCCACCTTAGCTATCAATATATATGGCCAGAAGCAGAACTCCCACTCCCCCCCCACCTCAGGAAATCACTTCCAGTTACCACAGGGCTCATTCTCCAATTTTATTGAATCTATTCAATTTCTATTTATGACCTAGAAACTCCAAAAATTCCTAGCTATACCCCAATCCAATCACTCACTTTTAGCCATACTTGAACTTTACCCTGGATCTAATATCTTTTGACCTTCTACATTTTTTCATTTTTTAAACTATGATCTTGCATAATCAGTTTGTTTTCTCTGCTTCCATTGCTGGTCTGCCAACTATTTCTGCACAAAGTCACAAAACCATACTGTTTAAATCTAAAATAAATCAATTTACCTAATCAGCCTTCAACAAGTCTTCCGTGTTCTTATTCACCTACTGTTGAGACTCAATTGTACAGATAGAATCTGTCAAATATTCCCTCCTTGCTACACACACTGCCAACACTAGTTCAGACTGACATATAGATCACTTGAGTCTATGGTAATAAGTTCTTAACTAGTCTCTCCACATCTTGTCCTGTCCACTTTATAAGCTAATTAATCATCCAAAGTAGACAGTCAATCAACCTAAGGCTCCCCATAGCTACCTGGCAAAATTCCAAACACCTTTACATGCATTCAAGTCCCTCTATGAATTGATTCAGATTACTTGTAAAGACTCTTCTTCTACTAAACCTATTTGTAAACTGTATCTAAGCCCAATGGACTACTTGCATTCTCAAATATGTGCTGTTTCTCTCTAATCAAGTCCTTTGTTTACATTTTTCCCTTCATCAGGAATAATTTGCCCCTAATTTCTATCCATCAAAATCTTACCAAGCCCCTACTCAAAGCATATCTCTTCCAAGAAGACTTATGTGATTTTACGACTGGAAATATCCTTTTTCTTCACTTGCCAGAATATTTTATAATTGTAATCTACACATTTGCATTGATGGAAAAATTATTTCATAGTTATTTTATTGTCCTCCTTACATTTAAAGATTTTTGAGGTCAGGAAGTATCAACTCTATCTTGCATTCACTACAGCTGTAGAATAAATGATCAGTACAATGCTATTTAATTGAACAACAAATGTGTCTAATATGCCTAGTGTGTGGATGTATATATAATACATAATGTATACATGTACATCTACATATAATCCATTTTAAAGAGAAGATTGAGCAAGGTATAATGCATTGTCAATGGACAATATTATTGGTAGATTAAAGTTGGAAATAGACACAGGAAAAAATAAGTTAATATTTATTAATAATTAAGACTAATTTGATATTTTACTTCATTTGATATGGTAAAGTTAAATTTTAGGGGAATATACGAGTGATAACTTCTCTAATGTTAATTCTTTGGGTAGGACTGTACTGAAGTTCTCCTAGATATAGAGATCTATATACTTCATTCTCAGAATTTCAAAATAAAATACAAGAATAAATATATACAACGAATGCATAAATTGAATAGGAATTGCTAGACATAGCTAATACTATAATGGCACATCACATAATTTGAATGACTTTTCAATTTTGATTAAGTAAAAAGTCTTGATATTTATTCTCTATTCCATTTGCACAGTCAATAGTAATTTTAAAAATCACCATCATTACTATCTCTGTCATCACTATCATAAAACGTAATCCTTAGTTAGAAAAAGAACTTCAAAAATTATACTGAGAAATGTAGCTCAGTGGGAAGCTACAGCAACTGTGGAAGTTTAGTAACATCAAAGCAAAGCTATTCATCATCTTCATGACCATGATGGTTTCATTTACACTCAATGAACAATGCAGAAAAGAGTATTTTAAGGCCTAGCCATTTAACAAGGGATACTTCTTCTTAAATAAGTTTTCTTTTTTTGTAGAGAGACTACATGTGTTTACTCTAATTTTTTTTTGAATCAAGTAATAAAAATAAGTCAGTTTTGTACCAATACGCATTAAAATATTTCTCTTTGGGGATTCTTCTGCCTATTATAGTTTAATAAAGCCTTGAACTTCTGATGAATCTAAGTATCCTATGGGAACATCTCAAAAGCTGATCTTTAATTGCACCTATTTTCACTTAACTGTTGGACTTATGACAGGTTTGATCTTGTGCATTGAAACAACAGTAGAGAAAAGGCAAAATTTCTGCTGGTGCTACAAAAACAATACAGAACTTACATATGGACTACAAATGTTATCTGAGTTTCATGTTTCCTAAATCATGGGCCAGTCAAAAATTTTTTACTGAAAGAAAATTTGGTTCAAGTGAACAAACTCTTATTGAGCAACTACTATGTGTCAAGCTGGGATTAAAGGGATGATTAAAATGGTGTCTGTTCCATCAAAATTGAAATGACATGTATAACACTGAGCACCATTTAATATGATATGGTAGCTGTTATGGTTTGCATTTAGATGTCCCCCCAAAGCCTCATGCAGATGAGGTGGGACTTTCTTTTTCAGAGGCAGTTGAGTCTGGAATGTGTAATGCCAGGGTTAAGGGCATATGATTACTAAACCGCTACACCTGAGTGATAGGTTTGGAACTGCTCTAATCCTAGTAGTCTGGATGGGATAAAAGAGGCAGACGCAGTGAGGTGCTCCCTTGTTGCCTTTGCTACCTTGTGCATGCCAGTTTGTTTCTCCTCTGCGATGCCTGTTTGCCATCCCTACCTTGGAGCCAGATGATTACGGACTGAAACCTCCACAAACCATAAGCCAAATAAACCTTTTCCCCTCTAACTTTGGGTGTCAGGTATTTTGTCTCAGCAATGAGAGAAAAGTAACTAACACAACAGCTGTTTGAATAAAGCATGGAAGTACAAAAGAAAGAGCTGCCTAAGGGAAGTGAAGGGGAAAAAGAGAGGGAAAGGCACTGAGCTAGGCTTTGGAGGACACAGTCAAAACAAAGGTGTCTTCAATCATGAGCATAAAACTCTCAGGAGTAGTTTCAGTTTTAGGGTAACTTCAAAGCAAGAGCTGTTCAAGTGATTGAGATTAAAGATAAATCATAGGTAGAAAGTGTGCCAAGGCACTGAACTCAGATGGTAGTAAAATGAGCTGTGAGGATGAGCCATGAGAGCAGTATTCTCCCTTCATATATCCCAACTCTAACACTACCTGCTAGTTTAGGAATACATGCTATGTTCTGTGTTGAACATATTATTGGAAATGACCCCGAAAGAAGTCTCTGCCTGACACAGAAGAGGTTGGGAGAAACTGACTGGGATTTTTACCATACACAAAGCCTTTAGAAAAACTGTTACTCTTTAAAAAAAAAAAAAGAAGAAGAAGAAAAGAAATGTTTTTTTTAAGGGTAACCAATATAACCAAATATGCAATAAGCTATAGGATTCCAGAAAGCAATGTATTATGCCCTTTCTCCTCAGTGCTGAAACAGAAGCATGTTCCAAATGATAATTCAGGGCTCTTAAGGTAGAGGAAAAAAATGGCAGGGACCAATCATGAAGCAACTAAATGGAAAAAAAAAAAAAGCAACTAAATGGAATTCCTTACTATCAACATTTTCAGGAGAAAGAATCAGCATCTGGACACCTCCTCTAAAAATAAAAAATGGTCTGAAATTTATCTAATTGTCTTAGGAACACAGTCCATGGGTAACATTAGGGTTCTTTCATCTGCCTTCAAAATGCATATATCTTGACCACTTTCTTCTAACTGTTGCACCCCAGAGTAAGTTGGGAAATAACCCACTAAGAAGTCCTAACCTCTCTGGCAGCAAGACTGACTGTTCCTATACAGTATCTATTTGTAAGGGACCAATGCCAGGTATGGAGGAAATTGGATTAAAATTAAAAACAACAAGAACAACAATAAAAATAGCTTTGATTTTTTTCTCTCATTTAGATAACCTAAAGTATTACCTGATGAGGAAATCATAAAATGTTTGTGTAAGCTAGAGTGGGGGAGGTTCTTAAAAATGTTGCCTTTGCCAATATAGTCCTGGAAAAACAATTTTTTATTAAAAAAGTGAGATTCCTCTCAATGCTTCATTTGTCTAGATAAATGTAGCCTGTGGCCAAAAAATACATTGTTAATAAAGTTTAAATGCACAATGGTTATGCTTTATTTATCATGGTTGTATTTTTCTAGTAATTTTTTTCTATAATTCCCAAAATTTTAAATTTCTCATGTGCCTGACATAGGATTTGAAGTTAAAACAACAATGAAACCAAATTTCTATCAAAGGACTTTCTTGATAAGTATAGCAGAAATTTTCTGATTTATCAGGACAACAAATTTATAATTTGTTGGTGGCAGAAAATGATTTTACTACTGGGGAATTCTATGTAAAATCTACACAGTGAGAAACTGGAGAGGAATTAAAGAGAATGTCTATGCTTTTAATTTACTTATCTTATTTAGAAAAAAAAGTTGCTTGAGTCATCTTGGCTCACTTTCCTTAGCACTAGGCATACTGCATTTCCTTAAGCCTATGAGTGTGTTTCTATGTAAATAAACCATGTAGTTCACTTAGGGATAGAAGTCACAGTATCTAGAGATTATAAAGACCTATTAGATCATCTGGTCTGGCCCACAAGAGATAGTCCCTAGATAGGGAACATAACTGTTGGTATTTGCCAAGAGACCAACAAGAAACAGTTGGCAAAAATATTTTCTATGGTTTTTTGGTTTTAACTTATCTAATAGTGCTTTGGTCACTTCCCAAGCAGACTAGTAAAGTTATCATTAAACAATTTCTCTTATCAAGGAGACACAAAGTTTAACTTATTTGAGTTGACAATGTTCTACCCACCTCCATTTGTTGAAGAAATAATCTTGTTTGCAAAACATGAATACTGAAGAATATGCTCTCTGAACTTAGAGAAAATTTAGATCTAAACATTTTTAATATAATTATTTCTAATTTACTAAACAAAAAAATCAACCTAAAACATGAAGAAATTTATTTCTATTGAGTTAGAATGTTTAGCATCAGTATGATATTTGTACCAAGTAAGTTTATATTACATTAGAAAAGCTATTTCAAAAAAAAAATACAGTACTTCTTGAACTCTACATGCTAAATCAGGAGTTTACAATCCATTTAAGCCTATAACAAATTTGAAGATTTTGGAGGAACTCTGTATGACTCTCCATGTGCACAGAGCATGCACTGTGAGCTAAATGCTTTGCCAGTTTTTGTGAGGAATTGTAAAGAAGGTATTAGACATGGTCTCTGCCTTTCCAGAGCTTACTATGGGTATCTACTCTTTCACCCATCATCTCCCACACAGAATGGAAAGGGGATAACTATAACTTCTGTTATCTAGATTATGTTGATTTTAGATGATGAATCAGGGTCCCAACAAAACAGCACATTCAGACTGGGAAACTGTGGGAAGCTGAACACAAGGATTACTTACAAAGATTGTGCAGAGTTAAGAGAAACCAATAAGGATGGTGAACTGTCCTAGGACTATCAGGAGTGAGAAATCCTTACAGCCCAAATCCTGATGCAGTAAGGATCATCAGAAGCTGGAGTCAGAGCTAGATCTGCCCAAAATAGCCATCTTCAGTAAGAAGAAGCCAGGCCCAGCCCATGGCCTACAGGAGGACTCAGTACTCTAATCACTTTCTCCACTTTGCCTCTAACTGCTTGCCATTGACAATTGGCCAAACACATTCAGAAATAGAAAGCAGATCCACTGCAGTGTGTGAAGCTCAGCCTTCGAGGATACAGAGAAGGGTGGAACAAGGTAGAGAGGAGAGCTGGCAAGGCAGGGAATAGCCAACAGAGCCAGCTAAATTTAGAGCCACACAAGGTCATGGGATAATGTGTATTCTGGGTTCAAGACTAAACATTTTGGTAGATTGGTTAAGAGTGATGTTTAATTTGCAACAGAACATTTTGGCACTTTCCCATTGAAAGAGATCAGGGAGTCAATATTAACAACAGCTTCCAACTAAAGCCACAGAACATAAATGGTAATCTCTAGTTTAGCCCATATTTTGCCAAGCTGAGGTCTATATTTGGCACTTTTACATGTCAAATAACTCTACAAGATAAATTTAGCTGTAATAATGCTGACCTTGAAGCATACAGGTTTCTGAATAATTTACAAATCTTAAGACATGTTAAACTGTGTTTAGAATAGTTTTGATTTTAAGCAAAGTATATTATTTATTTTAATAACTGATCAGTAATGTATTTTATATTTTGATATTATATTAAAACAATTAACCATAAAACTTGGTTTTAAATCATGACAGGTCAAAAAAATGTTTACTCCCCATACATTCATTTTATAACTTTCTGTTCAGTCTTTGGGAGAGATGTTCTCCTTTAATTATGCTTGATATAATGTATGTTTTGCAACTTTGTTCCAGCATATCTGCAGCACATCATTATTCAATAATAAAAGGCTACAAATTAAGACTCTTAAATCCTTAGAGGACTTCATACATACTGATATGCCTTGAGTGTGCCATTTATGTTTTGACGTTGTCTATTAGCAGTTGACCAGAAGCAGCATATTCCCCAAACACTGAAGCCTCAGTATTGAACACGATCTGTCACAATTTGGAATTCAAGTTATGATTTGAATTCTATACATTTTATTCAAATATAAAACTGGCAACCACAGAACACTTGGGGACTTATTCATCAACCAATGAGTCATTCTGGAATTCCTGTCCCTCTTCCCTTGACTTGATGAACTTTTATAAATGAAATCTCCTACCCCTGATGCACCAGAACCAACAACATTGAGAGCAGCAGTACTGCAGGACTGTATATCAGCCTAGTTTGAAAGGAAATCTAAAGGTTTGTAGTTCAATGTGAAAGCTGGATTCTCACCCCTCTTCACTATCCCCCTCATCAAAGCTAGTGCAGTCATCTGCTTTCAGGATTGAGTAGTAATCAATAATATACATTCTCTAAATGTTTCAAAGAATATATTTGAAGATTTAACAATTATTTGGTAGCTTTAAATTGGGCAGACAACACAGACAATGGATTTTTGATCCATCCAGAAATTTTACCATAGCAGGAAAATTCTTTAGGTCCTGAGGAAAAGGACAATCTTAATTTTAGCTTCTGATCACAATTGTGAATAGTAAAACAAAATTCTCATTAAAGTCTTGTGGGAACAAGACGTGATATCAACTGAGGTTTCTCTGGGAGTCCCTCAAAAGGATGATAAATAAAAAAATATGTTTTCATATAATCTTTATGTGGTCCTACAGAACAGTCTACTCTCAGGTAAGTTCCAAGTGAAAAATCTCAGTGTAATCATAATTTATTGGGGATTTTTTGCCTTTGCTTTCTTCCAAAATATACTGATTCACATTCCTTATACCTGAAATACATAGAGGAGAAAGGCAAGATGCCCAAAGTAGGATAAGGAAGAAAATGATAGCTATGTTATCAGATACCTCTTTGGGTTACCTTTCAGAAAGGACACCATAAAGCTTTCTAGTACATTTATTCAGAGTCTTGAGTCTGTGCCTTGAAAGGTTATATCTCATTTCCCCATTAGAACTGGAAGTATTTATTAAGGCAATAGAAAAAAAATGTAGACGACACAATCCTCCCTCTCCATATGGCTCAAATCTTATCAAACATGATGTTATATGAATTTCACCCCTCTTCCACCCTTCCTTAATGCACCATATAGAGAGGGCTCTCATGCTGTAAAGATGTCATATATATTTTCTCTTCACTCAAAGCTTCCTAAGTAAAGAGAGATCTATTTGTCTCCATGGTGTTTTCACCATTAACAATATCAGAGCCATAGGAACACAATGGGAGATGTGTTTTCCCTTAACCTCTTGACTCAGAGATGTCCTGATGCTAAACATTATTGCATTTTGCATTAGCACAGAACAGTGAGAGTTCTGTGACTGATGGAAAAGGTTTGAAAAGGGCCACAGAAGCTCTCATGTGCTCCAGTTGGTGGCAGAGCACGAATCACATAATTTTTGTTGAGAAAGAACAGAAACAGGAACCAGGAAAGGAGGTGGTAAATTTCACATATGCCCCTCCTGTTCACCACTGAGATAATCTACACTAAAGTGATAATCAGTGCCTGATCATAGACATTAACTTGTTCAAAAGCTAATTTACTTTTCTTTATTACCCTAGTGAGCTGAAAACCATGGAAGGAGCAAGGGGACTCATACATGCTATTCTTAGGCGATTCTTTCCAATGCCTTAATGCAGCCTTCAGTGTCAGTAGCTGATGTGGTAACAATTACTGCAAATTTTTCCTTACTATTTTGTCTTTTGACAATATGGGGATAGAATTGGAATGATATCTTTCATGTTTTAAGACAGGATGATACAGAAGCTAATAAGATTCTACTCAATAAAGTCTAAGGCTCCTAAGTGGCAATCCCAGAATCATAGGTACCTCAGAAATTACCCAATCCCACTCTACTGGTTTACATCTTTGGACACTGAAGTTCAGAAAGTTGAAATGACTTGGCTATAACAGAACTAGGCTGGGTACCAGTATTCATGCTCACAAGATGTTCTTGTGAAGGATACTTGTGTTGAATGCATGGTTGTAATATGAATATCTTTAGAGCCATGCTCAATGTCATGATATCTCTATTTCTAAAATGAAAGTTTCACAATGCTATACCTTAGGGTTATATATTAGGGAAGGAAACTAAGAAACATTTAAAAGATATATTCTGTGACTATAATGAAGAGAGGAACTTGATGTACTTAGCTAAAGATGGGAAGCTATACCTAAATTTCTTACCCTCAGCCTAATTACCTAGACATCTGAATTATAAAGCATTTGCTTATGTGAGACATTAAGACATAAGAATATATTCCATGTGTTGATAATATCAACCTCACTTAAAAGTTGATTAGAAGATAACACAAAATTTCTTCTGGTTTATGCCTTGTATCAACTACTTTGAAGATAATGATTTACACTGTAATAACTATTCCTATTCTCTTATTTTTTGGTTATAAAATTTTGTTTCTTCTTTACATAAAATTTAAAAAGATAAAGTAAAAGTTGATTGGAAAGAATGGTAGTGACACAAGGTATTATTCTATTTGCAGTAAAAGTTTACACTAAATATTTAGTAAATGTAAGTGAATTAAGAAGAAACTTGGTTTCTTTATTTCTCCCTGGGTTTCCAGAAAGCTTGGAAAAGACAGTATGCTAAAGTCAACTCTGAGAAAGCTAATGTTTGTCCTCATAAGAAAGTCTTTGGAAGTGCCCAATATATGGAGGGAATTCATCACATTATCAGATACTTGTTTTAAAGACTCTACTAATAAACCAAGTAATAAAGGATCTGATGCCTGAAAATACAAAAAGCACAGAAACCTATCTTCAAAAAAGTTTATAAACTCACTGTACTAACTAGCCAGTTTCCTTAAGTTGCAACAGCAAAACATTCCTTGCTTATTGAAAGTTAAGATGTCAGCATTGCTTGTATTTTGGAGTTTGTCAGGGCTCTAGAAAATAGCTGGATTAAATGAACATATTCTGAAAAATCAAAATAATATTTTACAACAAATATGAATATTATAATTTACTGATAATATTTCAAGGTGTACTCTGCTGCAACTTTTCTTTTCCTTTTTAAATCCTGACATTGATTTGTAGAAGATACAATGGTCATTTATATCAATGGTGTATTTGGAATTTCTGGGGCTAATAATGTTTGTTGGCTACAATAAAATTTAGTGAATTTTCCCTGGAGAAACATAATACATACTCACCAAAAATGAAGGCAAGGAATAAATCATTTTAGAAATGACTTTACCCTATTACTGCTGAAATTGATACTAAGTTGTGACTAAAATGGCCTCTAACATTAATTTATTTTCCTTGCGTTTCCCAAACTCTTTTTCCTATCATAAACTATTGGTTAAAAAGCACAACAGTATAGATAAACTTCAAGACTTTATGCCATTCTGATAGCAAATAAGGTATTATTTATATTCTGGTGGATCCAACCTTATTACCAAGGTCAGTAGAAGCACGATTGTATTAAAGTTACTTTGTCTTTAGAAGCAGGGAATGGTAAACACTAATTTGTTCTTAAAATCGTGAGTATGTGATCTCACTAAAGTTTATGCCACTGAAAAGGAGAGGATCTTATTGTTTTGTCCAGGAAGATAATTCAATATAAAAGGCCTTACAAATATATAAACAGTACTAAGTAGCTGATTATATGCCAAGTGGCTTCAATTGTTTAACTCCCAAACACTTATCAAACACAGATACAGGTAATAAATGTGTTTCATGTCAAACTCATAACAAATGCGACAAAGTAATGACCTTATCTTCTAGAGTCAGGTCATAGGCTTCTCGAAGTGATAGAAGTATGAGATAAGAAATGAAAATGATACAGGAGTCTTTGAGACTTTCTGCTGGTTCTGCTATAGAGTTAGTTCTAGGGTGGCCTAAAAGTAACACCAAAGTTTTAACTGTGCTTTATCAACAAACATGGGCTAGTTATCCTTGACTGCTTGGTAATGTGACAACCACAGTGATTCCTCATAGAAATATTTAAGCATGGAAATTAAGCCAGAGACAGCAGAATCTCATCCTTCCTATAAGGGAGGGATAGAGGGAGAGAGAGAGAGGAGAAAGGAGAGAAAAGAAGAGGGAGCAGAGAGAGACAGTGATCACCATATGTACAGGCTGCAAAACTATTTTCTTTTATATATATATTGTGTTATATTACTAGAAAATAATAAATAATCGCAGAACATAATAAAATGGGTAAAATTACCCCATTAAGTATCTTCAGATTATCTCTTTTTTTCTCCAAAAAGAAAAATCTGGGCTTGGAGCAACTCCATCCTAACTGACAGAGTTCGATTCTAGTGTTGGTTTTGCTGCTCATGGCTTATGGCAGACTGAGACTTCAGTATAACAGGCAATATGTCTATCATTCATTCAGTGTCCCATTATTATCATTCTAGCCTCTTGCCATTTTCCATACAAGGTTAGAGAATGTCCCATCAACAAGAATATAACAGAATTCAAGGACTATCTTAGTCGAAAAACCAAAACTATGGCTCTAGAACTTGAAAGCTTTCACCAATAAAGAGAATAAAGTTATTTCAAATTTGATTATATCTAAAAAAATGCAATGTGACTTAAAAAATGGTCCAAATTGATAATGGCTTCTTGAATTCATGTCTTTTGCTATGAAACTTGCAGTCTCAGACTCTGGCTCCAGGATTAGCCAGGCACTTCCTCCAACCAGTGAGAGATTAGCAAACACAGCAGAAGTCTGCAACACCCTTTAGCTATTTGGCTTTTGTTTTTGATCCTACAGCTTTACCATGAGGATGTTTTAGGTCTATCCTGTTGCAAAATGTGACATGAAGAACAGAACTGAGTTTCTCTGGTCATCCTAGCAACCCCATCCTATAGCTGACAGCTGGAATGAATGAGCCAAGACTAGAAAAACTACCCACTCTAAATTACAGATCCATCTATAGATTCATAAGCTAAATCTATGGTGATGGTTGTATGCCACTGAGTTTTTGTGCTGTTTATTATGCAACATTATTGAAACAATGGATCAATGATACATTGAATCCCTCAAAATCTCTTATTTTTTCACAAAATAAAATCCAACCAAAGAAACTGAACATGGAAATACAACATGGGTACAAGAATTAAATGAAACCTGAATTCTAAAATACCAGTTAAATAACTCTCCCCAATCTTACCTTTCAGTCTTTCCTAGGAACAAAAGGCCCGAAGAAATCATGATTGTTCTCGCCATGTTGCTTTGTGCAAGACCCAAGGAAAGCTAGGAGGCTGTACAGTTATCTCCCTTGATGTAATTCTAAACTATACAACCTACTACCTCAACCTGGGAACATGCAGTCACAATGGCTGGAAAGCTACCATTTCTTAAGTAATGAAATTACAGGTTAGTCTTATAATAGTTCTTCGTGCTGTCACCTATTTGGGCCATTCATAAAAGACAACACATCAAAGAGTCTGACGGTAGAGAAAATAACACAAGAACTTTAGCTTGAGATTGCTATGCAAACAGGAAGGGAGTGTATACTGGGCACTGGTCTTGAAATATTTGTTCATGAAAATTATAGAAATGTTATATATAGCAGTTCTAACCAACCTTTGGCAAACACTAAATGAATAAAAAGTACACTAATATTTAAACTTGGGCTATTGAAAAAAATAATAGGAAAACATGTTTTTCTTGTAAAATTAAGAAACCAGGATCTCTAAGGATCAATAAACAAGGAACCTAAGCTAAACCATGGTTAAAAGATAGAAAACAGGATTCTGAACAAAGTAGAGACAAACAAATACTATAGAAGCCACATTAAACATTCACCCAGCAGGATTTATATTACATAATTCTCATATTTATAAAGTGCCCTTTCTTCCAGAATTGATTGTTTCTGTACTTTTTCATAAGTCTGTTCTCAGCAGTTTATTAAGCAACCTATGAAAATATGCCTTTATATCTTTTCTTTATAAGTGAAGGTGACAAATTTCTCTCTTGGTACTAATGTTTAATCTCTCTCTCTCTCTTTCTCCCTCCATCTCCCTCTCTCTCTCTCCCTCTCTTTGTCTGTCTGTCTCCCACCCTATCACCACCCAGTCCCAGTTAGTTGCTGGAGCAGGAGACAGATTCTTCCAAGGTTGGTGACTTCCCATCTCACATTTGGTCAGATCTTTATTTTTCTGTAAGGGCTGCTCTCTGGTTTATCTATGGCCACTTCTCATTGCTTACATGGACTCTGGTTTTGCCTGGTAGAGTCTGAGTCACAAAAAGGCTATTCCTAGGAAAACGTGCTGGAAATCCAACTCTATCATTCTATGTTCAAAACAAAGATTCAAATGTTACAGAGTTGTTGTTTCATGATAATCAACTAGCGCAGAGAAGGGTGACTTGTCCAATTTTTCTAACCCTACTTTCTTGTGTAACTCTCATGGGAAGGGCTGCTTTTCTGAGGGGACTGTCTGTTAAATCAAAGCTGATTTTTGATGAGGAAGAAAACAGAGAGATGAGTTTTATCAAACAAATGCCCATTCATCCATCATATATCCGTGTAGAGAATGATTCTTCTGATTATCTCATATATAATATGTATATATTTCTAATTTAACCCTCACAAAATTGCATTATAATTTATCTGTTTGTCTCATTCATTAGACTTTGAGCTATGTGAAGATTGGGCCACCTTATTCACCTTTACAAGTCTAGACCATCTGTATAGCTAGTAATTGGTGAATAATAAATTTTTTAAAAGTATTTGTCAAATGAAAATAAGAATTATGCATGAATGGATAAATGAGAGTATAAATAATCCCAAAGTGAAGGGCCAGGTGATTTTTACGTCTGGTCCCTTGTTCTCCCACTTACGTTGGAACATCATTCCCGACAAGGGTAAGGTAGATTCACTACCAAGACCCCAAGGTCTTGGGGTGGAGACTGATCAGAATGGATGGATTGATTCAACCTGACAAGTTTACTCTAGATCCTCAGTCACATATCGAAATTCATGGAGTACTTCTCAGTCTTCTGTTTCTAGATGCTCACTTAAGGAAAAGACTTAACATTCACCATGACACATAGAGAAAATATAATTTATCTTTGTTCTTTTTCATTTCAATTACTTTCATTTACCCTGCGTTGACAATTTGCCTGATTCTGTAAACACAGTCAGGATATATAAACCTTATGAATAGAAAACAAGGCAGATAAGAGGCAGAAAAGAAAGACACAACAAAAAGAGGATAAGCTTTGGTATGCTAGAATGCTGGTGTATTAGCCTAAACACATAGCTTAGGAAGTTTTTAAATACTTGGAAATGGAAAAATTGATTTTTCTCCATGTACCTTCTTACTCAAGGGGGCTGAAGATACAGAGATGCTGCTTTTAGAATACTAATGGTTTTCAATACGCTGCTCTTTTGGTTGTGTGAATTTCCCTGTTTATTTATACTGATTTTAGCCCATTATCATGTATTAGTGCAATTATAGCTCATTACATAATTAGTGTAAATATTTGCAAGCATGTAATAATAACATGCAATTATGATATGGAATGATGTAATAAAAATTCTTATTGAAAAGTCAAAGTAAAAAATAAAATAAGTAGTATTTATATGTTAGCAGGAATTATGTATGTTTAGCTATAGAAAAGCTTTTTTATTCTTTATTTTCCAAAAATTATTTTCCATAGATACTCTGAACCTGTATAAAAAAGACTCTCAATCTATCCAATATTGAGGCTTATGTGCTACCAGTAGCCATCCCCCAAATTAACCAAAGATGACTATCCAAGAATGCTAAGAATGTTTGGAATTAGGAAGATGCATGGATTCTCCATTAGTAAGTGTACTCTGTATCTGATTCAGTATTTGGAAGTTGGACATATGTGATCATTGAAACATGTGATTCATTAAAACATGTCTGTTTGGCTGACTTGCCATTCTCCAAAGGGGCTTCTGACCAGATAATCTGGTTTTTGAACCCAGAACCATTTCTTTGTCCTTTAGCAAAACGATGAGAGAACAAGGAAGTGAATGAATGGTAATTTTTCTAGATGTACGTTTGCACCAAGAAGAAAAAGTAGTCTTTTTGCAACTCATACTTTATTAACCACCATTTTAAATGCTAATAAATCTTGGAAAATCTTTGAAGAGCCATTCACATTGAATTCTCTGTAGAAGTCCAATACTATTACAGACATAAGAAGCTTTTTAAATCTTAATTGGAGAAGATAGTACCATTTGATGAAATTAAATCTCATAACCAGAAAAGAAGGATCCACAGGACCTAATGAATATCAAAGAATTACTGGTAAGCATATTGAAAAAATAAGAAATCCTATTAATTAATAATCAAAATTAATTGTCACAAACATATCATTCTCTTGCTATGGAAAGAAATACAATTATAATTTTGAAAAATAGACAAGAAACTCTTTCAGAGCTAAATATTAGCTTCCTTCTCTCCAAACTCTGGTGTTGAAGGGTGAGTTGCTTTTAAAAATGCAATTCTTGAAGTAAGAATTACTTTTTCTGTTTTAAAATAATATGTATAAACTATATACTGTAATTATATTTAATAAATAGATTTTTAATAATGATGATTTGAGATTTTAATGAAATGAGTTTGCTTTATACCCATTCTCTCTATATCCCCGTGCCAAATTCGCGATTGAAGTATATTTTCACAGCCTTTTTGGGGAATCCTGAAATGACCTTACTTTCTGCATCCTTCCTGTAGAATACCTAGTATATTCTAAGGGGGACCCAAAGGCATAATTAATATCAAGAGAACCATTCATTTATGAACATGGAAGAAGGGAAAGATATTGAATTTCATCATATTTGATATCCTGTTTCTTGTGGCAGTGTCCAGGGGCTTTAGACTTTCCACTAGAACATTTTCTAACCAATTGAATCAAATAATGTTTGAGGCCTTTTAAATTTGAAATGGTAGATGCTTTTCATAAATTTTTTCTTGAGATCAAAGATTTACAAGCCTCCTGAAAAAGAACAATCCAGCAGTCATGAACTGACCATCCTGCAGTCCTAATAGTTCTGTGTAGGGAAGATTAGGAGTTCAAATCCCCACAGATCCTGAATATCAGCAATAGTTCCACTGGTAGCACATTTAACAATAGCAGGTGAAAGGATGAGGAGGAGAAATATGATGCTGCCTGTATCAAACAACTGTTTACTCAGTGAAGTACAAGCTTAATTTACTGGCATGTTACTCATTCCAAGTCAACCACTTCAAAGAGGCAGTTAAAACCAACTGAGTAGATGTTTGCTTAGTCAGTAGATAAAGACCTTGGGCAAACAATTATATATGACACACACCAAGAAGGGCAACACTTATCTTCTAGATGCAATGTTCTATCACTCCATATTGATGCAATGATTTGTCCACAAGTTGGAAGTCAAGACCTAACTACAACCTTCCTCAATGCTATGCAAAGCAAATGCAAAGGAATGCATAGAAACAGTACCCTCTTGGATCTAGCACTTACAGTGCTACATATTATGCCATTTCTGCATATGTGACCTATATCTGGGCCTCTCTCATTCAGAAATACAAAAATCTCATTTTAATATACTTGATAGAAAAGTTCTAGCTATTCCTGAACAGTATGGCTCTTAAGAAAAGGCAAAATATATCCACTTAAACTTCAAACTATTTTCTGATATTAACCCAACTATTTCATATTGACTTTTCTCATTAGAAAAGTCTACACACACACAAAAAAGATTTAAAAATCTTAAAGAAATCCCTGGTACTATTCTAGATGAAAAAGGAATGCAAAAGTTTCAGTCATCCAGAATCTGATCAACTTTTCACCCTGGTTTCTGTTTACAGACTCCTCAGCTCACATTGTTGGAATGAGACAAATATAGCCAGTTTTGCTTTGATCTGTAGTCAGCTTGGCTTTCCAATTCTGGCACAACGGTGACATTTAAGAGGGAAAGGGATAAAATTATTTTCATTCCAGTCTTTTAAACATGATAAAGACTTATAAAACAGCTCAGGCCAGAGATGAATTTGGATCTAAACAGGCTATATTTTTTAAAAAGTCCTTCTTACCCTCTTGAATATTTACAGAAGTATAAATAGTTAAGTAGGTAAACACGTCATTCCCTTCAATCATCTTGCTTATTAAGACAAGGACTGATTGAATTGTACTTGGAGAACAATGTAGGAGGAAAAATTGCTTCAAGGTACAACTCAAATCAGAGTGAGACTGGTTTTGCAAATAAGTCTCTGACACTTTCCAGAGACAATTATAATAACTCTAAAAACAGTCAGGTTTCCACACAACAGAAGGAAACCTGGTCTGCATATCTATTTACCCCCATCACTCCACAGTCATCTGAATCACTGGAATTCTTCCTGTCTCACCTACAAGCTTGGTTTCTTAATTTGGCAGCTTAGACCTGTTTTAAGAGATATCAGAATTGAGGGCAAGCCTGTTCATTAACCTCATGTTTTTCAGATTCAAAGGTCTCCTTTCTCCACTTCAGCCCCAACTTCCTGTTCTCCCACTCTGGAAGGAAAGTAAAAGAGGAGAAGGAGAATAAAAGCATGTGAGGGGACAGTGAGTGGCAGCCAGGCAGAGCCCGGGACCGTGACATTGCCTCACAGACACAGACCGATAGACACAAGCTTGTGTGCACTATCACCACAAGTTCGGATCTACGGGTTTGTGGCAACAGGCTCAGGATCTTCTCTCCTGTGGGGATCTGACATGTCTGCAAATAAAATGTTAAAACCATTAGTCCAACAAAAGATGCCATCATTCCATTGTTTCATGCCAGAAATGGCAAGGATCTTATTCTGCTCTCTAAAGGGCAAGAGGTAAGCAAAATCTGTTCTCATCCCCGTATCTCCCTTAGTTTTCACTCACTCCACAATAGAATGGGTTTTAGGTATAACTCAGCATTTTACTATTTAACATATGGGATCCTCACATATTCCATCCTTAACACATGATCTGAGCAAAGTAATCAATGTGGTTAAAACTGAGCAAAGCAAAAAAATGCTTTAAATTATAAGCAGAGAGAGAAAAAAAAAACACATGAACACCCAAGTGCAAGGTCATTCTTTCCAATACCTGTGGTTCCATGAAAAAGGATGATGCATTTGCATTCTTGAGAACAACTGGATTAAACAAGCAAGCATTATCAACAGATTTGAGAGTGTTTTCTAAACACCACACTAGAGAAGAGTTCCAGCTACATTCAATTGGAATTTTCATCTTCATGAAAAGTTTTTGGTTTTGTTCCCATCTGCATCCCATTATTGGTCCAAATACCAACAGTGAGCAAGTCTGGGTGCATTTGAATCTTGTAGGAAATTACATAATTGCTACCCCCAAAACTGTGAATACAGAGAAGAATTTATTTCTTTCTTATAAAAGGATTTTATTTGTCAACATACCATAATTTCTGGGAAGCCAAAGTTCTACATCTAATAATGGGGCATCCAAGACAAGGACTTTTATTAATGGCTCCTTTGTGAATTGTATTGCAGATGTAATTTTAATCATATGTACTTCAAGGACACGTGCTGGAAAGCTAAATAGTTTCCCCTCTCTATATTCTGGGAAAAGCATATGCTTCCATCCTTTTGAATGCCCTAAAAAGAAACCTTTAAAACTTTTGTTAGCTATTACTATGAGTCCTGGCTCTGAAAATAATCTCCTTTGCCTTGACAAACTGACATTCGTTCCCTTTTCAAGAATCTGGGAGATGAAGTGCAGCTCTACTCATAACAAAAGAAGATAGGACTGAATTGGGGAATTACCCAGAGAAAATATCAGGCCCTCTATATACAATCCAAAAGGTGAAATCATGAGAACAGGAGGCCAACAGTAAGAAGAACAGGGACTGAATCACATCCATTGATACTTCACTGTTTGCCTATTTCTTCTAGGAGGCTAATGATGCTGTAGAAGGTGCCAAAACTGAGAATTTACTTGTAGCTCTGGAAAAACTGGTTTTCATATTCAAAGACACCACAATACCAAGTGGAAATAAGTAGTATCCACACGAGAAACCCCCCAAACGGTCTTAATTTATTTTATTTAAAAAATATTCATTTCCTTTCTAAAATAAAAGATTTTAAGTCAGCCTTGGAGTTCTTATTTTCCTTTGATCTCTCTGACAAAGGAATGGGGCCAGAGATATTTAATGATGGGCCCTTGAACACTGTCAAAGATTGTTGGAATGTGTACAACATAGGAACTCTTATTAAAATATAAGAGAAAAGGCCCAAGCTTTCAAAATAAATGAGAACTAATTATTATTATGGACTAAGCATCCCTAATTCAAAAATCTAAAATCTGAAATGCATTCAAACCCAAAACTTTCTGAGCACTGACATGATACCACAAATGGAAAATTCCACCTCTACCTCATGTGAAGGATCTCAGTCAAAATGCAAGTGCACTAAAGATACTATATGAAATGAACTTTGGGCCTTGTGTATAAGGTGTATAAGAAACATAAATGAATATTGTATTTAGACTCCGGTCCCCCTATCAAAATATTTCAATATATTTGCAAGCATTCCAAAATCTAAAACCATCAGAAATCTGAAACATTCTGGTCCTAACTATTTTGGATAAGGGATACTCAACCTATACCATGTTTATTAAAATAATATAATGCAATATCATTGCACTGTCAGCAATGGACTAAGATCTGTCAAAGTGGTACATTTCATCATCCAAGTAGTACCATATTCATTGATCTCCGTGGTGCTCTCTAAGTCCATAGAAAGCAGCTCAGTGTCGTTTCAGTTGGGAGTATCTTTTTATTTTTCTTTGGCATATGTCAGACAGAGAGAAGTTATTCATTTAAAAGAATTACTAATACTAGCTCCCAAATAATCTAGAGTTTGAAACTTAGACAATAAAAGTGCACTCAGAAGATAGCCAAGCTGCTGAGAAGAAAAAGAAAGAAGGAAAGAAAGAAGGAAAGAAAGAAAGAAAGAAAGAGAAAGAAAGAAGGAAAGAAACTGACCTAAAGAAGGAAAGAAACTCACCTAACAGTGAAAGAGTGTGTTTGGTAATAGATATTTTCCTAATGTAGTAATTCAATATCTCCTTTAGAAACTTATTTGTGTGGAGGAGGAAAGTAAGGATGATTCTTTTCAGAAGAAATTTTGGCTTCCTTCATTAAATAAGATTTCATGGGCTCTCTTAGATAGTAATACAATAATTACGTTGGAAGATGTGATCTAATGTCTGCAAACAATGGCAAACAGAGTAAGGTAATTTACCAAGAAAATACATCATTTATGTCATTAAACACTGTTAGGTTGTACAGAGTCCTTTAAAAACACTATACAGAGTGACTACCTCTGTTGTGACAGCTGAGCTCAAGTCCGACTCATTGGTTCTGTATTGGAATAGTTCCATAAAGTGCTATGTAGTATTATCAACCCAGGACTAAAGTTAAAACATCAGTATTGTCAGTCTTCAATGTATACAAGCCCCATCATTCAGAATTCAGAATACCTGTTAGGCTTTGTAGAGCCAGTCCTCTAATTGTTAGAGTTTTGAACTTAAATGCCCAATTTCACCAGAGTTTAAGGACAATACCTGATAGTTTTCAATGAATGCTACTATCATTCTCGAAAAGAAGCAAGTCTCATTATCTAACAAATTTTCAAAACTGTTTCATACTCCATCGAATCAAATGCCACAACTAGTCTACTCAATGACTGTAAAAATTATAAAACTGGTTGTTATTTTTAAAATTACATTTAAAATATAGTATTCTTATACATGCCCTAAAAATTGCAGTGATTTAGGAAATGTAAAGATTTGGGGGAAATTACATGAAAATGCCATTACCTGAAAAAGGTAAATTCTTAGGAATCTTATTTTTTAAATCTGCATCCATCTTGTAGACCCATATCTTCAAATAATTCACTGGTGTCTAAAAAATAAGACATTTAAAACATTTTTAAGTGGATCAGTCTTCTTTGTTTGTTGTTTGGTTGGTTTCTTTTTATCACCCAATACTTTTGTAATGTTAAATTGGAAGTAATGCCAGAACAAGAGTACAAAAAAAAAAAAAATCAAAAACAGAAATACTGAAAAAACACTGGGAGGCATTATGTTTACCTCATTTCCAGCAAAACCTGTAATGAAAAGGCTCTGTAAGTAAGTAACTGTCACATTTTTCCTGGAATTTTCCTGTCTTCCAACAGACCTTGAGACTGATTCTACCCAAAAAATAATCAAGTTGGAATGTGAAATCTCAGAATACTCGCAAATTCCAATGTTTTATACCAAACAACTCACTTGTCAAAACTGATTAAGAGATAAACTATTAATAATTAAGAATGGTTATGGTACAATCAACAAATGGAGCAGTGATTACCTGGCCTGATAGAGCATCTTTGAGAAACCATTTTAACTTTTTGACTCTGAAATTATTCAAAAGTCATTATTTCTCTCTGTCGATAAGGTTGTTCAAAAGGAGCAGATATCTGATTGTGGAGAATTCATGAGTCTAACCCTTTCTATTACAGCAGGATTCTTGGCTTCCATTCCAACTTTCTTTCATTGGCCATGTTTTAGATGCAGAGTTTGCCTTTCCTTCATTGTTCCTTTACTAATGGAAAGCAAACTCACTCTGCAGCTGCTTGTAAAGGGGAAAATCTGAGTTTTGTCTTGGACTTGTACACCAAATCCATGGTTATGTTAGCAGAACTACACCAACAGAAAGACTTTCTGGCCTTCACTCCCCTTCTTTTTTAAAAGATATACATCCTGTGCAAAATCTCAGTGAACTTCATTTGTCCCAAAGAGATGGTGCAATTTGACTGACAATTTTGGATGAAGGAAGAGAGGCTGGGAGGATGAAGAAAAAAGAAACATGAAAAGAAAGATAGAGAAGGAAAGAAGAGAGAGAGACAGAGAGAGACAGAGAGACAGAGAGAGAAGCAAGACAGAGAAAAAGGAAAGAAGAAAAAAAGGACAATAAAGAAAAGAAAGGAAGAGGGCAAGAAAAAAAAAAAGAACTCTTCAGCAAGCTTGTTGAAATCCACCCTTTGGCAGTCAACCAGACACCCAACATCATGAAGAAGGGAGACAGCTAGTTTTGGGCCCCCTTATGTCTTT
This sequence comes from Heterocephalus glaber, assembly GCF_000247695.1. The sequence continues at coordinate 3,016,226 of NW_004624880.1, read as the reverse complement.
TCAGTTTTTCTGATGTCATTTCTTTCACCCTCTGCAGCCTCTGGGTTTTAGTTTTTTTGGGTTTTTTGTTTGTTTGTTTGTTTGTTTTGCCTGAAAAATCCAATTTCCCCAACAAAAGAAACACATTGAGCAATTGCTTCTCCAGGAGTCATTTGCTGGTGCCGCGCATCACACAATGCGTCAGCCTGTGATGTTGCCACAAGGATACCACAGCATAGTGCAGGAACATCTCTCTAGCACAGCATAGTACCAAAGCCAGCTCCTTAGGCTCAATTAATTCTTCTTTACCTAGGAAAACTGACCAGAATGGAGGTGGGGAGGGAAGAGACCGGCAAAGCCATGCAATGGTTTTCATGCTTCTTTCCAACAATAGGAAGTTTAGAAATTGGTATTTGTAACCTTCTTACCACAAACTCCCTGTATTTTTTTTTTAATTTTATGAAAAATGATAAATGAAAAGCATGTATAGTTCGGCTAAAGAACAAAGACATGAAAAAATGGCGTGAGGGAATAGGATAGATTGGACAAAAACAAACCATATCCTCAAACTGAGTCGTGGACTTACTCTTTTTTTTGTAATTTAAAAAAACCTAAACCCACTTAATGATCACTTACCAGAGGTGCATAACAGAGATCAACAATTTAAGAGTGAGAAATAGGAAGCAAATTTGCTCTTGACACACTCGATGAAACAAAAGAGAAAGAGGCTTTGCCAGTAACAAGTTGCTTCTTGTACAGCTGGCTTAGGGAAGCTACTTTCACTTTGGAAAGGCATGAGTTTGTTCACGATGACAATTTTTCATCCTTTTTAAAATGAAATAAGGCTGGCCTACAACTTCTTTTGTAGCTATATTGTTAATATTAAAGCAGAGAAGTAGGGTTGAAATGAAATAATAATAATAAGATCCTGATTGTGACCAGGAAACATGAGACATTTTTAAAAAATCAGATGTCTGTCATTTCACTACTATACATGAACTACATACTGCCTGAATGCTTGCTATATACCAGCCAACTTTAACATTTTCTGTGCAAAGCTCTGTTTTGCTCTTGAGAAAGCACACCACAATTAGATTAGAAAATGAGGTGACAAGGAGAAAGAATTAAATCACTTGGATCCTGCAAGGAAAGAGATGTGCAATATGTAAAAAGCCAGTATTTCCTTAGAGCTTTAACAGTAAAACAATGGGATTCTCTTTCTGGGAAAGGTACAGAAGAGCCTGGAACTTCCACAGTGATACTTACAGAAAAGAAGCAACCATCAAACCCAAGAAACTAGGTTCCGCTGAAGCAGAAAGCCCCTTTCCTCAGTCCAGGGCACAGGTCCACTGACCTGCTCTGTGCTGCTCCCCAGGAGGCCAGCTCTCTCACCCAGGACTTTCCTGCCTACTGATTTCTACATTCCTCCCTTCTTTCAAAACAACAGGCAGCCAAGTAGAATAAAATTTTACATCATCTCTGCCAAATTGAAGTTTGAAAAAGAAAAGAAGTATTAACCCATATACCTACTTCTTTCTCTCAACTTGTACAAAAATCAGTTTTTTCTTTTGCTTTCCAGCCCTTTTTCCACCCCTGACATTCATTCCCCCCAACACACGCACACACACACACACACACACACACACACACACACACACCACAACTGCTGCTTGGTCCAATCTGGTGCCTGCTTAACAACAGCAAAATGACAAGCAACATCTGTTTGTAAAAGAGCCAAAAATCAAACCTTAACATTTTTTGGCTAGGTCTCTCTTTTCTTTTTTCCCCTGACTCTAAAATGGGAGGAGCAAAAAAGAGAAATATTAAGATTTATATTCAGCATTGGCTCAATGAGGCACCATCTCTGCTCCCCAGGGATGTTTGAAGGTAAAGCACTTTTAGGGAAAAACCACTGTGGTATTTAGGGTTGTCTCCGCTGAAGTAGTCACATGAAATCTAACATATCAAATCTCTAAAAGTCAGTTTTTATCTAATAGCCTTATATTCATCTTTTAATTAGAATTACCTGGGCTTTTATGTTGGTGGAGGGGAAGGAGGAAAGCAAAACAGGAAAAGAAAAGAAATAGCAGAAAGGAAAGGAGCTCTGTTATTTCTCTATTCTTTCATATCACACAGGCATACAAACAGGCACATTTACACACATGCCACACACAGGAGCCTGCACCAGACACAGCGAGGCTGCAGCACAGATCTGCACAGCTGTGGCCATCAGAAATGGGCTCCAGCATTCCCCTGTGGAGATGTGGATTTCTGGAAAGCTACCAACAGTCCACAAAGTCACAATGCAAGGGATCAGAGCTACCTCCATGGTGGGGGTGGGGGGCTGGTACTGGTAAGGAAGAGAAAGCCTCACTCATCAAATGCAGATTTTACCCCAGTAGAAGGGAAATAGGAGCCTATGAGAGACTACTCCCATTGCATTCAGGATTTGGATGAAACTCACACACGTTAAGGAAAAAATAAATTCAGACAAGTTGCTAAGGAGACTTGTGTAAACTCCAAGCACAGACATATTTCTTGGCCTTTCCCCCTCCTCTCCATCTTGTATTCTGATCACGCAGCTCTGCGGCAGCACTGCACCAACCTTCTGCATTGATCTTGGCCTTCACTCTGCAGACTGGCAGAGCTCACTGGTGGTGGATCTCATCATCTTTCAAAGTTAGCAAGTTAAAAGGGTATTCGTGTGTGTGTGTGTGTGTGTGCATGTGTGTTATGAGGAAAGGGTAGGGGAATTTTAATTCTGAATTTTTAAAATATAGATGTTGAACAAAAACGAATATTTACACTGCATTTTTTGGAAGCAGTGGAGAAAGGGGTAGCTAAAGCATGTAGCTCTGGAAATATCCCCTTGCCTGTAGAGTCTGTCCTTTCTTTGTGCCCCTAGACTTCCCTCATGTGTCTAATAAAATCCTGCCCCCTGACACATGTAAGCAAAGCCTGAGTCTTTGCAGATGAGGGTTCTGCAGAAAGCAGTGCATTTTACAAAGTTAAATTCTGCTCCCTGCTCCCTTCCTTAGGAGGGAGGGATTCACTGTTTTTAAGAACTGAGATGGTTCCTAAAACTCTTAATTCAAACCTTTTTGGATTCTAAGCCTGCTAACATTTCAGAGGAAAGACTTCAGCCTGGTCTGTATTCTCTTCAGCAGAGAACTTCTCTCATAGTGACACATCTTCAGTAGCACCTGATATATGTCAACATTTGATTTAGGAGAAAATTAACATTTTCCTATAGGACAGAAATGTTTATATATTAGAAGCCAATATTTTCCCTTCTCAGCCCCTGTATTAGGATTTCTACAATTTTTGCCCAGGTCAGAGATAAACTTGACCAACAGACCAAATCATTGTTCAGGTGCTGGAGCAAAACATTTGTCTCAAAGTCTTGTCTGTGTATACCTTTGTGGGTACTTATATATGTGTGTACTTTCATGTGTGTCTGTGCATGTGTTTTCATGTTCATGCATGTGTCTTTCAGTATAGTTTGTGCATATGTGTGTTATGTGTACTTATGCTTGCTTTTACATGTGTATATGTGTCATACATGTTCTATGTGTTTTCTATACACATGTGCATGTTTGTGAATATTTGTGTGCTTTTTATGTGTACTTCATGTGCGTATATGTGTCTGAATGTATATGCCTCTCTGTGTGTACATGTATGTGCATGTGTGTGTGTGTGCTTCCCTGCCTCACCATGATGGTGAAATTAGTAAAACAAACATCAAGATGGTTAGGGCATGGGCATCTGCTCAGTCCCCTCTCAAATTAGGGAAGGTTGCAAAATCCCCCACCCCCAGCAATAACAGAAAAGCTCCAGTGCAGGGCAGCCAACTAAACCTGCCAATGCAGCCAGTTTTTGGAGGAGAGGCCATAGCATGAGATAGTGGTAAAGGGATGGGAAAAGTTTCTGCATTCAGTCCAAAGGGCTGGGTGTGTTTCTTTATGCTCCAAGAAGGCTATGCAGCTTCCATGTCTTCACTCTGCCAACCTTTATTTGGTTTTCACACTTCAAAGCTAAAGCAAGCTGTGCTGCCTCAGTTGAAATAAGGCCACCAGGCAACTCTTAAGCTAGCAAGATGGAGGTTTTGTTCCTTCCATTTGCAGAGAAAGATGAAGTCTTACAACTAGCCCTGCTCGCCTACCCTTTTCACGTGGGGCTACATGAAACTGAGCTCTTCATTTTAGGGAAGTAGAGATTCTTGGAGTTCTATGACCTTTTCCCCACAAAATAGATCCTCAGTTGTTTCTGGGGACCTAGCCCTCATGACTCAATCAAACTGAAAAATGAACCTGGGAGATGAGCAGGTTGTGCCTACCCCAGCAGGCAACAAGGCAATAATTAGGTGGCCTGGGGGCAGGGAAGGGACACCTGCATGTTTTAAATTTGTCCCAGAAGACACCACAGACTAAACTCCAGGAAATCCTGCCTTTTTACCTTTTGGCCTATTTGTCCTGCATGCCAGGGCCAAGAGGGTTGTCTCACCTTATTGGAAGACATATTTGTTAAAACACTACATGATCTTATGCCATTGAAGAGAGGAAGAATTAATTTACAGGCTCAATGCAACTCACAATTCTGAAATAGAAGTTTCTGTTCAATCTAGATTGCCCAAAAATGCTTTCTTTTCTAAGTTGGCTAACTGCTTTCTCAAATTCCCCCAAAGAACAGAAAGTATATGAGCTATCTTTTGTTATACCACGACCTGCCCTTCCTTCAACCCTGCCAATCCTTTTTGAGGAAAAAAAGGAAATATATTACTAAACAAATGATCAACATGGTTAGGCTAGCTTGCAAGGGACAGAGCATCAGATGCATAAAGAAGGAATCTAGATAGTCTTCAGATTTTTTTAAAAATGTGGTTTTTCCCATCGTGTTGGCAAGTCTTTACAGAAGCGGTCCTTTGAGGTGTGGCAAGAAAAACAGCCATATTAACAGTTGCTTGGTTAGCAAACTGAAGTGCTACTCAGACGTACAGTATCTTAAAGAATAATGTGACATGATTTCTATTTTCAACACAGGTATAGGACCATATTTAAATGCATGTGCAGATTTGTGAATAGGCCTAAGTGCTTGTCATCCAAACCTCTAACCCGTAGCTTTGAGATTAAAGACCATACCTTTTTCACATTTTATAACCTTTATGACATTTCTTTATATCACCCTGAAATTCAGTTCCATGCCTTGCATACAGGGCAAGGAAGAGAATGTTCTGCCCCTCCATCTTTATGAGCTAATGCTGCAGATTGTAAAACACTTTACACATCACTCAGCAACTGTCTCCTAAGTCTTGTTGGTAATATTATGGCATATTGTGCAGAGAGCTGACAAAAAGGGATGCTATGTCTTTCCAAAGCTCACATATTACTTAATGGCAGCATCAGAATGCAGATTCCTTTCCCCTCCCCAAACTGGCAAAAGGATTCTTGGTATGGCTGAGGAATTTGGAGGTAGCCTTTCTCTCATTTGACTTCACCTGTCTGTCAGCATGTTTTATCACCTTTGATCCCAGGATACAAGATGCATGAGCCACAGGTACACTAGCAGCTGCAATCTTGTGTAATTCCAAAGACTAAACAATCAAATGGCCATATTAAGAACTGATGTCAGGGCACAGTGAAGGTTGAGAATGTATTACAATCCAGCAATGTATTCCAATCAAGCCAATACAATTGGGTATTTTGATCACAACTGATAGATAACAGATTGCAAGCTCATGACTTCAAAGTGGGTTAGGCCATCTAGACCCAAACTAGAGCCCATCTATCCCTCACCTGAGACAACTGTTTATGCTGTCTGAGTTTCTACTTGTTTTTACGCATGGGACAGGACTGAGGATAGGGCAAATCAAGATCTGAAGATAAGACATCAAGTTCAAAGTGTCCTATGTAATATTTTCACTTTTTTCCCAAATATCAACAAGTCAAGCAGTTATTAACACATTATTTAAAAATTACTACTGTTCCTCAGTGGGCATTCATGTGGTTAGCTTTGGTAGAATTAATCCCTAATATAATCCCATCTGTATCTTCATCTCACATAAATAATTTATTCTTGACATTTAATAGGGATCAGACATCATCTCACATAAGGCTTATAAAGACAGAATCATATTTACTGTTTCTTATGGTGTGTTATTTTTGAGTTAGTGAACAAAAATGGGTGCGGTATATGGAAACCAGTCTCAATTACCATCAAAATTATTTCTAAACAGAAAAGGCTGGCAAAAGCCATAGAGACAGCTCAAAATTCCTCCTTGAAACATTAATTATACTATTAAGAACTCTGATACCTCAATTTTATTTTTAGAAATTAAGTCACTTATTCCAGCTCTGCTGAACTAGCATGGAGTGCCTGGAACATCAACTGAGAAGGATTCTGAAATTATGTGTGATATCAGTAGGAATGAGTTTATGAGCACTTAGTAAGCTATTCCTGCCAAAGGGGAAGAAGGCTGACAATGACATGTATTATCAAGATATTTGCCATTTCTGACTGACTTCAAACTTCTCTGGTATCACTATAGCTTTTTTTTCATGACAGTGGGGACACACTATTCAACAGTCTCTAATGTAATGTTTCTTGATTCCTGAGAATTATTTTAATTATTACTTCATATCTGAACATTGTAGCACAAGTGTTATTCACATGATACTTAGGACACATTATGTGTTATTGTAGTGAGGTAGAAAGACTCTTGTTCCCATCCCTGGCAGATACATGTGTACTGACAAGAAGTCTCTGTTTACAACAAGAAAATCAAGAAAAAGAAATATCTGTGCAAATTCACCAATCCTAACTGTGGTTTTCTTTAAAATCTATGTAAGACAATATATTTTACAACAAAGACCTTTCCCTGGGCAATGCAACTGGACTAGACAGGTATGGCCATTTCTCCTGGCATACCTGGAAGGTTTCTGAAGATGAGTGGGGTAAGTGGTGGCAAGGAAAAGACACTGTAATATGATATGGGTGCTTTGCATCTTACATCATAGACCCGACCCTCCCCAGCTCCCTAGGACTAGGTTAGATAGCTATGGCTGAACAGGATGTAATGTCAGCAGACTTGCCCTTTAGGACACTGCTGCAGCAGAAGGGAGCACCAGAGAATGACGGGGTGTGAGAAGCTTTATCATTGTAAACTAGACCCCACTGTGAATATGTGGATTCATTGATGAATGGGTGCCTCTACAAGGGGCTTCATTCGGTGGTCCATGTAATCCAAGGAAAAATTGTTTTTCAGACAGCCATGACAGAACCACATCAGACACTCTTTCATTCCTATTGATTTATGTTTCTCTGCTAAACTCATATGATGGGTTGTGAAATTCATCTTCCCAAGACATAGGGCACGGAGCTCCCAAAAGACAATTAGGCATCGATTCCAACCTGTGGGGGAATCCAACCTTATATCTGTATTTCCAAGATAGAGGGTACTTTCCTAGGCTCAGCCCTAAGGAACCAGCTTCATATACAGTAAAGGTAGAGACCTTCCAGCCTGTGAACATGAGTCATTCATCCTTTTGTGATTGAGCAATACAGGTGTGATTTACAGGATCTCCTGAAGTTAGACCATCACCTAGTTCATCCCACTGTCTCTGGGGATGACTACAAATGGTTTCTCCAGCTCCACCCCGCTTTCAATGCATTGGGTAAATAGACAGGAAGAATCAGGGCTGAGAGACATTTTTCAGTGACCTATGTTCATGCAGCCAAGGATTAAGACCAAGTCACTGACAAGTTTTGCTTGTGAACCTGGAGCTCTCAGCAGAAGTGGTGACCACAAAAGACAGGAGCCTCTACCTCTAAAGTGAGAATTTTCAGACATAAAGGCTAGGTGTCCAAGGAAGAGTCCTAGTCAGAGATTAAAAATAAAATATAATAAAAACTCCACTTGGAACAGGTTTATATACAATCCAATGAGTTACAAAAAGTCATGAGTGATTCCATCTGGGAGGTCAGTTGAGCATCACAATCTTAGTTTGTATACATCTGTAAGACCTATTAGTGCTTATAGTATCATATTGCCCATGGATGGATTAGAGAACTGCCTTTCCACTGAAGAGAGACTGTGAAAATATGAGAGGTAACATATGGCTGACTCCACCTCCTGCTCAGAGATTCTTTTTTGGGGGAATAAGAGCAAGTGGATCACAAGATCCAGGACTTCCCAGCCTAAATCACCACCACCATCCATGTGTAGGAGTACATTACGTGCCTGTACAGCAACTGACCAGTTGATTCAAATTTGAAGGTAGAAATGTTGGTATGTCACTGCTAAAACCCAGCGCTGGATTTTCTTCTTAGCAGTTCACTAGACGCCCCTCTAGACCCAGGGCAGAGAATGGCATCATCAAATCCTCAGTAAGCCAACACAAAAACCCTAAGAAAGAGAAACACTCTCTAACTGCCTTTCCTACAACATATGGCCAATTGGCCTCACTAACACTAATACCACATTCCTATTTAGACATCTTAGCAGAGGGCTCTAAAATGGCACTGTCTTGGCTGTGCATTTTGTTTTTCTTTCTACTAGATCTCTGCCTTTTCTGAAGTCCCACTTCCCTGCACATGCATACCTCACAAATGCGTTGTGCCAGATGGACACTTAATCCCAGTAATCAGTTGGGAAATTAAATGTTATAAAAGCAAGCTAGTCTCCTGAATTTTCCCACTTGAGATTAAAGCCTTAGCTGTCACCATGTTCTATATGAGACCCAGGCTGCCTTTTCAAAAAGGGCCAATGTGATGGATCCAGAATGGGCTTCGTGCTTTATGGGTATTTGTGTTTCTTTCCCAGAAAAGAAATGCAGCTCAATTCAGTTTTGTTTCCATTCTGATGGCTGCTATTAATACCTCCTATTTACAGAACACACACCTCAGAGGATCTCAAAACATTTACAGAAATTAACCAAGCCTTGCAACATCCTGTCAAGTGGGCAGGGACTAGATATTACTTTCTTCATTTAAAAGCAAGAAACTGAGCTATTAAGAGGGCAAATTTCAGTGCTTGCCACATAGACAGGACCCCATCACCCACCTATTTCCAAGGCTCTACTTAAGCTGCCAAATGAGGTACATATTTATTTATACCATGCTCCCTAGCTTATTATTGTAATATTTTTCAGACACACACACATGTGCATGCATGTTTTATAAAATACTCCTGTATAAATAACATGTCTTCTTTCCATGAGTCTCTCCACAAGTGTGTGTTACAAATCACCTCTGGTACATGTTCACTAATGTGTGACTTATTGATTTGCAATAAATCAATACCTCTCTTAAAGCACTTTTTCCCTCTGTTTCCAGAAAATTCTTAGATTCTGTGCAACTATCATTTTGTCTGGTTGCCTTGAAGTCCTGTCAGGAGTCAAGTTTTAGGTGATCTTGTATTCCTCACCTTGTCTAGCACTTACCCTACTGTGATAATTCAAAGGTAGCACAGAAAAAAGAAAGGAACTTTGTTGTCTTTGAGACAGATGGGACTCCACTGTAGTCCTACTTCTGCCCTTGGCAGACCTTGAACAGAGTAATTTGCTTTTCTCTATCTCCTTATATATAAAATTAGTATAATAAAAATCTTCTTTGGAATTCAACAAGGCACTATAATATATAACAGAATAAAATATAAAATAGTATAATATTCATCAGTCTGACAAAGGTCAACTACATGATGGTACATCAATATAGGAGGATACTCCACAGCTATTATCAAGAAAGACTGAAAACATACAAAGAAAGAGCTGACAAAGAAATGCTTCTAAGACATATCAAATGTGGGAAAGTGAGTTGTAGAAGCTACCTACTATTATATATTGTTATGGCTTGTGTTTAGATGTCCCCCAAAGCCTCATGCAGTCATAGTGGGGCTTTTTCAGAGGTGGGTAGATCTAGAGTGTGTGATGCTGGAATTGATTCATGGTGCAATGCTAGGTTTAAGGACACTAGGATCAAGGGTGTGAGTGCAACCCACCCTAAGTAGTTTGGATAAAATAAAAGGAGCAGAAAGATGCTATTAAGGCCCCTTGTTGCTTTGCTACCCTCTACCCACTATGAACTTTTCTCCTCTGTAAAGTCACCCTGCCTTGGAGCCAGCTGATTATGGACTGAAACATCCATGAACTGTAAGCCAAATAAACCTTTCTTCCCCCTTTAACTTTGGGTGTTGAGTATTTTGTTTCAATAACAAGAAAAGTAACTAAGATATATATATATATAGATAGATAGATAGATAGATATAGATAGAGATAGATAGAGATAGAGATATAAAAATGACATTCTTGTTACATACAGGTTTATGAAAATGCAAGGAATGAGATAAATAACATGAAGTAGGAACAACAGAATGATGCTAGTGGATGGGTTCCCTGGGGTTGGGGCTGTGTTTTCATCTTTGTACCTCTAGTTCCTGGCACATAGTAAAGGCTGATTGAGTGGAACAACATTGCTCAATGACTGAGCTGAATAATAATTAATTATTGAATCAGGAAATAAGAGCAGTAAAGTGAATCACAGAGACCATTATGCATTGTTAGGAATGCTTTGACTGGAGGGAGATAGCACATTCCTTTGGGAAGAAACAAACCCAGAGTCGTGAATCCCAGATTCCAGATGTGTGTTTCCAAAGGTGTAGTCTCAGGACCACCAGCAGCTACATTTCCCAGAAGGTGTATTAATCATTATGATTCCTGGTACCTACTCTACATGTGAATCAGATTCTTTGGGATCATGATCTAGGAATCTGTGTTGTACATAATTTTTCTATTTCACTGTTATTGGGATGTAGTTAAAATTAGGAATTAAGCATATTTAACGTTGTAGAAATATATTTTATAAATATATAAATCATGACATGATCACATTCAAGCTAATAAAATATCAATTACCTCATAAAGTTATCATTTATTGGTTATAATTGAATGCACCAGACGCAGTCCATAGGCATGAACACTCAATGAGTTCCAGGAGAAGAAAGGTGCTGAAGAGTCTGTTTCAAGAAATTGCACATAACCACTCCCAGCACTGAGGAAGGGGCTTCTGGTCCACTGTACCACTGCTCCCAGTGCAGAGGAAGGGGCTTCTGGCCCACTGTACCACTGCTCCCAGTGCAGAGGAGGTGAGCCACATGGGCGCCAACAGCACACACACACCCTGGCCCCCTCCATTGAAATTAGAAGTCTCAAAACCAGACTTCCAGATCATCTACAGCAACTCCAAAGGGAAATGAGATGGGACACTCTGATACTCAACCACCTGGACTTACTGAACTGGCAAAAAAAGAGGATCTGGAAAAAATGAATTTGGAAATAATTTCTCAGATAACAGCAGAGATTTTGCTTGTAGTGCAAGACATGATCAATAAATCTAGAGAGGAGCTGAGGAACATGATGGAATCCCAACCTAGGAAACAAATGAAATCCATAAAACAGATGCAAACAGATTTCCAGGAGATTAAAAACTCCACTGAAAGTCTACACAGCAGAATGAGCCAA
>NW_004624880.1:2924828-2992040 GCF_000247695.1 Heterocephalus glaber | reverse complement strand
CCCAATGAGAAATGTAATTGTGTTGTATACCTACAATGTACCAATAAAAGAATTTAATAAAGTGCAAAAAAAAAGAGAAAAAAAAAGAAAAAAATTAAAAACTTAGTAGGGAAAAGCAGTAGAGACAAAAGACCAGGAGGACAGACAGTTGAGAAATTATCAACATAGAAGCAAAGGAACTTAAATACTAAATAAGACCACTTGAGAAAGGGATCAGAAATGAGTTATAATATTGGTTTAGAATAAATTCAAGCTCTACTATTGTTCCTTTGAACATTAAGATGGGTAAGAGGAAAACCAAGGTACTCCAGTGTCTGGTCACACACAACTATTTGATTTGACATTAAAACAATCTTTTCCTAGTTTTTCACCTTCTATGTCCACCTTGGCCTGCCCTTTACCACAGATTCAGTCACAGATTCCAGCTTCTCCATCACGAAACAGAACCTTTGAAGCTATGCTAATAGGAATGATGGGAGAAGTCATAAACTCTCATATGTAAACACATTTCTCTATTGAGCCATATATAAAAAGAGTGAGTGAAAGAAAACAAATCTTCAAACAGAATAGTCCTTATCAGTATGCATGTTCTTTCATTTAGCTTCCCAAAAGTTGCTATCCGTCCTGAAGAGTCACCACATAGAAACACAGAGACAGCTAGCCAAAGGTTTTGAACCCAGTCCTACCACCCATATAGCAGTTCTGGACAAGATACTTATTTTTCATATCACATTGGCTTTTCTTTGTGGATTTTTGAAAAATCTAAACCATGTTGAGTTGGAGAGTAAAGTTCCCTGGCACCTATAAATGTCCAATAAATATGCATTTCTTTTTCTCATTTCCTAATAGAAATACAAGGTAAGAAACACCTATGTCATGTTTGCTTAAATGTATTTGTAAAACAAGGAGGACTAAAGAGCAGTGTAAGCAACAATATGGGAAATACACCTAAAATAGAGTATTGAGCAATGAAATGTGAGTACTGGGCTCTATGTAGGAAAAGGAAAGAATGCCACTGTTCCTTTGGGGATTATTCATTATTTCATTCTCTTTTGTGCTGGTGACCTTCAAATGGTTCTTTTATATGACCATTCTAGTGGTTCTCCCAGTGGTTCTGGAGGCCAATGCTCCAGGTTCAGTGATAGCCCATGGAAAAGGCAGCTTCTGTAGGTCGCTATCCTAGCACACTGCTCTCCTGCCCCCAAACTTCTCAGGTGAGTCTTGCCAGTGGGACAAGAAGCTCTAGAGTCTTCTCAAAGCACATGATGCTGCCCTGACTTGAACTCATAGCCCCAAGTTAGGCAAGCAAATGTCGCTCTGATTCTGCTTGTTTTTTCTACTATGAAAGGCAAGACTGGGAGAAAGACCATTGTGAACTTTTAGAGAATTGTTCTAGCTGAATGGATGTAACAGCAAAACTCAACTGCTAACAAACTAAATAGCAATTCATACACATTCACAAAGGATCACCCAAAAGCCTTACAGTCATCTTCTCTAAAATTACTTTTTGTCATAGGAAACAGATGTAGAAGGTACTTTTTTTAGTGGTTTGTCAGTCAACTGAGCCTCAGAAATATGTTCACAAACACATTACATGGGGGAGTACTGCATTTCCCTTATTGCCATAATATGAATAAAATATAAATGTTATTTTTATTATAACATAAATATGAGTTCATCAATAAATATTTATTTGCTACATTCTGTGGATTAAGCAGTGAGCAACAGAAATGCATACTTGGAAACAAATTTTATATTCCCTTGAATCATATTTACTGATATAATTGTGATACAGTTTTATGGATATACTGTAAAATCCACTGTCACATTCTTCCAGAAAATCACATTGAGCTTTCATGATATTTTCATAAATCAAAGTTCTCTTTCTTAATACATTTTCTCTTCGATTTTTCTGTCAATTTCATCAAACAAACTTTAAAAATGGAACTCCCTGTTTAGGATGATTTTTCACTTCCTATGGAAATATTGGTACAAAAGAGTGTCTGAGACTGGACACTGTTTGCCTCAAACCTCAAGCAGAAAAGAAGTACATCGATAGTAGGATGATGAATGCCCTCAAATAAAGCCATCCCTTTTCATTGTTTCCAAAATAAGTAATGTTGGCAGTGGTCTTTAGAGAAATGAATGTCTAATAATTCTGGACAAGAGAGTGACTAGTAAGATAACTGATGTTTTCATGCATATATCCCTTATTATGTTAGAGTTTTCTTTTTCATTAATTCAGCAAATATTTACTAGTACTTGCTACATGTTAGGAAATGAAGCAAGTTATTACAAATAAAGTAAGGTAAGAAAAAATGTCCTTAGCTAAAATATAAATTATATATGCTTTTCTTTTTTGGTACCGGGGATCAAACTCGGGTCCTTGCACTTGCGCAGCAGGCATCGAAACCACTGAGCTAAATCCCCGGCCCTAAATTATATATGATTTTTGATAAACTTTAAAAACTAAAACATCAGGGGCTGGGGATTTAGCTCAGTGGTTCCGCCATCTTCTTGGCACGTGCAAGGTCCCGAGTTCGATCCCTGGTACCAAAAAAAACCCAAAACCAAACAAACACTAAAACTAAAAGATCATCTTCAGAAGAGGTAGGCTAAAGGATGGGATTATATTGTCTCTTAAGAGTGGTTGTTATACTATGTTGATGATTATGAAGAATATGAAATAGCACCTTAATCACTCAGCAAATAGACAAAGGCATGAGAAAATTCAAAGATGCAGAAAGGAAGAAGACACATGGCATTGAGATCAGTCCACACACTGCAGGGTCCTGAGTTCCATGTGACTCCTACCACTACTAATGATGGTTTATGAAGGCTTCCCAAATGCCAGGTACATCATAAAATTCATATATAATGTTCTTGTTTAATCCCCATGATACCACAGTGAGGCAGGTCATCTTTCCCCTATTTCATCCATTTTCTAAATAAGGATATGAGGCAAAGAGAGACATATTTAAGGTCACACAGTTGGAAAGAATAAAGTCAATGTCCATGCCAGGATCAACAGGCTGACTCCAAAGCTTCCCCTAGGTTGCTAACCCCTGGTCAAGTTCAATCTAAAATTCAAGATGGGAAATGTAGTTGAAAGAAAACAAAGGATATTTCAGAGTATTTTCTTCATTTGCAATAGTGACTCTTATTTTTGTTGAATCTTAGACTCTTGTAACAATTTCATGAAAGCTGTAGAGTATAAACTCTCTTCCTAAAGAAAGGCAGATAAGATTCACAATTTTGTGTATGTGTGAACTTTCGGGGGATTTCCAAACTCTTCAAAACTAAGGCTAAGAATTTGTGGCCTGAAAGATGTCACTACAGAAAAACCCAGATCACAGATAGAACTTGACTGGAACCGTCCACATAAAAATGTCTCCTCAGCCAAACCAACCCAGTTGGTGCAAATTCTTTAGTGTAAGCAATTTTCAGCAAGCACAGAATTTACCATTAACAGGATAAGTCATAATAGACAGAGGCGGGGCTGCGGATTTAGCTCAATGGTTTCGCCGCCTGCTGCCCAAGCACAAGGACCAGAGTTCGATCCCTTGCCCCATTCAAAAAAAAGAAAAAAAGAAAATAATAGACAGAGGCCACACATTACAAAGGTATTCACCAGGAGCACAGGTTGTAACCTGATTCTTGCAGGACCCTTGAGTGAGCCAGCAGAAGTGTCTGAGGGAGGAGGAAAGGATGTTGCTAGAATGATGTCAACCCTACAGTTCATTTATGCTCCTTGATCATGACCTTGAGCTCAAGGAATTAGCTCCGGCAGTTCTGAACCAAGTAGCCATTTCGCAGACAGCCCACAGCCCGGCAGGTCACTGCTCTCTAACTCTGTCATCATGACACTGCCATCTGTAGCAACTGAGCTGAGATTTCTCTAGACCAAATTTATCACACCCAAGATTCCATCCTTACATAAGAATCACCTGTCGCTGGTGCATAAATTTTAGCACCTAGCAGAGCCAAGGGTAATCAAAATTTAAAAGGAAGGGGTTTGAATAAATATCAAGCAGACTTCCTCTCTGTGGGGCTCAGTTCTGAAAAATCTTTGTGCCCTCATGTGCCCCTCAAAGGAGACTGTCATTTGTTAACTTTGTCTCTGCATCACCACTGTTGGGGAAATGGTGCCCTAAGAGCCACAAGCAATCTGTCTTGTTAGAGCTTCTGCTCAAGCTATGACCTCGGTTTCCTCCACTTCATGTCCTTCCTCACAAATTTTCTCTTGCTCTCATCACCAGCTAAATTAACCATAAAGCAAACCCTTGGCTCCCATTACTGAAGCCTGAGAGAAATCTGTCCAACCCTGTAGCTGTGGGTTGCTACATGTAAGGCAGCAGGCTGGCCTGAGGAGAAACAGCCCTTATAGCTTCATATTTATTCAGTACTTTCAGTCATCTAGAAGATTCCCTTAGCCTGAGATCTTAGAGTAGAGGTACAGATGTGTTGGCTGAGAACAAAGAAAATACTATTTGAAAGTAATAGAAGGAAGCAGAATTGTTTAGGAATGGAAACATTGGGAAAATCATGGACAGTGGAGAGGGAATGGGGGAGGGGCACTTCCTAAACTAAAAACAGGACCAAGAAAATTACCTACAGCTCTGTTTGATGAGATTTGGGAAAATTAAATTAGGATTGACAAATATCTGAGATATTTTGACTTTATGACCTTGGGCAAACGATTCCCTCCTCTGTGTTTCCATTTGTAAGATGCAGGAATACAAGGAAGGCTTCTTCCTCCACCAGCAGGCCAAAATGGAAGGTAGAAGAAAAGGCCTTTAAAGCCAACATAATTACTCCTCTGTCCAGGGAAATATAAACAACAATAACTCCAACAGCCTTCAGCTCTGCTTTTGAATGAGTTCTTTGCTTCTGTCTGAGAGGTAAAGTAGTTTATTCCTTAGGGGAAAGTTCAACGTGGAATGGTAGGCCATGCCCTGTTCACTTTAGTTTCATTATATTACACTGGATGATTATTAATACAAAGAACATTCAATATAAGTGAAAAAGGCTTTACTAAGTGTCCACCAGGTGCCCAGGCCTGAAACAGGTTCTGTGGGACAGACAAAGAGTATATCACATGCTCACAGGGTTTTCAACATTTTCTCAAAGTTTACATGTTCCATTTAGAAAGTCAAGCAGAAAAGAGCCCTTTTGTACTGGAATCGAACTCAGGGCCTTCTGCTTGCCAGGCAGGCACTGTGCCACTGAGCTACATCCCTGGCCCAGAGTCATTCTATTTTAAAGGAATAATTTTTAAAATAAATATTACTTCTATTAATATAAGTGATTGAGTTTGACCAAATTTGCTTGTTTTTATGTTCTTCCTAATAGATGTGACATGTTTAATTTATCTTTGCTATGCATGTCTATGCAAAGCTTAGGTGTGGCATTTACAGGGCTCATTGGCTTGAATTATGGTTGATTTCTCTGGGTAAAATACAAATAAGTCAATCAAGAAACTTTTGAATTTTTAAGCAAATTCATCCTCATACATTTTGAAGTTCCACTCCAGGGCAATCTCTGGATGACATGAAAGCAAACTAAATGATTTGTTTTTGGGAACTATCCTAATTCCTGGGTGTGCTCACTGGTTGACAGTTTTGTACATCTGTGAAATGCCAATGCTACCTCTAGTTAATTCCAAGCAATGTGCTACTATTCTTTCGTGTGCATTTATTATTATGCCAATAGATGGCCAGTTATGTCATCTTCCCCAGATCATTTTGTTTTCCTTTAAAGTTGTCTAATACAGATTACTGGTTGTACTGGTTAGCTTTCTGTTGTTGGGACAAAATACCTGAGAGTTGAAGCTTAAAGTAGGAGGAGAGGTTTATTTTGGCTCCTGATTTCAGCCCGTGATTGGCTGATTCTATGGAAGAAACATCATGGCAGAGAGACATGGCAGAGGAAAGCTACTCAATGCATGGCATCTGGGAGGTAGAGAACAAGTGAAGAGCCCAAAAGGAAGGAATGAGGGACCAGATATAGACCCCAAGGTCAGTCATGTCCTCATAACCCACCCAGATATACCCAGAAGTATGACTTCTTAATCTCCTAGGCATGTCTCAGGCCAATCAAGTTGGCAATCAGGATTAACCACCACACTAATCAATTTACAGTATTTTAAGTGGTAATCATTTAAAAAATATGCTTTGGATGTAAAACAGAATGTTTCAGGAAGTAACAATGATGGAAATGAGGTCTTTTCAGTGTACATTATCCTCATTATAACCTGAAAGTAATTGTTCTAAATGTTCTCTATGAATATGCTTGTGTGTACTTTCAATTACATGTGTGTACATACATTAGGATGATATAAAGCATGGAATACACGTTAATGGGGTTTTTCCAGTCACATTACATATTTCTAAGCAGTTTCATTCCAATAACCAAATGCACTATTTTTGAACATTAGGTGTTCAGAATTGATTATACTCTTCAGTTCATGAAATGTCAAAGTACCTTTATATCTATTGCCTATGTGGCGAACACAGTAAAACAGCAGGTATTAGGGTGACCAATCTCCTTGAATTTTCCTAGGACTGAAGAGGTTTCCAGGATATAGCACTTGCCATTGGAATGTCCTGGGAAAATAGGGAACAAGTTGGTCATCCTGAAGGTATTTTAATTCCCATTTATAAGAATAACCTGTTGCTGATACTCACCTTCCAGCACCTAGTAGACCCAAGGGTGACCAAGAAGCACTTGCTGGGTAACTGAGCAAAACTGTACTTTAGTATCTCCAAATATAAAAGTTGAAGATATGGGACTCAGTCCTCTGTCTTCCAACAAGAGCCCATTCACAACTAAACAGATCACGGTTGTTTCTTCTATATCTTCATTTCACCTTGAACTTCGAGAAAATCCATGTCATCTTTTGCCTTTCAGTGGGCTACTATTCCTAAAGAGCTAGCCTGAAATGCCACAGGCAAGAGTGAATGGGGTCTTTGTCTCCTTCCCACATTATTCAGGAGGAACAACATTGCTGTTCTGTGTTTAAAGAGTAGAATGACTGAAAAGTTATAATTATCACAGCTCTCAAAAGCAGAGAAAACACTAGTATAACTTCAGTCTACCCTACCAATTACCTCTGGAGGTTACTATCCCCAGGCCTTCACTGGTATAATTTTATGAAACAAATCAACTTAAATGAACATCAAGAAAAATGACCAGGTGACCATATTTTGAACCACAATATGATACTAGGGCTTACTGAGGGGTTATTGCATGACTGTGCTTAGAGTTTTGTTTCAATTAGGTCCGATAAGCCTTGCAATATTCCAGGAAACTGTAACTACTGTTCCCATTGTACAGATAAGAAAATCAAGGGTAAGAGATGATAAGCAATTCACCAATGTCACACAGTTGATAAGGGCTAGAGTTTGGATTTATACACAAGCAATTTATACTCTGAGGGTAACGCTTTTAACCACCCACCACATCACCTATAACAAAGGCAACTAAATAGTCCCTTTTCAGAGTCTCAATGTCCAAGTCGGCAGCACCTATTTCTTTTTCTATTTTTTTTTTCTTAAATTCTTTTACTGGTACATTTTAGGTATACAATAAGGTTTACATTTATCATTGGGTGCTTGTACCTGTACATGACATATCTTGGTTCTTGTTTTCTCCCCATTCCCTGTACTCCCTTCACCCCCTCCACCCTTCCCTATTTACAAAGACTTTGTTTCCATTTTTTCCTCTTCTCATAATTTTTCCTTTCCCTTCTTTCCTTTCCCCTTCCCTTTCCACTTCCCCTACCCCTTTGGAACTTTTCTTCCTATTTCAAATTATCAATTATTTGTTTTAATCATTTTAATCTTATTTACACTTTCAGTTTCTCACACTAGAGAAACTATTTGGCATTTACACACATGTGTCCTATTTATTTCACTTAAGAGGATGGCCTCAATATGCATACGTTTAGCTATAAGTGACTCTAGTTTCTCATTCTTTATGGCTGGGTAGTACTCCATTTTATATATAAAAAAAAAAATCTTCTTTATCCAGTTTCCAGTTGATGGGCACTTGGGCTGTTTCCAAGCTTTAGCTATTACAAACTGTGCCACTATAAACATGGGTGCAGCACCTATTTCTTATAGTAGATAGAAGACTAACCAGACCACACATGCCTGTGCAGAACAGCACATGTGTCTGTCTACCTATTTAGGTCAAAAGGCGTGAGGATTTCTGGTCATAGGTATTAAAGGGTCTGAAGAAAGAGATTTTAATTTGTTGATTAATTCAGGAATGAGATATATCACCTTGCCAAGCTGCTGTTCTGTTCTTTCTTCAGTACCTCTATTTTCCTTTCTGAAAAGTGTAAATAGTATTTCCTAAGTGTCTATGAGAAATGAATGGGTAAAATAATGGGAAAGCACTATGAAACCTGTAAAGTGCTTTAAAACAATTATCTCATATGTTAAGCAGTTTCCAAAATAGCAGTTTCTTCAAATGCCCTTGCAAAGCAAATGAGACACAGCTGGTAGAATGTTGTGCAAAGAGACGGAAATCCAACTCTTTAAAACATTCAAGGGGAAAACACACACTGTAAAATTACCCCAAAGATGAATTTTACAAGAAGCGTGGAAGTGTCATCAAATTTTTCCATGGTTAATTCTAAAAGAGTGCCAGCATTGCAAAGATCAAACAAGGCTCTTCTTCAGCAGAAACTTGGGAAATGTTCTTTAATGACACTTGCAAAATGGTTAGAAATATAAATTATACTCAACCAAGGAGCAGAAGTGAGGAAGGAGAGCTTACCAGTTCTTCTCAGTCTTTTCCAAAGACAAACCTGTTGGGAAAAAAATGAGGACTTTAAAAAAAGGAAGGAAAATAGAAAAGGATGAGGTGTCTATGGAATGCTATGACGCTTAGGGAATGACTCAGCACTTGCTAAGGGGCAGTGACAATTAAATCAGTGTGTTGAAAGAACACTAATAAAACTCAGCATTCCTTGTAATCTCAGAGCAAGATTGCACCACGAAAGAAAATGTGAAATAACATATTGGGGGGCGGGGCATGGTTTGATGGAGGTTGCTTGAGGATGGGGCCTCTGGATGAATCATGGGCTCTCACAAGTTGCCTAAAGCTAGAGGAAGTCAGGTTGGGTCTCTGCCCTTATTCCTCTCACTGGGGGATTTTGATTCTTCTACATTAAGCTCAAAGGAATAAGTGAGCTGGCCCCTCCCTGGGCAATGAGAAATTGCGGAATAAGTGAAACTTCATATTCACTTGTAGGGAAATTACAAAATGTATTAATTGAACAAAGAAATCCTGAGATAGAGAGGAGGCAAGACTGCCACATCTCCAAGGTCATGAGGAGCATCAGTACAGTTAAATTCTTTAGCAAAAAATATAATCATAATTCCTCTTCCTAGTAATTTCTATTATTAGCTACTCCTTTGGCCATTAAGCTCTGTGTCAAAACTACACTAAACTTGCCCTGTTCTAAACTGGTCTCTGAGGACAGGGATGAAATTTTAAATATAGTAAATCCTTCATATACTTGCACACAGTTATTTTCATACTAAACTCATAATGGAAATCCAAGCTGTTCTCTTCTGCATCCCTGCAGAAGAACTTCTCACCCCAACCTAAGCCTCCTCCCAAGGTTTTGGGAAGAAAAAAAAATTCGGATGCTCTGGTGTTATTTGTCCTATTTCAGGTGACCAACTCTAGACTGAGTAAAGAGTCTGGTTTTCCACATCTTGAGGGAAAAAAAAAAGAAAAACATGGAAGTGTTAAAAATTGAGAGATTTGCCTTTTCCCCGGGAAGTTTTAAAAATGTTTGTGTTGAAAAACTTAGGTGTAAAATAATATATTTGTAAGTTGCTCTGCTAGCCAACTTATTCTTTATTCATAAATGAAGCTGCTAGGTGTCAATAATTGACTATTATGAATGAATGGGTTATGATATCCTTTAAATTCTCTAAAACGCTATCACAACCAAGCTATTACAATTTGGTTTTCCTGTTGCAAAAATAAAGTTATTGTTCTAATTGATATTCATTTGATCTGGGTAGAAAATATTAAATTAAGTCTCTTTCTCAGCATTGATAAAGTAAAAGGGAGAGATAATTCAGTTTTTAGTCAACTACAGAAATACTAATTTGAGTTTGAAACAGTCAGATTCTAAAGAAACTATACTATGGTCTTTTGAAAGGGAAAGAGCATTTTGTTCATGAGAAAAAAAAGTGTGATTTTTTTCCTTTTGTCTTCAACCTTTATCAATATCCCAATGCAAACCTCTGCATTCATGTTCAGAAATATGAACTGAATCCCAAGGCCAATAACAAAGTAAGCTGACTCCTGGATTCTGACCAAGCCAATACCATGCTTTTGAGTTTGGGCTGGATTTAGATGAGCAATTCAATAACTTAGAATTGTGAAAAGAAGACTAGGGGCTTAGGAATCAAATCCCATAGTGACCTTGCTGAGGATTTTGCTCTTTTATGGGCAGCTTAGTAGATAGGGTCAGTCTTTTAATTTACTTAGCAATTTGCAGAGAACTTTCCCATTGTAGCACTTAATCATTTCTCCCCAACTCAATTTCCTCATCAATACAATTGAGTTAATGCAACTTAGGTACAGGGCTATCATAAGAACTAAATAAAATGTGCATATAAGATGCTTATGCGCCTGGCACATAAGAGCTGAATAATAGTTTCTTGTCCACCTAGACCTCATATGGTTTTGCTGCTAAATCTTAGTTCTCAACAAAGTAATGTTGGCTGCAGATACCTTCTGCCCTCCCATCAAATAGCTAACTAAGAATAATCCCCAAATGTTGACGATTTTATTGGATCTTTCCTGAAAAACCTTGTCATCTTATACCTATTATAATAAGTTATTGGACCCTTACCATGGTACATACACTGTAATTTTACAGAGACAAACGCACTTCATTTCCCCTACAACCCAACCAGCTCAATATTATAGTGATTTCCTTTTTGCTTTAAACTGACTTGATCATCAGTGTCAATCTTAAAAGGTATTTTAAAATATCTATCTTATATAATTTATTATTACAGCACACTGACTGTTCCTCTGAAATTCATATGTTGAAATGCTAAACCCCAAAGCAATGCATTAAGTGATGAAATTTTGGGGAGAAATTAGATCATGAGGATGCGGCACTCCTGAATGAGACTAGTGCTGTTAAAAGAGGGACCCCCAGGGATATCTCTTACCCTCCTTCTGCCAAGTAAGGATACCATGAGAAGTCAGTCATGTGTCACATAGAAAAGGACCCTAATTAGACATAACCATCCTGGCACCCTGACCTTGGGCTTCCAGATTCCCAAACTTGACAAATAAATTTCTATTGTTTATAAGTCTATCGGTTGATGGCATTTTATTGTAGCAGCCCAAAATAAGAGAATTATCATTGCAACATTTATGTAATGCCTTACTAGATTGTGTTTTATACATGTTGGTCAAGCAAGCACAAGGATATTGTTCCTACCCTCCAGAGAGTGTCATTGTTTTTTACACTGAAGAAAAATTTAAGATCTCTCTCTCTCTCTCCCTCTCTCTCTCTCTCTCTCTCTCTCTCTCTCTCATAATCTAGGACTTCCTATCTGGGCTTTAGGTTTATGAACTTATAAAAAAGAATACCTAAAATTTTTATTTATATCTCTTTAAGAACTGCAATCAATACCTATAAAATACCAGATTGTCAACATTGATAAGATGGTGGTGATTAGTCATTTTGTTAGAATGGAGAGCAAGAGAGTGCTGAAGAAAATTTCTCATGGAATTATTCACATTTAACATCTAAAAATGTTACAGACATTCATACACATAAAATTGAAAAATAAAAATTTCCTGTGCAAGTACTCTTAATTATGAATACATTTGAAGGTTGTTGGAGCAATGAAGAATGTCTGTGCTTGATTTTAAAAAAATTTACCAGGAAAAGAATTTTTTTATTTTAAAATTGACACTTAGAAAAACTCCTAAAATGAAACATGTATGGCATACTTTTTGTATTATGTTTGACTCCATTTTAGTTTTTGAATAAATATTTGTAGAGGCATATTCTTAGACCTTATTTTCTGCTGATTTTTTTTGAGATTTTAGGACATAATATTTCCTTCTTAATGAGGAAAACTGAAGGTTTCAAAAGAGATTTTATACAGGGTCTCACACTAGTTCTACTCGCCTTACCAGTGGCATCAGCACCCTAAACATGTCTGTTACTATGGATAAAAATATTTGATCTCTCTGTAGCCCAGTTCTCCACTTGAACCCTAGATATTACCACTTTTGCTAACCCAACAAAATTGCTTAAATGATTCTTTCTATCTTTCCTAAAACATTGATCTGTCTCTGGCTGCTAGAACATTCCTATCAGCACACGGTCATATTTTAATGCCTCTTAACCAAAACTAAATAGCAACAAATCATCTTGACCCTAATTCTCCACCTATTTCATTCTGTTTCTTTACATCCTTTTACAGGAAGCTCAAGAGTTGGCTTTCTCACTGTTTCTAATTGCTCTCTTATCATTACCTCTTAAACTACCTGACCAGGCTTTAACCATCACAATTCCACCAAATTATGTTCTTGCTCAGATCATCAATCTAGGTCCAGTTATGAAATTCAATGGACAGTTTTTGGTCTTCCCCGTATTGGATCTAACAGCTGCATTTGTCCTATTTTTACTATCTTTTACTTGATATATTTCTTTCTTTTGGCTTTTAGGACACTGAATCCTATTAGTTTTCCTCCTAGCTCAGAGATCTTCCTTGACTTCTTATGCTGGGGAAGAGCAAGGCTGAGTCCTTGTCTTTATTTTACCTACACCCGCTCACTTGATAATCTCATTCAGACTTATAGCTTTTAATACCAACAAGTTGAGGACTCCCACTTCTCTATTTTTAGGTTAGGCATATGCAACATATTTTCACAAGTCCCATTTATGCTTTATTCACAACAACTTGACATCTACAACCAGGAGCCTAACAGACACTCCAAATTCAGTGTAACCAAAATCAAAATCCCAATATCCCCCCCCCAGATCTGCTCTTCCTGCAGCCATCTCAATCAATAGCAATTTCAATTTTCCACGTGCTGAAGCCAAAAGTTGGCTTCCTTTTTCTCTCAAATTCTGCATCCAATCTATCATGAAATCCTGTTGAATCCTATTTTCAAAATGTACCAGATAGCACTTTAGCACCAACCCCTGGCTCTAGCCATAACATCTCTCGCTTTGTTTACTGGCATGGTCTCCTAACTAGTCTCTGTTTCTACTTCTATCCTTGCCTTATTTGGTTTAGACTTAACATAATGTCCCAACAGATCCTTCCTAAAACATCGGCTCTCCAACACCTTGCACTGACTACTATTCTACTCATATTGAAGCTAAAGTCATTTTTCACTTACCTACAACTCTTTATATGGTTTTTTCCTTACTTTTCTGTTATTTCTCCTATTACTTTTCGTCTACACTCCACTTCAGCAACACTGGCCTCCTTGCTGTCCCTTAACATTCCAGGCACATTCCTGCCTTGGGGCCTTTGCACAGGCTTTCCTCTCTGCCTGTGACACACTTCCCCAGGTGTACAGTGAATATCTCACCTCTCTACATCTTTGTTTATATGGAACTCATTTTTAAAATTATAACCATGAACACTGCTCTCTCCTGCCAGCCCTGGAAGTCTTGCACTTCAATACTCAGCTTTAATTTCCTTTATTCCATAGCATCCTCTACCAGGAATATAACATTGATTTATGTATTATATTTACTATCTGTCTCTTCGTGCTAGAATGTAGGTTTTCTAAGTACAGAGATTGGTGTCTGTCTGGGTCACATCTTTTTTTAAGCACTGAGAATGGTACTTGACATGAGAAATCATTCAATGGATATTGATCTGAATTGAATGCAATGAAACAGGCATCCAAAGAAAGAACCTGAATTGATAGATTTGGGCCTCTATTAAACAACAACTTGAAACAGCTTGACAGAGGAATATTGTTCAGTATGTAATTTGTTCATAAAGCAAGAAGGCAAGATACCAGTGTACATGCCTATTTGTTGGAAAAGAGATAACAGCTTAAAACGACAACTTGGGAAAAAATGAAGAAGATACATCTTCCCTCTTTTGTTTTTAAAATTTGGGCAATATATTTTCAGATGATCCAAGAATGAGTTCAGAGCAGACTACACTGTGTTCTACAAAGACAGAAAGTTGCTGAAAGCTTCACTTAAAGCAAAACAGAACAGCACTGGCTTTCTTTTTCCAGAGTTGACTGTAGTTTTATACAGCACTCTGACCCACAGATGTCTGCCTGTGTCACTGATGGCTTAAATCCCATTTCACTAAAGTAGTCTCAGAGAAAAATAGCTGTCTATGGATTGTTTATTTTGTCCAGCCTTGGCAATCTTAAGGAAAATCAAAAAGCACTAAGTTCTGGATGTGTGAATCATTAGCATCACCTAGGAACTTATTATAATGGAAAATCTTGAGATCCACCCTCTCCCAGATTTACATAATCAGAAAATTTCAGGGTAGTACTCAGCCATCTGTGAATTCATAAGTCCTCTAGGTGATTCTGATGCCTGCTCAGATTCATGAACCATTAGCAAAGCAAAATTGTTTATGTACAAGTTTATAATGACTTTCACAGCAAGGTAACATTAAAGACTTCTTTCATTGACAAATGCAATAAATTTTGTAGGTCGTCTAGCACCCAACAATGTTACAATGAACTTTTCTCTTGCATTAACCTTTGGGAAACTGTATTTTCTGCCTCAGATTAATGAGAAACTAAAAGACCGTTCACATATTCCAGGAGGCTAATTTAACTGATACCATAATGCTTGGAGCTGCTTGGCCCCAAGCTCTGCCAGTTGAAAATTATGAATCCAGATTTTAACAAACCATTCCTCAACATATCTTCAACTTGATAATTCCATTCCAACAGTGAAGATGACCACACTGGAATGTGCATTAAGGGAAAAAACAGATACTGAGGGTTTTAAGAACTTGTCAAAAAACTACTTGCTGATTTAAAATATTAATTCACAAGTAGGTCACCAAGAGCTCCTTTGCTTTGATGATTCACACACAAAAAAATCATTTGTTAAATTATTTAAAGACTAGAATTTCATCTAGTCTAAAACAAATATTCCTTAAGGCCCAATTTTTAGGACTCTCACATTTCCACTAGTCCTTTAAAGGTAGACAGGGATCTCATTTTACAGATAACAGCAGAAACCTAGTGGATTATCTAAGAGCACATTGTTATGGACAAAATCATGACCACATTCTTGAATTTCCTTACAGATGTTAATTTAATGTGATAAATATATTTTAATACCTGTTCGGTGCCAGCCCGTAGCCCATAGAATAGTAAATGGAAGTTTACAAATTTCTGACATGGCTCCTGTCTTTAAGGAACTCAGTGCAAGAGATCTTGCCTCCCTGATCAATTAATGTTCACCTTTGGCTAAATTGGAACTCAGTAATGGAAGGATTAGTACAGATCATTGATTTCTGCAATGAAGAAATCTTAGAGCACCAAGAATTTCATCACAAGGCATACCAAGGTCCTCACACTGACCACCCATTATTTAATCAAGGTGGGCTGGGTGTGGTGGCACAAATCTGTAATCCCAGCATTTAGGAGGCTGAGGCAGGAGGATCACAGTGAGTTCCAGGCCAGCCTGGGTTACATAGTGAGTTCAAGGCCAGCCTGAACTGTATAGTAAGACCCTGTCTCAAAAGACAAAAAGCAAAACAAACCAAAAAAAGACACCAAGATGTCCTACACTGTGGTGAGAAAGAATTTAAAAGCACCCCATTATGTGTTATTAATATTTCACATTCAGAACAAAACTATAGAGATACAATCTGAGAAAATGATAAACTTATAAAAAGTCAGCATAAATTGGAGCTCAAATCCAGAAAAGATTAAAAACTAACCAGGAATAAATTGCATTTTACAATTTAAAAAATGCATGATGAATAGCTATACTTTCTTTTAAAATTTATTTTATTAGTATATGTTGCAATACACAATAATGACATTCATTTTGGGGAATTGGTACATATACATATTGGATTTTGATCAATTTTACTCCCTTTTCTCACCTCTCTCCTCCTTCCCCAGATCCCGTTCTCATTAGCTCTCCCTTAATTTACTCTTTATTTATATTTTGGGTTTCTGATATAAGGGAAGCCATGTGATATTTAACCTTCTATGTCTGATTTAGCATTGTGGCCTCAAGATAGATCCATTTTCCTACAAATCATTCAAATTTATCCTTCTTTATGGCTGAGTAGTAATCCATTGTGTACATATATCACATTTTCTTTGTGCATTCATCTGTTAATGGGTATATAGGCTGCATAGTGTAGCTATTGTAAATTGTTCTGTTATAAACATGGGTATGTATATATCACTGCAATATGATGACTTTAACTCATTTAAGAAGATACTCAGGAGAAGTATGGCTGTATCAAATGGAATTTCTCTTTTTAGTTTTTTGAAGACTCTCCAGATATACTAGTTTAAAACACTAGTAGGTCTGCCTAGTAAACTTTTGCGAATGAGAATTGGAGATCAAATTCAGAGCTCTACTCTGACAAACATTGGCTTTATAAACAAAGGTAAGATTTCGGTCCTGGGGACAAGTACAAATAAAATAATCTCAGGTAAGTTTTTTGATAAAGCTTTCTTCTCTTTCTTTCTTTCCCTCTTTCTTTCCTTCCTTCCTTCCTTCCTTCCTTCCTTTCTTTCTTTCTTTCCCTCTTTCTTTCCTTCCTTCCTTCCTTCCTTCCTTCCTTCCTTCCTTCCTTTCTTTCTTTCTTTCTTTCCTTTTTCTTTCTTGTGTACTAAGGCTTAAACCAGGGACCTTGCATACACCAGGCATGTGCTCTACCACTGAGCCACATCAGCAACCCCTAAAGTTTTTCATAAACATTAAGAGCTACACAAGTATAAGGGCATAATTACCATTTCAGTCAATATTGTAAGCACCTGTAATGTACTCTGACTTGGACTTTGTGCAAGTGAATGAAGCAAAATGTTGTATTTTCTATTCTATTAGAATAGCTGAGGAATACCCACAGAATAGTAGGCCCAAATGACCTGAAGTCCAGAAAAAGTGGACATAAATGAACTTTCTAATAGAGATAGCCATGAGTTATAACAAAAGAAAAAAAGATTTAGGGAAAAGATTAGAAAGACTAGTATTTTTTTCTGGAATACAAAAGGTGGTTATTGAAAAATGCTATTGAATTCTTCTACCAAAGACATTTTGAACTTGATTAACTAATTCCGTTTTAATGGATTTAAAACTATGATTAAAAGTAGGGTGCCAGAACAGTCATTTTCTTGAAGTTTCTCTCCTAAAATGCTTTGAATGATAACTAGATGGAGTATAAGACTGTTTCCTTCTCTCTCCCTTATTTGGCTGGCATGTCTAATTCTAGATTTGGAAGCTCATAGACATTGCTATGAAATGTATCACAGACGATGACTCACCATGAAAAGGACAAGTGTGTAAATTGCCTTACCAGTGAAAAATCTACTGCCAGTCCTCCCCTTTCTTCCTGGGACAAGTCTTCAGTTCTTTCTCTCTGATTCATATCCTGAGGAAATCAACATGACACAAAATGGCTGTGTTCAATAAAAAAGTCTCCAGCCCACATTTGGAGAACATAATCCTTTTTAAATTCAGATAAATTGTTATCTTCTCAAGAAAGTTTTTCCTCCCAAAGGTGTCATGTAAGATGAGTAAAACAGTCAAACACCATTCATGTAATGAAAGTTCTATGTTAAATCCTTTTAGCCAACAGATCTACAAAGTTCTTCTACCATGGCAACAATTTTAAAGGTGGGAATCAGCAAGAGAAAGAACTAAAGTTTATCTGAACCTCTTGGCATCAGGTACATTAGGTGAATTTCTATAGTTATAGTTAACATTAATTAAATGCTTACTGGGTATCAAGTAGCATTCTAAGTCTTCCATGCTTAATTTTGCCTAATGCCAACAACTCCGTGAGACAAATCCTGCTGTGGACCCTAACTTGCAGATGAGGGAAATAAGACTCAGAGAAGTTTAACTTACTTGCCCATGATGCTACACTAAGAATCAGAGATAAGAATCAAACCTCTGTCTTGATACCAGAATTTAAACATCTTATTCCTCAAGTAGTTCTTTAAGAAAAGGTGGATACAGGGGCTGGGGATTTAGCTCAGTGGTGCTACACCTGCCTGGCAAATGCAAGGTCCTGAGTTTGATTCCAGTTACCAAAAAAACCAAGAAGAGGTGGATACAGTATTTCCATTCTGCATTTGAGAACATGGTAGCTTCAAGGAGATATAAAACTTAAGAGTAAAATGACTACTGATATTTTTGGTCTGGGATTTGAACTCAGGTCAGGCAGACTCCAATATTCATGTTCTAGTCATATTTTATATAAAACATGAGTAGATATCCTCATTTTCACTCCCTGTGAATTATTCTTAAATCAATTCAAATAAACAAGCAACTAATCAGTATAGAAACTGCATGTGAGACTTTGAAGGCAGTATGAAAGGATTAAATATGTTAACCTTGCCTCCAATAATTTTAAATTCAACTGGCAGAGAAAACATATAGATGAATGGACTGAAGTCAGTTGCAAAGCATTGTGACAGAGTAGGTAAAATAACATCCACTGAGCTAAACAAATTCTAGAGAGATGCTGGGAAGAGTAGCAATTAGAGAAAAATTGATTGAGAGACGCTAAGAGTTACATAATGACATATATGATAAATGGAGTTGATCCCATTGCCTGAAATCTTCCTGGCTATTTTGTGAGAAGAAATAAAAATACTTTAGAGAGCCTATGGCAGGAAAATACAATGTTTGCACTTATTGGAAAATTTCTATTGAAGATATGGCTCATGATCACAGACAATGGAAAGGTTGAAGGAGAGGAAAGCATTTTTCTGTAATTACAGTTAAAACTATAGTGATTACTCTTTTTCTTGGCTAGTAGGTTTCCATAGGGTCCCATTAAACACAAACTACAAAAGTTGTAAATCAAATCTACACTCATTCTTTTTTTTTTTTTTTTTTGGTACCAGGGATTGAACTCGGGTCCTTGCACTTGTGCAGCAGGCGGCAAAACCACTGAGCTAAATCCCCAGCCCTACACTCATTCTTTATAAGAAAAAGCAAAAGGGCAGAGGGAAGGGAGAAGACTCAATTTCAAGATTTTCAAGAGATTTTCCAAGGAACTCTATCTGATCTAATGGGAAAAAAAAGTTAAACTAATTTTGGGTATAAAGTGTCACTGGATAAATGAACTCACTTTCTAGTTGCCTAGTTCAGTCTTCCTCACCCATAGATCTCCAATTTAATAAAGAATGGGCTGTTTAAAAGGCCTGTTGGTGTGGTAAACATATATTCCCTATTTGCAAGATTCATTAATCCATATTCTACTTTTCTTTTACTTAATGCTTGGACTTCAGCCTTCAATACAACAATTTGTTTACTGAGGCTTCTCTAAGGACAGCATTTCCCCACTATCTAAGAACAAGATGTATTCAAGATGTTAATGAGTGTAACTAAATAAAACAGTTGGAAAGACAAATAAATTCAGGAAAGCTGGATTCAAATATTTTATTTTTCAGCCTTAGATGCACTCTTGTGCATTTTATATCTACAATGTGAACATACTCAACATTTCTAAAACTTTTGGATCATAGAATTCCTCCTAATTTTGTGGGAATTGCAGCAATGCCTCATAAACTCTCATTCCAAGAAGTGAACCATGCTCTCCTTGCTTGGATATGTTTTAAAAGGCAACTCTTAGTAGAGTTTGATCCAGATGGATAGAACAAGAGGACTGCCTACTTCCCATTATTTTGACTCCACACCCAGGAGTGCTGGTCCTCCATTTAAAAGTCCTTTGCATTCATCAGTGAACAAGAGTGAGTGACAAATCTTTAACATCTCATTAAAAGTTTTTCAATGCCATCTTCACAGCCACATAGAAGAGCACTGGAATCATTCTCCCTTGTAACGTTCTGTTCAGCACTGGTGTTAGTGGGGGAATAGAGGAATAGGGGAATAGGGGAATAAGGGAAACAAGGCAGGGCTAAATGTTCCCCCCAAATTCTCATGTATTCAAAGGTAGGGCTTTTGGAAGGTAAGTGGGTCATGGAGGCACTAAACTCATCAGTGGATTAACCCATTGAGAAGTTCATAGCTGAATGTGCTGTTAGGAGGTGGGGCCTGGCTGAAGGAGGTGAGTTGCTGGGAACATGCTTCTAAAGAGTATATTCTGTTTCCAACTTCTTCCTTTCTCTCTTTGGCTCTTCCTCTGCTCTTTGGTTCCTGGCTCTTGAGGTAAGGACCTCTGCCACACCCTTCTGCCATAATGTTCTTTTCTTGGAACCAGCTGACCCATGGGCTGAAAATTCTGAGACCATGAGCCAAAATACAATTTCCTTCCTTTAAGTTGTCGATGGCACATATTTTATCCAGCAATGAAAATCTGACTAATACATATGCGTGCCTGCACACACTATGTCAATTACATTTCAGTGTTTCACCACAGCCTTTGACATGCACTCAAAAGCACTTAGACTCCTCTAGCAGATCAAAACCTACCCACTGGAGGTACTGCCCTGCCCTCTCCCACACCTGAACGGAGTATAAGGCTGACTCACACAGAGTATAATGGAATCACACTTTTCTACAGACTGCTTCTATGAGTGTGACATTAAAATGCTGCCGTTGTTTGTTACTATTTACAGAGGAAGAAACAGAGACGCTGAAGGAAAAGCAGCACTTTGTTAGAGTTTTATCATGAGAGGAAATCTGAGAGTGAAATGCCTGTCTAGAAGAAGGCACTTCACTGAGTAGAGAAAACATCTTTATTTACAACACCCAAACTCCATAATTCCTAGTATATCACATGTTCAGCTGAATCAAACCTTATCCACCCCAAAGTGTTGTTCTTTTGCCCTACCCTCAGAGTTAGATATGTGTAAAAAACTCAAGTGAGCATATAACATGTTATAAATTTTGCAATAGCATTAATCAAGATTTTTCAGCCAGTAAGTAAAATTAACATACTTCTTGACGTAAATATTGCATCTTTCCATGCAACTATACATATTTCTAATCTTCCAAATACCTTTATCAATTAAGAACTCTCTACAGATGAACAGATTTAAAGGATAATTTATTTCTATAATGCTTTTAGTTTACTAAGTACTTTCATTTACACACCTTATTCTCAGTAAAACTCTGCAAGATGGATTTTAATGTCTTTGTTTTATGATATAGAAATTAGAGATGGAGAATCTATCACCCACCTAACACTTGGCAGAGTAAGATCAAAACCCAGACTTTTTGATTTAATATTTAGCACTATCGACTCCTCAAGAAATTAGTCAAAACCACACATTTTCTGACAGATCTCCACAATAAGTTCACAATGATCTTAATTTTTTCTATACTCCTAGTGCACTATTCTGTAAAGTTACTACTTTATTGGAACTGTCTTATTTTCCAGTCATTTCATATTTTATGACTTACATATCCTAATCCAATAGAAGCATCTTAATATATTACACTTTCTAGTATTCTCTAACTCTCTTATATGCTGTTATTATCACAGAGAATGATCCTCTCTCCAGCCCCTACCCAACCAGGCTCAATCCCATTC
Organism: Heterocephalus glaber; assembly: GCF_000247695.1. The sequence goes on along the minus strand of NW_004624880.1, from coordinate 2,970,339 downwards.
AACAAGACTTGGCACAGGCTTTGCACAGTGGCAGTATTGCACCCAATGAGGTTTATCTAAGGTGCAATTATTGCTAATTGACTCACAGCACAGGCCAAGGCAGCCCTTTTCACTTCAGGAAACTCATTCTGACCTTCACTATCTGCAATCAGGAAGGAGGCTCTTCTATATTTTCTGATAACACCCACTGCTCAGCCTACTGTATTCTATAGCAAGTGTCTGTTTATCAAGTTTCCCCTTGACCTTGATCACCTTGAAAACAGGAATCCTATGTTATTTCTCTTGCAGTCCCCAGAATATAGCACATAGGAGGCTTTCAACAATTGGTAAGTGTACAAGTGAAGAAATAAAGTAACATAAAACCAATTAAGGCAGTTGGTCTTCATGGTGAAAAACCTGTAAAGAGGCCCTAACAAGCACCGTGATAAGTTGAGCTTCCCTGGCACAGGTGAAACCAAGCCGGGAAGGAACTGGACTGCCCAGTCAGATCTCACAGAAAGCATTAGATGGGGTTTTGAAAGAAGAACAAAAAGTTATCAAATAAAGTCCATGGAGCTAAGAGTAGAGTGGGAATGGGTGGCTAGGGGAAGACAGGCTCCAGAGGGGCTCAATTTTATTTCAACTGTACAGTATAGCAGTGTTTTCTTTGAAGGCCCTGACCTACTCTACCTAGCGTGGTGGTTCTAATCATGTTATCTCTTTTTCCTGGCTCAGAGGACTTCCTCGAGGATTTGAAAATACCTTCGGTCTCCTGGGAAGCAAATGTGAGACAATAAAGATGTCCCAGTGAGAGAAGCCAAGGACAAAATGAAAGGAAGAATGAGAGGCCCCAATTCTGGTAATTTCTGGAATCTGGCATACCTTGAACTTCCCAGAGTTTGACTGTTTTTTATTTCTTTACCTAAATTAAATCAAGCTGTCACTTATAGGCACAAGGTTTCTGACCAACACTAAGACCAAGAAATAGGTGAAAAGGGGCTGCTTGAGATTGTATTCTTCAATGGACCTTTTCCCATCATCTGCTTCCATCCCTTTATTTAAAGTTGGAAACAAAGCTTAAGCCCCTATGTTAAAACTACCTATTCTACTCGTAACAGTTCACATAGACCCAGAACTTTTCCCCCAGAATAGTTGTTCTATCCCACAGAGACTGCTTTCCTTGCTATTTGCTATTTCTTTGCTATTTCCTTACCTCAAGGTAAGAGGTGATCATAGAATTCATATTTGGTGAAAGAAATCAAGATGGACAAAGAATTCATAGCTATGAAGTAATGACCTTGGTATTTTTGGATTCACTCAAAAATTAGCACAGCACCAGGGATTTAGCTCAGTGTTTCTGCCACTTGCCTCGAAAGCACGAGTACCTGAGTTCAATCCCTGGTACAAAAAAAAAAAAAAAAAAAATAAGCCCATACATGCTCCTGATTCTGTGGTAGATAAGGATCTGGAGGCAAAAATGCTCCTTAACTTTAAATAGTTCACCAAGCAGAGTGAAAAACACCATGACTTATTGGTGCCTATAGACCTCAAATTGGCCACCTGGGAGAATACATATTTATTAGTTTTTAAATTTCTGGTAAGTTCTTTTTGATCCAGTTACAAGGCAAGCAAAAATTATCATCTCACAATTTTCTAGTTGCATTTAAATTCATTTTTAATTATAAAAATGGTCTCATGAAATAAATCAATTAGAGATGGCACTTGGTTATCTTTGAAAACACACAATATCCTCCAAAGACAACCATTTTCTCCCACTAAGTATATTAAAATAATATGCTATAGGTTCTGAGGTCTACTGTCAAATAGGAGCTTCAAAGATGTTTTGCCCAAGGCTAGGCAGCATAACTGCCCTGGAGGGAACTATGCTATTCAGAACACATAGGTTTTTTAACATTTGTTAAAATAATGAGTTCTAGAATTTATATTAACTTTCCAGACAGGTATATATCTGCCCAGAGGCAGGTACCAGGATCACCTTAAATCACCTTGAGTCTCTTCCAGTTCTATGATTCTGTGATTGCTTATGCTTATTCTGGGTTTCTCCAAGTCTGTGATGAACTGAACTGAAGAGCTATTTCTGTCCTAGTTCTTTTCCTTATATAGGTCAAATCTTATCCCAATGAGTACCATAACAATAACCACCTCATGACCTGGTTATTTTAGACAACCTGATAAAATGAGAATCAAGTATGACCTCCAAGCCAGAGATGGCTGTTATAGAATTTGACCTAAATATTACTTAAGCTAGGAAGTGGCCAGTGTCAAGTTTTTATCTTCATGGCACTGGGCCATTACAGAACAGTCAGATTAAAGGTACAGAAAAAAATATAAGTAAGTCTAAACCACTGTACTCAAAGTCCTGAATCGTTGATTCCTTTTGCCTGATAGACATTACAAAGTCACAATGTCTGGATGCTCAGTGCTAAGAATCTCTGTGCTGTCCCCTATGAATGATAACTATCTTATGTATTTCCAGCCAAAAAACACCAGAGCTATTTGCCCATCCTAATTCAGGCCAATTGGGTACCCCCAAACCTGAGGTTTCTTTATCCATTCTTTCCCAAGGGGCTAGATTGATGCTTCTTTCTTATATACATTATTCTTGACAAGATTCTATCTCTTTCTCTCCCCCCCCATATTCCTTTATTAAGAATGGAAAATCCCTCCTGAAGGAGTATGTTTATTTGGTTTATTCCCAGCTATACTTTACCCTTAAGAAGTCAAAGTTGCTAGAAGATACATAGTCTTCTTAACTATTGTTAAATGATAACACCTAACCTGTGACCTCTGCAGGTTTAATATCCAGATCCTGTCATTAAGTTTCAGAAAAGCATGAAATCTCATGCCTATAACAGTGGCTGCCATAGTAAGTGGTTGGTAATTACTTATTAAATTAGTAAGTGAAGAATGATGAATACCTGTTCTCTAAGACCCAACTCCAATGTCCATCCCCACAAAGCTGTAAGGGTCTTTCCTCTGATCCCTTAGTATTGCTTGTATTTCTCTATTATAATACTTATGGAATAGTTTGATTCTTTATATCTATTTTATCAACTAAATTGGAGGATATTTTATGGCAGAAGCTATGTTTTACAACACCATATTCTTTGTGCCTAAAACAGGAGAAATTCTCTAAATGTTTTCCTCGAACCAAAGAATACACAAAAATGTTTCCCTTGTAACTCTGAATGGTAAAGATTTATGATTTAACTTCATACCTCAAATTCTGCCCAGTCTCCAGAGGGTTCTATGGATGAAACTGAAGCAGCCATGAGTCACTGGGTTTCGAGGGGAGGGGTGTGTGTTTGTGGAGGATTTGTTTCCCGACCTCGATGAATCATGTGTATAATTACCCAAACTGCATCCTGTCTGAGGAAGTAACCAAAACCCCTATTGCTGGCCCAAATTGCTTTTTGGTTTTGTGAATAAATGCCACTGGCATGCCATTAAATAAATGCCCTCAGAAAGCCCTCACCCAGTGCTCTAACCTGCAATAGTTGGGGTCATGATAGACCAGCAGTCTTGCTATTGGAGCACAAGGTGAGGTATTACTTTCTAATCTTGCCTCTAACTGAATATCTCCCTCCAATTTCTTATCAAACATCTGTTACACTCCGATCCCAATCAGAGGTACCACCATGTAATTCTCCTGTGCACAAATATGCAATAAGCTTCACCATCTACAGAATGAAGACCAAACTTCTTAACCTGTAATCCAAGACCCTCCTTAAGGGTCCAACCTACTTCACTCAATTTATCTTCCTCCATCCCCAGTAAGCATAAGCTCCACATAAAATGAATGGCTTCCTGAGCATGTACAAACTTTATCCTTCGCTCTGCTCTATGACACTGTTCCTTTCTATCCAAGACTAAGCTACATGCCCAGTCCTTTTACATTTTTTTACTTAGAACTAGGATCTCACTAAGTTGCTAAATTCCCCGGGTAAAGCTCAAATTCAAACTCCTCTTGCCTCAGCTTCCCAGAGTGTTGAGATTACAGGCATGTGCCACCATGCCCAGCTCCACTACTGACTTCTAATGTGTATCATAAACACATGTACATGTCTGATCCTCTAATCAATCACTCCATAAAGAAATCTGAACCTTAGTTTTTCAACTTCTAGAGGTCCAAGTGAAGACTCAAAATAAATGTTGGTTGATTGGAAAATTAAATTCATTCAGTTATTTAAGCCTCCATCTTTGTCTTGGAATCATCAGAAAAGACTCAATGTAGAATTTTATTATTCCTTGCTCTCTCATATAATCCATCTCCTCTTTTCCATGAAAATATAAGTTTAAAAAAATCTTTGGTCTCAACAAACAATTATTGTTTTATGTATCTATGAATCTCAAAGGCAAGGTTTTATTCCAGGCTTCCTTCCACTGATATGTGTAGCTCCCTATGGCTTAGTTTGTTAATAGATGTCACAAGTTCATGAGGAGAGATACAGTTTTGATATTAACTTGAATAAAGAAAAGTAATTAAAAGGGGATCTGCTGTTCCAAAAAGCAAAGTTTTTAAAAGATAGTGTATGCCAAAAACAAAGACTTTTCTGTTATTTTCTGTTCATGCCACAGTGTCAACTTCAGGGCAGATGGATAAGTGAGAGCTGGTGTAATAAGCTTAGCTTTGTTTGACTGCAAAGCCCTTTGCTTTCCTTTCTATTTGTAACACTGGTTATGAGAACGATATAGAAGACAAGGCCAAGATCAGCCAGGTCCCAGTCAGATACGGAGGAACAGCGTGTCAAGAGTTTTGCTTCTTCTGTTATCTCTTGGCAATGACTACATCCAGGTGATGAGAGAGCTGGGTGGCACTGGTGCAATTGATATCCCTTTCTTTTACTTTCTCTAAGCTGCCACAGGGCATTTTCAGAGGCCAAGTCCTACTGACACCATTTAATGACTGAGTGAAAAACTTACCATTTTTTCATCACTTATGTAAGCCTACCACTTGCTGCAATACAACATAATGATCAGACTTTATCAATTCTAAAAGACCCATCAGATGTTAGTTGCTTTTGTAAATTCAAAGACGACTTTTTATTACCCCATACTAAGGGTTGGAAAATGTTTTTAGGGGCTCGATAATGAGTATTTTAGGCTTTGCAGGCCATTTGGTCTCTGTTTTAACTACTCAACTCTGCCTTTGTAGAAATGCAATCACAGGCAATACATAAATGGATAGAGCCTTATGCCAATGAAACTTTATCTACAGAAACAAATGGTATGCTGGAGCTGGTCCACGGGCCATATTTGCAAATCCCTACCCTATACATCTGGTAAGAACACTGGAGGCAGAGGGAAATATCTAAACTCTTCCTGGCATGAAGAGTGGTATTGTTGGGTTGGGTGAGACTTTCAGATACTTTTTTTTGAGATCAGACTTTTAATTTTGTACATTATCATTGCCTTCCTTCTTCATGATCACCAACAATATTTTGCGCCTATCTATGAAGTGTTACTGAGAGAAGCTCAAAGAACCCTAGTTTTTTATACCTACCAACTGACCACACTCTCTTCTGGGAAAGACAGCTCTGATTATTGTTAAAGAAAATATCAATCATACTTGTGGCGAAAGGTCGCTATATTTTTTTAACAAATTGGTCCTTTGAGAAAGATGAATTTTAATGGATTGGTTTATTAACCTAAAGGTTGAACCAGACTGAGAGTAACTGAATGATTTGTTCATAATTAGTATTATTTATAATTATTTTACTTGGGAAAAAATATCACCTTAAATGTCAGGATGTTTTTTAATTGCCTCAGATGAGATTCAAAATAATTGACTTTGCAAATGTATTTTTTTAAAAAAACTCATTTAAAAATACCTGAAGCTGCTGACAGCCTAACAACAGAGGCAAGATATTGATATCCATTACTAGAAACAGGGCAGAAATTGATCCATGATTTTTTTAATCACATGAATTGTGTGTGGTGGTCACTTCTACACACTAAAATAGTTGAAGTGTTGATACAGTGTTTGCTCCTTTCCCCACCCAACTTGCTTTCTAAATGAGAATGACATGTGATATTACCTATGTTTTCTGCTGAAATATACATTTGCATGTATTTTGTATTAAATTAGGTGTGTGTGTGTGTGTGTGTGTGTGTGTGTGTGTGTGTGACTGAAAGGAGAAGAGATGTATATATGTGCTTGGTGATTTTAGAAAACTAGAAATAGTCTTAGATGTACTGTGCATCTATACATGTGATTTAGATAGGATTCTAATTTTTTAAAGGTGAGTAGGTATATGAGTTAAAATTAGAATCTCTATAAATATTTGATCTACCCATCAGTTGATTGGTGGAAATGAAAAGGAGTAGGAGAATACACTAACAACTGCGGGGGGGGGGGCTTTTAAAATAATTTGGATTGTGGAATGTGAGCAAATCACTAGAAAGAAGCACGCAGCAAGACTATGATGACATAGCACATGAGAGGTGTGCATGGTCGGTGCATGCAGGAACATTGTCATGTGCTCCTTGAGGATGCATGTGGGTGCAGGAGGGAAGGGTGGAGACAACTTCAGTTGACTGATGAAGAGAAGATGAACTCTTTGCCCCATGCTCTACACTGCCTTCCCCGAACACCCGCTGCAGGGACCTGAGGGAAGGGCAAATATGGTTACAGGTGTCAAAGGCAAATCTTCGTAAGTCTGACCAAGAGTGCACAGCCCAATTTCCCATCTGAGACATTTCAAAGGAAAACTGACAAGTGATCCATTAAAAACACTCTAGATAGGGAATGTATCAGTGGGGACTAACTCAGCCTCTCATTTGCTTCTTCCAAGCACATGTATCTGGCCATGGCTGAGACACTATGTGACCTTTCTCTGTGGGCAGCATCCAGGACAGGGATAACTCTCTCCCAGGTAGCCAAGCAGGCACCATCAATCACAATTCGCAGTTTGAGAAATAGAAAAATGTAGCTGACACCCGGAAAAAGAGCATCCAAAGCTAAAAGACGAAGAATACAATGTTTCCCACTGAACTGCCAAAGAGAAGCTCTGAAAGTGCTGTGGAAATGGGGAGCTATGTATTTAAATTTTCCCACAAATAGTAGAACAGTCTGTGTGTGGGTGTGTGCGTGTGTGTATATGTGTGTGTAGGGTGTGTGTGTGTGTATTTCTCCAAAGCTTAACAGGCAATCCCCTGCTGAGAGTAGTAAGAGTATATTAACTGATTAATTATTATTAATGCCAACTTTTATTTAGCTAGCAATTATAATCTATTAAGAACATTTATTCACATTATCTTACTTATTCAAACCTCAGAAAAATCCTGTAAAGCTCATCAGTAATATATTATTATCTCCCTTCTATAGACAAAGGAAAAGGAAATACCAGTGTTTCCTTTCTTAAACTAATCTCACCAATAAGCGGAAAATCCTGGACTAGAACATAGAATTTCTGACTCTTAGCCCATTACCTAGAGCAACGGTGGGAGATGTGAAGGAAGAAAGGGAAAGTGGGAAACATGAGTTCACAGTGGAGATGACCTGAAAAGGTCAGCGGACCAGAATTCCTTGGAGTTTAGTTCAAAGTCTAGAGCAGGTGTGGCTCCGTGACACGCAACCGGCGTGATTAGAGCCACTGAGGCAAATCTCACTTTGAGTTTCTTACGCAACTGCGTATTTGCTGTCAATCTCCCAGTCTCTCATTTCTTGTGAAGTTTCTGGGCGGCCGAGTTGGAATCAACTTCAAACCAATTTCATTCTCTGATTCGGTTCCCTCCCTCCCTCTCCCGCCCGCCTGTGGTCGCCTTTCAGGCCGCACTGTGAGACCGTTTTATTTCATTTGCTCTCCTTCGGGCAAAACCCTGTTTTGTTTTGTTTTTCTTTTGCCCTCTTCTCTCCCTCGATCTCCTAAGGCCTCGTTGCACTGCTTTTCCCCCTTGAATCTCTTCTCCCCACCCTCTGTTTTTGCTCTATCCAATCTTCCCACCACGAGGAGTTCTGTGCCTCTCTCCCTGAGGACCCCTCTCCCGTTGTCCCCTCCGAGGCTCCTACCTGAGCTCCACAGCCAAAGGCACCTCCTGGTTGTCCCTCAGACGTGCTGGTTCTGTCTGAGGCTGGCAGTCTTCATCCAGGGCCTGTGAGTCCTGCATGTCTTTATTACTTTTCCTTCTTAGTTTAGAATGCTGGTAAACAACAACACACAATAAAAGATAGAATGAGCTAAGGTTCTCGCCTGCAGCTTCCGGCAGTGTTATCTCAGACTCCAACACTGCAACAAAGAAATCTCACCGTTGGGTGAGTGAAAACCAGTTGCAGGACAGGAGTCGAAAACTTCAGCGCTTCCAAAATTCCTCAGCCCCAGTTGCCCTCCGGGGGCTCCCCCTTGTGGGAGATGTGGGGCATGGCAAGGCAGAACTCAGCTGGGAAGTGCCTCAGTGGGAGGAGAATGAGAGAAGGCAGTGCACACCCTGGGCATGCGATTGGGGAGCAGAGTGTTGGGGTCCGACTCCAGCCACAAAGGCCAGGCTCTGTGTGAGCTGCAGTGTTGGGGGCCTCTGTAATTACTAAGGGAAGCACACTGGGAAGCCGGAGCTCCCTGTGCCCGAGTCTCGGAGTGCAGGTGAGTGTAGTGTGAGTCAGAAGCCTGCATGGCTGATGCTCTGTATGGAAAGTGGTGACTGGCAACCATTTGCTTCTGCTGCAGGTCCAACTCCCCGACCGGCACAAATGCATCATCAAGGCAGACACACACAGGGCTGTTTGGGGAGACAGGCGTGGTCTCCACTGTCTGAGTAAAGCGTAATGCTCCAGTCTCCTGGGCTCGCCTGGCCTTTGGGGGAGCCCTGGCAACTTTCTGCTGCCCTATTTGAGGAAACCAGACTGGATGTCCAAATAACCTCTTTCTCCAGACAGATCTAGTCTCATTCATTCTAACCCACTCTGGCAGGTAAGTGGGAAACCAAATATATTACTGTTTCTGCAAAACAGAATGAGCAGCTCATGCAACCAAGTGATGTTTCCATGCCCCCATGCCCTAGAAAAACCATCAGTGAAGCAAGGATCAGAACTACTAGAGAAGGAAAAATATGGAAACAAAGTCTTTGTAAATAGGGAAGATTTGAGGGGGTGAAGGGAGGGCAGAGGAATCGGAAAAGAATAAGAACCAAGATACATCATGTAAAGGTACAAGATCCCAATGATGAATGTAACTGTATTGTATACCTAAAATGTACCAGTAAACTTAATTTAAAAAAATAAAGAACAGGGTTTTCTGACTTCCTCCTGCCCGGTGAGTCTAGACTATGTTCTGTCTCTGGAAAAAGGGGGGGGGGGATGGGATTCTCAGACCACCCTAAGGACAGGGCAATGAGCACAGCATGAAGGAGCATTGATCAGCTCTCCCCTGCTGTGAGGACAGTGGACAGGCTGCTATAAGGGCAGAGAGACTCAGACTGAGCCTACAGGAGAGAATTGGGCATGATGCCAACTATGGAAGAAACAACCAGGAGGGCTAGTGGGAAGCTCTTTACTATTATGCAGTTATAGAAACCAAATAAGGAAAATGCAGAATGACCAGAGTGATCTGGTGACATATTATCTGATTTCATCAGCATAGGAGTTCTGAGATCCTGATTGCATGGTTAGGTTCACTCCATTTTATGGATGAAGAAACTGAGCTCAGCATGGTTAATGGACCATAATACATGCAGGGAAAAGGAATAACTAAATCTGTTTACGCCTTGGGCTCATCACATCATGTGACATTGACTCTTGGGGAGAGGTGCAGAGAAGTACAGAGATTGAACCTAGGGACTTTGCACTGAGCTATATCCCCAGACATTTTTTCATTTTTTATTTGGTGACAGTGTTTTGCTATGTTGATAAGTTGCTGAGTCTGGGCTCTAATTTGCAATGTTCTTACCTCAGCTTCCCACCATGCCCAGCTCCACATTACTTCTAGAAGTCCTGGCAAGGGAGCCCTGACCAGGGGAACAATATAAATTCACCCCATTTTCAGTAATCCTATCTGAAGCTATTCCCCACTGATTTTTATGAAATTCCACTACCTCCCTGAAGTTGATGAGAGCTCTGGAAGGGACCATTGGGAAGCCTGAACATAGTGTAAATTCCTAACACTCCATTGTATTCAAAACCACAGCACTTCATGGCCTCTTTCTCCATACACAACATAGACACTACAGGAATAAAGACAAAAAACCAACAACAATAACCTAAGCTAAAGAACCTGTGTACCACTAACATGGTGATGATGATGAAAAGAAAGAAGATAAGATAATCAATGATAAGATTACAAATCATGGACTCAATAAATATTTCTCAGACCTGTGCAGGCTTTGGGCTGAATATGAAGTATGTAAAACTGCCCTGATAATGCTTAAATTTTGTTATAAACTCAAGTGAAAACGAATGAAAAGGATTCAAAGCATTCAAGGAAAGCTTCAAAAACACAGATTCCCTTCCACAAAAATGGATCTAAAATTGAGGACCATTAGTGATGGACCTGTTGTGTCTAATGGCCTTCAAATTCAGAAATACCTCTTAGGAAGGAAGCATCAGGTGTCTGGAGAATGTAAGGGACACTGGATCAATGGCTGAGCATCAAGGAAACAGATAAGGAGGGAAGAAAGGTCTTTTTCCTTTTGGACTGGTTAGAACATCCAATTGTGATCCAGATGCTACACAGGCAAAATGGAGCACACTGAGAATAGAACAACCAAAGTCTTCAAGAGACTGGAAACAAGATAAAGACAGTGTGGTATTTAGATACAATGGAGTACTATACTGCCATAAAGAAGGATAAACTTGAGTCACTTGTAGGAAAATGGATGTACTTTAAGACCATAATGTTAAGTGAAATAAATCAGACACACCAGCTTAAAAATTATATGATTTATTTTACATGGGAAACCCAAAATATAAATTATAGAGCAATATGAAAAATAACAGGAAACAGAGAGATCAATCTTTTGCAACAGGGGAGGTGATCAAGAGATGGAGGTAGTACAAGGATTTAAAAAAAGAATTAAGATGTGTCATTATACATATACAGACTCCCCATGATGAATACAGTAATTATGTGCTATAAACAGGTGCTAATAAAAATTGAAAAGAACAGAGAAAGATGTCATGAGGATTTAGAGCACTGGGACTATTTAGGCTGATGAAGATACAACTCTATAATTGTGGTCTTCAATTACCCACGGGGCTCCCAGGTAGAAAAGGGGTGAGCTTTGCTCTACCCAGCTTTAGGAAACAGAGAAGAACAAAGAATCTCCAAAGAGAAATTAGAGCCACTATAACAAACAGTCTGGTTGTTCATTCCAAAACTGAGAGGTCACTTCCTGTCCAGAAACGTCTAAGGAGGGTGAAGTCATTGCAAGTCCTTTGGCCAAGGAGAAGGCTCAAAGAAAAAGTCAACAGGAATGAAATAACTATGGGGATCCATGTAACTCTGTCTTTGAGTCCTTGAATAAACTGGTGTTCACAAGGAGAAACTAGACAAAAGAAATGCATAAAATCCACACACAAGTACGCTACTTACTACAGAGGGATATCGTGGTCTAATTCCACTATCACCAAATCCAAAGTATGTTTGATCTGTTTTCTTCTCTTTCGCTGGAGCTGAATTACTAATTTTACTCTCTCAGGTAATTCCATGAGATTTAAATACATCTTAGGTGGAGCAATTGTACTAAAGAATTCTTTGATATAGTGGAAAACATAAAGGAAAAGACAAAACTCCTACATTCTGAATGACCAGTTTAAGGAGCACATGAAGTTTTAAGAGATATTGAGAAGCGCTGTCTTATCAAGCATCTCCTTCCACCACCACCCATGTTTGAATTTCTTCTATACTTCCCCAATTAAGTTGTTGCCAAACACCTGTTTGAACACAGCCTCCCAAGTCTATTTGGCGGTTGGCGATACTAATGGGACTCAAGAATAAACAAAACAGATATAAACAAACTGTATCAGCAAGACATGGAAACAAAGGAATAGAAAATATTTCCTTCAGTAAAGTACCAGAGTACAATGACAGAACTTAAAATTAATCAGGATTTCTGAAAGTTAGAATTACAGTAAATTTTTAAAATACCACCTCCAGGTGGAGGGGCCACACTGATATCATGTATTACTGGTAAAAAGTGTAAATGAAATTGTTGTCTGCTCTGCTATCTTTTGCATATATGTGAGAGCCTTACAGTACAGACTCTGTGGGTCAGGAGAAATAGAAAGCTGAAGCTTGCCAACAAAGAATTCCAGAATATTATGGAGCTTTGGGTGGGGCTGGCATGTGGTATGTGTTTGAAGCCATTGGCATGATATAACCTGGAAGAGACTTGTAAAAAGGAGTGTGAAGCCGGCAGGGATGGCAGACAAGAGAGAGAGATCATTAAAGAATTGATCTCTGAATATAAAATAGTAAAATCACTATGGAGATTCCTCAAATAACTGAAAATATAAATTCCAATTGACTCAGCCATACCCCTTGTGGGTATATTCCCAAAAGAGTTAAAGACATCATACTATAGGGATACATGCATACCCATGTTTATAGCAGCACAACTCACAATAGCTAAAATCTGGAAACAGCCTTGAAGCCCACCAACAGATAAAGAAAAAGTGGTAAATATGCACAATAGAATTTATTTAGCTATGAAGATGGATGAAATCATGCCATATGCAGGAAAATGCATGGAACATGAGACCATAATGTTAAGTGAAATCAGTCAGACACAGAAAGTTGACTATCACGTGGTTTCTCTTATATGAGGAAACTGAACCTAAATAAATAAAAGTTAACCAAAGGAAAAATGGTAGGAAGCAAAAAGATAAGCTTTTTGGAAATAGAGAAAGAAATGGAGGCAGGTAAAGGGATTGAAAATGATCAAGATGTGCTTTATCCATATGCCAATCCCCCAAAGAAATGTACCTATGACATTATATACATACATATATATATATATAATATATATATATATCCCCCACATATTAGCCAATTTCTTTTTTTTTTTTAAAGAATTGACCCCCTGATTGAGCAAAGGGAACAAAGGGCTTAGATGAGGAGGAAGAAGACAGAGTTCAGGGATGAAGGGAAAGAGCAGAAAGGGAAATTTAGACATGGAGTGACCTGAAACAGAATTCACAGGGAGGTCAAAGACAGCAGGGACGCTTCCAAGACAATCTTAGGTTCTCCAAAGGTGGTAAAAGGCAGAGACAAAGGTAAACACAGAGTGAGAAAGAAGGCAAGAGAATCTGAATGGAAAGATGAAAGGATGCTGCACCCCTGATTTCTTCATATCTTCATTTTTCTGACCAGCTCACCTCTCAAAGAAGTGCAGCTAATAGCATCTTCCTGGCTGCTGAAGATTATTAATTCATTGGAAAAATTTTAATTCATTGGGTGTTGGTTGAACACTTCCTATACACTCGGACATGCTATAGAAATAGAATCAAAATATTGGTAAAATGCCTTGCTATCAGCTGTCTCCTAGTAATCCAAATTACTACCCATCAGTTAACAATAATTTGCTCATTAACACTGTGGACCAAGGCACATGGCAAGCAGGAGGAATGCAACAGGACAGCTGGACCTGCTGTCATAGAGGTCGCAGAGGTACAGGTGAAAGGTGGATGGACCCCCAAGTGTAAATATGGAAGACTTATGAGGCATTTTAGAGAACCAGGAGCAGTCAGTACAGAGGAAGTTTCTTCTTGGCATGAGAATGTCAGAGAGTTTTCCCAGTCCTTGGTGTCCACAGAGAGGTTAATCTTAGAAAAGGACAAAGCAGCTGGTAGGGAGCCAGCCTGGGCAAAAAGACTGGCTTTATCTTTAAGAAAGGACACCTACAACAGAAGTGGGAAGCCTCCTACCCAAGATCCTTCACCCGAAGACCCCCACACCCTGCCTGGTGTGGCCAGGTCAGTCAATGTGGCCTTCATCTGTGACCAAGTGAGAAAAAGGCTTGTTTGGAGCCTGTCTGACTTTTCAGCTTTTCTGTCCAACCTTCCTTTTCCACTTAGGTTTGCAGATGAGTCCAGTTCATCTCATCCACCCTCTGTTTCAGGGAAGCTTTTGCATTTTTCTTGACATAGGTACAGCTTGCTGAATTCTTTTAGGTGAGGCCAATTACAACAAGCCTTAAAACTGCTGAGCCCATGGATTTAGCTCAGTGGTTCAGCTGCCTGCCTCGAACGCGCAAGGTCCCGAGGTTGATCCCCAGTACCAAAAAAACCACAAAACACTGCTGAGCCAAGTGGTTTCTTCGGAGATCCGCTTACATTCCCTCCCTGAAAGGAATGGGACCCTCCTCGTGGAGAATGTGAACACGGAAAATGCATGTTTCATTTTAAGATGGAAGAGGCACAGGATGCTTTTCTCAAGGAGGGGATTGGGTAAAACCAATTTTCACCTTGATTTTACATTGTTTGATCAGGTTCCACCCTGTTTAAGAGTAGATGAGATGATTCCAAAGCACCCGCTTGGAGACTGTCTTGGGAAAAGGCTAGAAGGTTTTTAGTACAAGGCCCATAGGATCTCAAGTTGGCAGAAGAATTTATATGTGTCAGTATCCTCTCTCATTCCTGATCTCCCACAAGGTTCAGGGTTGAATACTGCAATTACATTCCTGTAAGTCTTGGCTTTGGAAAGAAGAAGGAATCAGTGTATAGATAATTTTTATTTTTAATAATCATAGAGAAGCGTTTGGGCAGAAATCATGCAACTTCAGAAGAGGTTACTCCAAAGTTGTTTTTGTGATTTACAAATTGTTATACCATGATGATTCAATAAATTTACTTCTTTGTTTATTTTCAACAATGCTAACATTAGAATGCACAGCATTCCCTACTTATCCCTAGCTTAAGGGAAAACATTGAGGGATATCTTAATGAGAGCATGTCAAGCAATAGTATATCCAGTTTGGAATTAAAAATTATCCATGGATAATTCACAAAGCATGTAATCCATGTGCAGGTCATTGAGAACTGACCACTTCTAAGAGGGCCCTGCAAGAGCAGCCAAATAGTGTCTTTCCAACAACAGAAACATCACAGAATTATGTCTTTAGTTCTTGGCATTGATTTATGGCTAACTAAGGCAACAGCACTGCCCCTCCATGCTCCAACTCCTAGGGCATTCTTCAGACTGGGCATACACAAACTCTTGGAAAGAAAAAACTAAACACAATTTCATAGGCCATATGTGCATGTGTCCAGACACAGAGCAGTCAGTTAGAACTGAACTTTCTTACCCTTGACAGAAACTAAAAGGTTACCAGTCAAAAATCCTATTTTAAACTTAGAAGACAATGGAACCATGCATGTCTCATTTGCCAATGTGTAAATACATTCTAGGAACCTGAGCTTGTCCCAGTGACCTTATCAAAAAGCCTGGCTTTATGGTAAGAGGTGCATGGTGATAACTCTCCTAGGGCTGGGCTCTGCCAAGAGCCCTCAGCAACACACAGCCCTTCTAGGCCCCTTTGGGATTTGGCAATCAAGAGTAACCAGGGGCCGGCCTGGGACTTAGCTCAGTTTTGCCACCACCTGCCTCACAAGTTGAATCCCCGCTACCCCCCCCAAAAAAAAAAAAACAAAAAACCATATATTCATGCTTCTGAGAAACATTTAAAAACTGGTACAAACACAACAATGTGCAGATCTTCTATATAAACTGATGAATAGTAGATATCTGTATTTCTATATCAAGAAGGGAATAACTATCAATCTAAAAGCAATCTTCAGAGTGGGAAACTAAATGGAGTTATGAAAACAGTCATTTTTCATTTTCATTAAAGATACAGCTGGACCTTCAAGAGCTGCTCATCTTTAGAGCATTTCATAGGTTTTTGGCCAAGGACTAACCTACATAATAAAAGAAGACAGATCTTGGGCCCAGGTTGATCATTAAAGAAAATTTTAGTTAGCTGGACTTCATTTATCAAAATATTTTTCTTTGCATGATTTCAGAACTATCAAGTCTGAGAGGCACACAGAGATATGCCAATGAACAAGCACCATGGTCCCACGTTAAAATTGTTCATCTTAAAGGCCAAAAGATGCCATCTCTACTAGACTTCCAAAAGCCTACTTGCTTTACTGTCTTTGGGTGGCATGACAGCAATGAACTCAGAACTTAATAAAAAAAAATCAGTTCCCATTTTACTGTTAAATCTGAGGAAATCTGGTACCAGAGACTTGATGTTATGGATAGGGAAATGGTGACATGAAGAGGGAGGATGGGAACTGATTCAGAACACTGAAAATCACCCAATTCTGGTGATTGGGCAGGATATTGCTATGGTACTTTGTCAGATATTTTTTGCTTTCTAATTATTTGGGGAATCCTCCTCCCTTCTGTGTACAGAGAGCCCCACTCACCAAAAGCAATATACATAACAAATACCATAATCATTAAGAGTCGGAGTAGAAGAGGGGCCCCATCTCTCAAACTTGTGTCCACCACCCTATTTCTGATACTGACTCATCCTGTGTCAGGTTCATACTCCACCTATAATGATGGCTTTAAGTTTTCACAGCTAACAGGCCACTGTTTCCCCCTTCTTTCTCAGCAAGAAAATGCAGAAAGTTCAGCTGCTTCCATTGACCATTAGACAAATACCCAATCAGATAGTGACTATATCATAGGTATTCCTCCCTCATGCATTCTCTTCCTTTATAGCTGCTGAGTTGCCAAGCTCTCCCCATTCTTTCTCCATTATACTTCTTGAATTGGTCCCTTTCTTTTGTTGCTGCTGCAGTTATCCTTGAGAAAGTTCTCTTTTTTTCTACTGGACTATAACTATATATCTTCCAGTTGGTTTTTCCAGATTAGTACCTACCAACTGTAACCCATTTTATATGTGACTTTTACTTGGTCTTCTAAATGGATGCTTCTGATAATGTTCCTCTTCTGTTTGAAAATTTTTGGTAATACTCTATTGTCCCCTGGTCACAGTCCAAAAAAGTGATTCTACATTGCCTGCTGAGCAGTAAGTATGTGGACATCTCTATTCACAGACTAAACTCGCTAAATAACTAGCATGTCACCCTATGAATAAAAGACTTAGACCTGGAAAGTTACCAAGACTTCAAGGAGCCCACACACCAGAGGTAAATTTCACTGTCCTATCCAAAAGTGTTTTCCCTCTTATATATTCTCCTTGTTAAAATCAAAAAGTCCTTTAAAGTGTCCATCCTGCATTACCCACAAAGCCTTCTAATTCTGCCATCTTTAACTATTATTTGTTTTAATGGTGAGCTCTATTCTCAGAAATGTGACTAGCAACATAAAAAAAGAAACAAGTGACTCCCAAGAATAAGTACCAGAGACTGACAGCATACTGAGTTGAGAAGGGCTGAAACTGAAAGGTAATCTAATGGTTGTACGTGGCTCTTGTTTGTTCAACATCCTACATCTTCAGGACCTTAGTCATCTACAGATGACTATCTTGATTATGATGGGCATTTCTCTGCTTCCACTTATGCTTCAGTTACTCAAAGTATAAGCATTGATTACATATCACCACAATTAGATTGCAATAATAACCCATGATGAAGGCAATAATTTAATGGAGAAACATACTCAGAGACCCTTGGATATGAGAGAGCTGCAAGATGATTATAGAAACCAGCTTGGAGAATAACACATAGAATGACTACTCAATTCTTATATCCATCATTATGACATTACCATCTCTTTAGCTGAAAATGATAGTGGCTAAGAATAGACAGTAACTCATCACATGGAAGGAAAGAACACACTATACCATGCATAACTGAGGATTCCAGTTCCAGAGTTTCTTTTTGTTGTATGTTAAAGATGAATCTATCAGGGCTGTAGCACAGTGGTAGGGCACTTGCTTGGCATGTGCAAGGGCCTGGGTTTGATCCCCAACACCAGACTTTTTTAAAAAATAAAAAAGAATCTCCCTCCACATGAGGTCTATGATAGTTAATATTGAGTCTTCTGTTTCCAGAAGAGTATAGACTATAAACTATACAGAGATGGGAAAAGGTCTAGAGAGATGAGAAGCTAACTTTTCTTAAAAAAGAAAAGAACTGGTAAGACAAAAGAAGGCCTTGGCAGGCAATTTACAATTTTGCCTGATATCTCACCATATCACATAGCTAGAACTTCTCGTTATGTTTCTTCTGCTGTCTCTCTTTGTTTACCATAGATTTTTCATAACCTATTTTGCAAATAGAAAAATATAGCCCTTCACAGATGGCCATTGGCTCAGCTGACAGAGCTGTTCTAAAAGCCATGGCTAACATTTCTGTTTCCCAAAAGGGCCACTGCACTTCTCTACATTAGAGACCAACCATTACACCTCTGCAGAGAGAGTCCTGTCACCCTAAGAGAAGCCAGGTGGATAGGCGCCAATGCCATTGTCATCACTGCATCTATCTCCTAAGAAAAGAGTAAAAGCAAGATCCCTGCCTGCTCTCCAGCCTGACTACAGCAAGTCTCAGAGTCAGACGTGGGGATTAATCCTCATCCCAGCATTGACAAAGGAGGACTGTGGTGGGCAGTAAGTGCAGTTGGTCACAGAGGCGGGGTCACCCACGCCCCAAAGCATCCTGTACTCTGGCTACTGCGTGGGGCTTGTCTCTTTAAACCACTCTGTTTCCAGGGGTTGGGGGTGAAGGTCTTGAACAAAATTTTCAATATTTAGTTGTACTGTAATATTTTCCTTCTATATCTCCAGTTTCTTCTATCATATAAAATGATTTAAAAAGAAGATTAAAAAAGAAGGAGAGAAACAGAGCACAAAGGGGTGGTGATGTAAACAGAATGAGACCCCAGAAGGCCACAAGTCTGGGTCTTTTTTCAGCACCAGCCCCTGGAACATGGGGGATTTCTCAGGTAGCTGACTGCACAAGTGGCCTAGGACTTCAGTGTTTGGCAAGAGACTCCTGGAAACCTGGGAAGGTGAGATCAGGGCAGAGATCCACCCATCTGTGTGCAGCCTCCTGTTCAGAACTACTTGGGATGCTTACCATTCCTATGTCTTGGTTTTTTCACCTGTGAAATGAGGATTGTGAGATAAAATATTTCACAGGACACCTGAAAGGTTTAATTAAATAGGATTAGGCACCTAGGGGGTGGCCACGGAATGGAATGGCAGGTCCTGTTATGAATATTACCCCAGTCATCACTGGGGGCAAAGTCAGCTGAAGCTGGGTGTGGTGGTGCACACCTGTAATCTGGCAGGGTGAGGAAGAAGAACGGCAAGTTTGAGCACAGCCTGGGATATACAGGGTCTTAAGTGAAAACCTACCTCAGGAAAAAAAAAAAAAAAGTAGCCCAGAGAGTGGGAAAGAGAGGCCCGGGGAAGGGACTGAGGAGTTGTCATTCCCCGGGCCCTGCTGCCTGAAACCTCACCAAACAGGGCTGCAAAACATTTCTCCCATTCATCAGGGTCCTGCTCGCTCCCAACCCCAAGGGGTGAAGCAGCACAGAAAAGCCGTGCCTCCCACAAGATGGGCACCAAGCCTGTCTGCGCCTGGATGCAGAGGAGACATCGCTGGCCAGCATTTCCATCAGGGCTCTTCTGAGCCAGCTCCTGGGGTACACACAAAGACCCATTCAGGACGCCTGAGTTCTGAGAGCCAGCAGATGAGCTGAGGGGCCTGGGAAGGGGGTACAGAAGTTGCATAGCTCCTGGCACAGACTCTGCTGCCTCCCCCCCCGCAAGTGGGCACAGAAAGCTCAGGTCTGCAGCCACCACCGCTCCTTGCTTTGTTTGCCCCAGATTCCTCTCTCTGTTGATGGCCAAGGGCCTTGAGGACACGAGCTGCCATGGCTGGGACTGAATGATCTCCCTGGGGCAGGTGGGAACCCTGACCTCCATCACTGTGAGCCAATGGGTAGGGTATCCAATGAAAACAGGCCATTTCTAACAAGTAGCTGTCTCCGGGAAAAAAAAAATCCCTCTTGGAGGTTCCCACTCCAGCAAAGCAGTTGCTGCAGCACTGAAGTAAGAAGCTAAAATAATGAAGAATAAGTTATTCCCCAGGATCTAGAAAGTGGCTCCATGCATGTTAGCCTCAATTTTCCCATCTGTACACTGGGGCTGAGTAAAATAATCTGTGGTAATTCAAACCGCAGCTGCTGTGAGAGAGCTGAATGGTCCCAGCACTCCTCTCAGTGGTAACCTAGATGGCATGCAGAGCTCTTGGTCCAGGCTGCCTGGCACCCCAGGCAGCTCCCAGATACATGGAATCCGAAGCATCAAAGGTGTCCAGTTCTGCAGCGCCCTGAATGTTGGCAGAAAGGCTGCTTCAAGGACAATGATCCTTGGATGTATGGAAAAGCAGGATTCTCCCCATCCCCTGTTCCCTTCGAAATCTACATGAAGGTGTTTCAACAAGATGAGGAGCCCACCATGAGAGAAAACTGAGCTCCCTTTGCCCACCAAGACTGTAAGACAGGTTCTATAGGACAGCAGCTTTTTCCAGATGACTCAACTGAGAAGGGCTGAAAGGATTTCCTGTGGCCTGAAGAGGGTTGCACATCTGCCAACCTCGCTGTCCCCTCTTATGGAACGCACTGAGTCTGTGTTCATGTGGACATCCTCACCCTGTGGTAAGACTCAGCACAAGCACTACCTCCTCCTGGAAGCCTTCCCTACCTGCACAGCTTGGATGAGGGGTCCTTTATCGTGTTCCCACAGCACCCTGGGCACACTTCTCCTTAGAGAGACAAAATTAGAAAATTATATTGATGTCTGTTCTTCTGTCTCCATCTTCTCAGTGGCAAGGCACTGTACTTAATCTTTTAAATTCCAGCATGTCATACAGTGCTGACACAATGCAGGAGCTTAATAAGTGCTTATAGAACAAAATGGACATGTTATCCTCTCTAGAGGAGTTGTTGGCATACCCCCATTTGTATTTCATAAGAGCAGCCTGTAACCTTTGCTCTCAGGAAGTTCTATCTCAGATCTAGCCACTTTGTGTATATTTCATTTTTTCTAACTTTAGGAGACAATAGTATTCTCTTAAATAGCATTTAAGAGACAATATCATTTGTATCAAAATGATAATAGAAATCGCTACTATTCCTCACCATTTTTTTCTATCAGGTCAGCTTTTGGGGTAGGGGGCCTTAAATTAGGAATGAACTTTCAGAATCTCATCTCGGTTTTTTCCTTTTACAGAAAAATAGAAAAGTTTCAAAAAGAGAGAGTCTGCTTGTTACACAAGCTTTTGTGAAGAACCCACTGTGTTTCAGGCTGCACATGATGGAGAAGAAACAAATGTAAACAACAGCAATCAAGAGACCATCAACCTACAACAGAGGGTAACTTGATTTACTACTTAATTCAGCTAATAAAAAGCAGCTTTTGACTGTCTTTGTGGTTACTTGGTTAGAATCACCAATTTTTGTGAGACTGTGGAAAGTCCAGAGTACTACAAGATAAAAAGCAAAATTCCCAGTCCCTGAGCATCTCGGGAGAAACGAGTGGCTCAATCAGGGGACATGTTGGGGACACAATGGGACATCCATTAAAGGATAAGGCCAGGTGTCTGGTGACATTTCAAAGAAAATCCATGTGCATTTTCTCTGCTAAGGAGATGGTGGCCCCCACTGACCACACATTCAGACAAGGGCAGGAGCTGCCAGTCAGCAACCCCCAAAGTGGCAGGCTCCCCCTTCTGGACGAGGAGTGCAGGGTCTGCATGACCGTGAGGCAAGTCATCTGAGGACACTTGGGATTCTGAGATGGGGAGCCAGTGGAGACAGCATAGATAAGGTCTGGACAGAAATCTGGCAGCCTGAATAACATCTGCTTGGGCTGAGGTTCTGGCTTGGGCTCCTGCTGGGATGCTGGGGTTAGAGGCTGGACGCTTGTGTGGGGAGCTGATTCCAGCAGGTGGAGCAGGAGAGCAGAAACCAAACCTCAGCAGACCGGAGAGGAAGCGTGGTGTTAATTCAGCTCCAAACACTGGCACTGTGGCCAAGGCAGAGAAGGGAAACCACATTCTCCTCAGAGTCCTGAAAAGACAAATTTCTCAAATGGCACGTAGAGACAGATATGGGCCTTTCTTGGGTATTGAAAAACCAAAGTAGGTCCTCAGAGGACTGGAAAAAGAAATCCTTGGGTGGCCAGAATATTTGGGCAACGTACCAAGAACGGGAAAGAGAGAAACAACATGTAGCATTAATTTCAGAGACATGATAAACGTTGCTGGAGTTTAAAGGCTCAAACTACTTTGAACCCTTCTACAGCTAATGAGCACAATATAATTCTCCAAGTAATCTCCCATTCCCTCTAGCAACAAAACAGTAACAAGAAAAACCCCCACTTATAATTTGGAAAATTCTGGCAATCAACATTTTTAAAAAAAAAAAAAATAGGAATATGGGGCCGGGGATTTAGCTCCGTGGTTTCCGTGCCTGCCTCGCAAGCGCAAGGATCCGACTTCGATCCCCAGTACCTAAATAAATAAATAAATAACTTTAAAAAATATATTTTAAATAAATAAAAAATTTAAAAATGGGAATATATCTACACCTTAAAGTCGCTAGAAGAAGCCACCTGCTCCACGTTACTATCTCTGCTTAGTCCTTCCTCCATCCTAATCATACCACTAGTGGAAAAGGGCAGCAAGAAAGTTCCCTCCTACAATAACCCAAGCTCCCTCATTTTCTGTGTCCCAAAGTGAGGAAACCAGAGTCCTATTTATCTATTTACATAACACCATAAGTTTCATAAGAATTTAAGCACTGGACAAAAAGCACCACACATAAAATATGAGCAGATCTGTCCCCCCTAAAAAATAACATTCAAATGCACTAGACTGCTGAGATGTGCTATGCAATTTTCCTTCACACACTTAAGCAGGTTGGGTTGGCTAAGGGGATAAACCTCATGGAATGCAAGGAATTTTTGTTATTTTTCCATTTGGCTGCTTTCGCGTTGTTACTTTCTCTCAAAGGAAATGGATACCTATGTTCTGGTATTACATGAACTAATTTTCAAAGTTTACTTAAATACATATATAGCAAAAGGCTGCTATGCTAAAAAAAATGGTGAAATGTTTGATGTGTTTGCTTTCAATCTTTTGCAGAAATATCTGGGTCCTTTGCTCCACTAGTAAGTGCGTCTGGGTCCTGTCTCATAACCTACCTGCTACCTGGCACCTTAAAAGGGCTCCCACATCACAGATGTCCCAATAACAGAAAATACAAAGCCTCTAACAAAGGACGAGAGGACATAGAAAGGAAAGATGAATTTCTTCTGGGTGAGATCAGAAAGGCTTCATGGGCAAAGATACTTGAGGTATTTCACCACTCTGTGCCTTTGGACACGCTGCTCGTTCTGCCTGAAGCGCCCTCCCTCACCTCCATCATGTTCTTTGGAAAGTAATTTCTAGTCATTTTTAAGAATCAGCTCTGACTCTGTCTAGAGCCCTCTCTGATAAGTGCCTTGCCTTGAATCATGTGCAAACCTCATCCCAAATCATGGCGCAGGAATGATGCTTGTGTCTCCATCATCCCTGTCATAATATTCACTCACTATTTGGGAGATTCCTTTTTTTCCCTTGACAACTATCTCCTAAATTCAATTGCTATATAAAAATGGAATACCTAGTTAAGCTGCACATAGTGACACACACCTGTAATATTGGAGTCCCTGGACAATGAAGCAAACTTCAGAATAAAAAACTTGAAGAGCTGGGGATATAACTCAGTACAGGAGCAAGACCTACTTAAATCTGAATTTCAGCAGATAAACAATAAATAATTTTTTAGTGTAAATGTGTCCTAAATATTACGCCTTTTACATTTTCATTTGTTGACTCTGGCAATCTTGTTTCTGAGACCACTGAGTTCATGCTTGGTGCCCCTGCCTGCCCTGGGGGACCATTGAGTTATAGGTGCACATGGTTTCTCTCCCCTGCTCCACAGAAGAAAGGCAGCAGGACAGTTTCAGATCCACTTTGTGGGGTTTTTTCCTCTCCTATATTGAGTGTGTTTATTCAATAGAAACAAAGTTTAAAGTGTTTCAATTCAATATAATAGCACTTGTTCAATTAATTTTTAAACAGAAGGGTTATCACTTATTTTTAATTTAAATGTGACTTAATGAATTGTATAAATTGTATGACTATGACACTTTGCAATCTGTTCATTCCATGTTTAATTTCAAAGACTGGCATGCTGGATGTAGTGACATTTACCTTTTCAGTTCCTGCTGGCTCCTTCTACCCCTTCTCTCCTGGAGGAAGGGAAGGTGATTCAGCTGGGAAGGCAGCACTCTGCAGAGACCCATCCAATCCCATCAGACAGAGCCCATCATTATGAAATACTTTTCACAAAAACGGAGCGAGCCCTCTTTATCTCAATATGTTAGCAAATGGAGCTTTAAAAATGAAAATAGAAACATCCTGGATTCCTCTAACAAATCTCTTCCACTGAGATTAACATTCTTTCCATTTATATCTGGTCTCCCAGGGTGAAAAATTTCAACAAGGAAAATTTATAGCAGCATTGAACTACCTTTTCCACTCCCTGACACATGGGAAATTATAATTCTATGACTGGGGCAAGTTGGAAAGAATTGGGGAGATTCTATATGAAGATCAGTGATAAACTAATATTAACTAAAATTCGTGCAAAATATTTTTTTAAAAATAAAATCTTATGTAAGATATGAACATGGAATTGGCATCAAATCTTCCAGTAAACAATTTCGCATTTTAGAACACCTGATGTTGAGGTACAGAGAAAAGTTGCATATGTCTTCTGTTATTAGAAAAGTACAAAACTTAAGAGCAAATTAAGTCAGAAAAACATCTTATACTGTAGTCAAAGCAAGGAACTTCACTGTTGATAAACAAATCATAACTAAAACTAATTGAAATAATATATGGAAGTTTTGAGAGGAAGATCTAGGAAGTGAAATGTAGTATAGTTGCCACAGAACACTCCCAGGAGGATGGGGTTATTTATAGAGTTTCATATATCCAAACAGTCATTATAAAATCTAGGGACTTTATGGCATAGCCAAATAATGCATGCATTAAGAGAATGGAAACATTTTTTTAAAGTTATAAAACATTTAACACCTGTTACTACTATAGAAATTTCCAATCTTTGATACCTCAATTATCAATATCTTTAAGCCATTTCAAGAACTCCAGAACTACCAAACATGACTGAGAATCTCAGTCTTATACAAAGAGATCACAATGTGCTTGCATCCTGGTCCATATCTAGCCCAGGCTGGTGAATGGGTACCAAAGAAGATAAATATTTTCACCAAGTAAAATTTCTACCATATCTTAAGAATTATAGGACATTGAGGTGAGTTACCCACAGAAAACCCAGGGATAACTTTCCTTCCCTAGGCAGCCTGGCTGTGTCCACAATGCCAGTGCCACCATTCCATTCAGTTATACAGACTGAGTGATTGTGGAATGCCAGGCACTGGAGTTAGCCCTGGAAAGAGAAAATATGTAAAAACCTTGCTTCTATTTTGAAGAAGCTTACATTTCAGAGTGAGACTAATCCATAGGTGCAAAGGTTCACCTTCATAATGTTCACAATCAGATCCAACAATTCTTAAGATTTGGTGATGTTTCTCTACCAATTTCTGCTTTATGTTCTAACCAAATGCACATCATCTTATACACTATCTTGCTGCTATTTGTCTGAATAACTCTCTTTCCCCCCAAGAACTTGCCTTCAATTTGACTCCTAAGTGTTTTCCTCTATGGAGGAGGATGTCACTGTCTTCCTTCTCACTCTCAGCCCAGATAGTCTCAGTGCTTGGAAAGAAGGGCCCAGCACCCACAGTTACCATTTTGTTACTACAGTATATCCCTACACGCCTTGCAGGTAAAACCTAGATGCTTAAAATGAACCCAACAGTGTCAAAGAAAAAAGAGTTTCCTTTATACATCCTACTTCCCAGGTTGCGGCAGAAGTTCTATGAGCAGATGACTTTGAAATAGCCAAATATGCGTTTCTCAAGAGTCCATCTCCTCCAGTCTCCACTCTGGAAGGATCACTTTTATTAAACCAGGTGCTTTCCTTGACTATATAATGAATGGTGCATCCATCAGGGAGTCTCATCTAAGCCCCCAGCAAAACAAAATTAACTAAGGTGCATAAATTAGCACCATCCATCTATTCTGTGGAGAAATACCAAAGCCATTCTTATTACAACAGACAACTGACCATCCCCTAGTTTCCATCAGCCTCTTTCTTCAACTCTGACCCCTCACCTTACCTTGGGTTTACTTCTATAGTTTACCAAATGATTTCAAATGCATTTCTTCATTTGACCCTTGGCATTGGGGAAGCAGACAACATAGAGGTAAATTGTCATTATGTAGGTGAGGATAATAAAGCTCAGGAGATTTCTAAGACAAGCCCAAGTCACACAGCTAGATCTTGAAGGGGCAGTTGTTGAACCAAGGTCTTCTGATTCTGAATTCAATATGCTTTCCACCATATATGACTTATATCCAGCCAGCAACAAGACAAAAGTTTGAGAATACAAACAGTGAAGGAACTACTATGTATGATCCTTCCTTGTTCTCTCAGCATCCAATCCACATTTTACTGGAAATGTTTGACAAAAGTTCTGTAAGTGTTTGAGTCACCTTTGGTGCACAGTTGATTCTGAGAAAAACTACACATAAAAATACACCAATACACACATTCATATACGTATAAACGCTGTCATCCCAGTATTAAAAACTCTTTACCACACTCTGCATTGTTCTTTTCAATGCAATAAATGCCTAGAATAAAGCAGATACTAAGCCTAGCTCTCCTGTGGTTATATCTTTTTTCACTTCTCAGAATCATTCTTCTATCTCAGCAAGTCCCCTCGCTGCCCCCACCAATCTTGGCATACTAAGGGAATAGGCTCAGCATACGTGATGCCATGTGAACAGATGAGAAGCAGGCAGAAATAAAACAATACTCTCTATTCTACTTATTCTTCTAAAACACAACCTATACACTCTACCTTCAGAGGTGATTGGGGTAAATGAATGCTTTAATACTTTGGAATTATCTTTTGAAATAGACATTTGGATTTAGTTAGGTAGATGAAGGGATATAAGTACAGAGAAATTAAATAGCTAAAAATCATACAATAGGCCAGTGATAAAGGCACAGTTTGAACACACTTCTCACTGTTCAATTCATTGCTATATCCAGGGTCTGGCATAGTCGCTGGTCTCCGTGGTGTTTTGGGAAGGTGTCTAGTACATTCTACTTGGGACCTTTGTCCTGGAAGCTCACTCAGATCTTCTCCAGACATCTGCTGGGTGACAGCTAATTCCCTCACTTCCTTTAAGGCTTTGCTCATGTTTTACCTAGTCAATAGACCCTTCCCTCAACACCCTAAATTGCAACCTATTATTTTCCCCACCTCCATGACTCCAGGTCTCTCTGTTCTTCTTCCATAAAACCTATTACTAAATCTAACTTATAAATTTTAATTATTTATTATGTTTATGGTTATTATGCAAGTAGCCACCGCAATGCAATGGATTTTTGTCTTTTTCAATTCACTGATGGATGAATTTATTTTGAACACTAAGAATACCACCAGAAATGTAGCAGTTGTTCATAAAATATTTGCTGAATTTAAGGAATAAATTAATGGTAGGCATTCAGTATCTGTTGGAAGACTGAAGAGTCAAGATTCTTCATCTTATTTGAGCCAGTCTATGGATATATTTATTTCTTAAACACCTTCAGCATTCTAGAACTCTTGACACATAGGTGATCTCATTTAATCAGCCTTCAAATCCTTTGAGATAGAGAATCAAATCCCATATTACAGACGAATATATGCATGCTCAGAGAAATTACATTAAATTCCCCAAGTAACAGAGGAAGACTTTGAACTTGGTTCTGACTCCACAGCTCAGGGCTCACCCTACCCTGTCACAGCACTTCTCAATGAGCTCACACCCAGAAAGGTGCTGCCTCCATAAGGGAAAATGTTGCCGCATGTGAATAGGTAAGTTTTGGCCATTTATAGTTAGTGTTATTTTCTCATTAGAATTGTGTTAAACTCGAGAGCTTTACCATCCCTGAAATGAGGCTGGATATTTCCTCTGCTGCTCTGGAGCCAGGCAGCAAGGCCTGTTGCTGAATCAAGTTTAGCAATTTGGATTTCTAATCATTCAAGAATTTAATTAGTATCATGCCCTTAATCAGGTGCGCTGCCAATACAGCTGATGTCATCAGAGCTTATTTAATTAGTTTGAAGGAGAAAAAAACTTTATATTCTGAATATGTCTCCACTAGTGTAAAGGTGAAAGGACTCAGGGGTTTGAAGAGAAGGAAAGAAACCAATTTAAATTCTGTATTCTGTGATTAAAGATTTTTTTTTAAAAAAACTACCTGGAAAAGGTTTTTGAAACAATAATATCATTGACATAAAAATATGAAGGAAACCATGTGGCAATTTCAACAATTTTTTGACAATTTTATAATGATATAGTTTATACATCAAATGATTTACTCATTGTATATGTATAACTCAGTGATTAGTTTTGAATTTATACAGCTTGGCAAATATCACCATAATCTAGTTTTAGAACATTTCTGCCACCCCTCCGAATTTCCTCAAGACTGTTTATAGTCAATTCCTTCTCCTACCCCACTCTCCAGCCCCTTTCAGTCCTAGGCAACCACTGATTTGTTTTCTGTGTATATAAATTTGCCTTTTCTGGACATATGAAATAAATGGGATAGCACGTTATGCATTGTTTTGTGTCTGGATACTTTAATTTCATGTTTTTGAGGTTCATCTATGTTTCAGCATATATCAGTAATTTACATCTTTTTGTTGTTGAATAGTGCTTCATTGTGTAGATGTACTCCACTTTTCTCATTTGTCAGCTGATCAACACTTGGCTTGTCTCAACACTTTAGCTATAATGGATAATGCTGTTACAAATTTTCATACACAGGTCTCTTTTTCCTTTTATTATTAGTGTCTATTAATATTACAGAATATTGAGCTTCAATTAGTAAAATATGTTTTGATCATATCCATCTCCCATTACCCTCTTTTAAACCCTCTACCCTTTTCATCATTCTCTTCCTCTTGTCTAAAATGGTCTCCCTTCTACTTCCATGTCATCTTTTTGGATATCTGTCTTTTGAGACTGACTTATTTCACTCAACATGATGATCTCCACATTCATCCCTTTTTCTGCAAATGACAAAATTTCATTCTTCTTTATGGTCCATTGTGTATAAGTCTTTTTGTGGACACATATTTTCAGTTCTCTTGGGTGGACTAGTAGGAGTGGAATTAATAACTCTTATCCTGTGCTTCCATTTAACTTTTTGAGAAACTGCCAAACTATTTTTCCAAAACGGCTTTTACATTTTACATTCCCATCAGTAACACATAAGGACAACCAGTGATTCTTGGAATTGCTTTACAGGGTAGGATTGAAAGTTTTCAGCTTTGTATGTTTGGTCCTTGAACCGTAACCTTGAGAGAAAACTGAAATACCCAAATTACACTGTATTCTATTAAAGAGAAGGGATGATGGCAAATTAATGGAAATAAATGAAGTTTAGATAAGAGAAGGGATTTGTACCAAATAAGTTCTCAGGGATAGCACTTTCAGCTTACATTTGCTGGGAAATTAAATCAACCAATTAAGTAAAATAATTCTCAAGAAAAATCAGTTAGATTGGTATATAGATTGCTCATTTACTCAAATACACTCTGAGGTTTATATAACTAAGACACTGGCTTCATTTATTTCATTCTCCTTTTTGTTATCCCCATATCATGGAAGAATGAAACATTTTATAGGCTTCTTCTACTTTCAGTATATATTAGTAAAGCTGGGTTGAGCCTACTTATAACTTACAGCTCCGAGTTGTTTCATTTTTATCTGTGATCTTCATACAAAACTCTAATAAGATATATGACACCAGAATAAAAGGGATGCAGCCAACTCCTGAGTTGCAAATTTCATTTGGGAATATATCTAGGCTCTTTGTTGTACAATTCATTAGTTCATTTACTTATTCTGGAAAACATTAATATGTTTTTTGAGATACCCAGAGTAAGACCTGGGCTGTACCTTCAAGGGAAAAAGAAACCTGTCAAGTAATACTAAGGTAAAGTATTATATTTTAAGTGCTACCATCAACATAAATTCAGACTAGGAAGAGGAGTGGGCACACAAAAGGAACTAGGTTAGGAAAGTCATCACAGAAACAGTAACTCTGGGGAATTTACATTAAAGACAGTAGGTATTTGCCAGAGCTGGGAGCAGAAAGTGATCAGGGAATGGCAAAGGCCTCAACGTGGTTGCAGAATCCAAAGGAAAATTCAGTGAATGACACAGGAGAAGGAGGCTGGAAAGGCCCTTATTTGTCTTAGTAGTTATCCCATTTATGCTGGATTTGGCATTATTGGATCTGAATTTCCTTCAGGTTATTTTGTAGATAGTAAAGAGGATAACAAAGATAACAGTTGGGAGGCTGTGACAGTAATCACACTAGAGATCGAAGCAGTAAGCTTCATAAGCTTAGTAAGCACTAAGATAGCAGCAGTAGAAGTAACAAGGGGCCTAGGATAGGAGCCATGCTGAGCAGTAGGATGTAGAGTAGTAATTGCGGGTAGAGACTAATGGTAAACATGATAAGATGCAACCATCTAGGGCCCATCAGCATGATTTGCCAGACTGGACTTTGGCCTAAGAGTCTCCTTTTTAACATGTACTCCAGGTAATTATCATGGATCATGGCTGAGGATGCTCATGTGGAAATGTAAAGACTCAGTTTAGAGGATCCCAGTGGAGAATCATTGATCCCAGAGCTACCACTTGAAACAGTGAAACCAGGGGAGTTAGGTGGATAAACAGACGCTAAATGTTGGGTAAACTTTTCCACTGGTCTCAGTCAAACTGGCTCCTTATACTAGTCCAGCTAACTTGGAAAAAAGAAATTGCAATTCAAACAAAAACAAATTAAAGTTAGTTAACACAGGCAACTGAATATATGAGATTCCACAAAGCTGGCCCATGCTTATCTAAAATAAATTAGAACTCACCATAAAGGTAAATAACTTTCCCTAGCTTTCTCATCTATCTATTTACCATCATGAGAAAGACCTCAGTATAGTCTATTATATATAATAAAGTCCTAAAGAGGGGAAAATATATTTATCAAAAATCATTTTGATTTGGTGTTCTTGTGAGAAACAAATTCCAAATAAATGTTTTGTAATGATGAATCTGCAAATATATTGAGGTTTTATTTGTTTTTTGGTTTTTTTTCTGGTACTGGGGATTGAACTCAGGACCTTGCACTTGCAAGGCAGGTGCAGCGCCACAGAGCTAAATCCCTGGCCCTGGTACTTAATTTGTATATTACCATAGATGTTGAGTATATAATTTGTATGTTTTCCCAAATCAAGGTACTAGGCTCTGTATTTTGTTTTACACAACATTTTTAAATGCAAAAACACAAGATTAATAAGTGAAACATTGAAATTAAGTTCTGCTGCACACTATTAGTACACTATCTCATAGTTCGGATTACTGTATATTATGTAATGTTCTTCATAAATACCTACATTCATTATTCAGGCCTGACAGAATATAGTGAATCTATACCTAGTCAATTTTTATTATGTGACCCAGCCAGAATTATAAATGTTGACTGATGAAATTGTTCACATTTACTGCATAATTTTTTCATGTCAGGTACTAAGTTGCTTTACATGAAAGATTTCATCAAATGTTTACATTTGATCTTGAGTAGTTGGTATTATTATTTCCACTTTATAGATGAGAAAACCAAGATTTAGAATATGTAAGTAAACATGATCAAAGTCATGTGACAAGTAATTTAAAAACAGGGATTTTTAACTTCAGTCAAAATGAATGGGCTTTCAAAATGCCCCCATGCCATTTCTCTAGTTCCCATTCTACACATATAATAAAATAAAGGTATTTAGTGTAATGGAAAATGAAGAACAAAACTTGGAGTATGTAAATACCTACCTCACAATGATTACCTGAAGGAATTACCGACTGGGAATTTACCCCACCTCTCTGTCTTCCAGGGGTGGGCTCAGTGTTGAAAGGGCTGCTCTCCCGGGAAGAAAAAGCCATGATTAGTAGCATTTGCAGATTTCCATGGTGACAATACTCTCACCAACCTGCTACTACTGAAGGTGGAGTTAGGAAAAGATCCTGTACACAGTTGGCTTTCATTAGCTGCTCAGAACTGGCTCTGGGATGCTACGGTGCCTGTTCCCTCCTAAAGATCAAGTTTCTAATGGTTTCTGGACAAGCCCCAGAGATCTTGGCCCAGGAAGAAGATACTCGCTTCTAGGGGAGGAAACAGTGCATAGAGAAAGGATGATGCTCAACTATTCACAACAGAGTACTGGAATGTGCATGCCACCGAGCTATTTTTAATTAAAAAGTGATGACAGCTGAATATATTCCCTGACTCTGCAGCTAATAACTTCCTGACCCAGACCTCACTTGTTAGACCCACTCCTGAAAACAGACCACATTAGTCCCTGTGGGGCTTCTATTATTGGCTAGCTGTCTCAACAGATGCAGGTCTAACCAAATCCATGTCTAATATAAGCATGCAAATGGGAAGATAAAAGGGAAATTTTTATGTGTGAAATCACAAGCCACAGAGGAAAAAGTGTGCATAAGCAGCTGCCTGAAAGGGAGAACATCAAAGGTTAGTGTCATAGGGGTCCTAAAAGGAACAGAATTAATTCTGCCCAGGCGCCATTCAAAGTTTTATCTTTTATCTATTCATTTCTCATATTAAAAATATTTGCCTGGCTGCCCCATTGTTAAGGCAGTGTGTGTGTTGGTTAAGACATGGCTTTTGCAGTCAGAAACATCTGAAATACTTTATCTGCTCTCAATATCATTTAATCCACACTTTTGCCCATTTTACAGCTAACGAAACTGAGGCACAAAGATGTAAAGGGTAGTTTCTGAACTGAAAGCAAAATATGCCTAATTCTAAGGCCTGAGCTTTTTACAATATACAGTACTTTAAGATTCTCTCTTTCCTGCTAACAACCATCCTCCTCTCTAGGTCCACAGTCACAATCATTTCTTCTCCAAAGAGCTTGCCAGTGCTATTTCAACCTAGAAGGAAAACATTTTCCCACCTCTCTCCCATAAACCTATTCAAATTCTACCTATTCTTTCAGGCGCTAATCAAGTCATGACTTTCTTGTAATGTTTTCTTGGGTAGTTCTAACACAGGAAGATAACCCACTTGTATAGCACTTATTAGCACTGCATAACTGGCATTCATTTTTGCCTCCCTCAATAACTTGCCTGGTGTCTTTTCTGACCTAAAATGTAACTTGTTGCAGGCAGAGACCATAGGTAGATCTCATAACACTAAGCTTTAGATAGATGCTCAAATTTATTTGAATTAACAGTGCTGTGTTCATAGGTCTGTTGATGGAACGAAGCTCTGAGAATTCTAAAATTGGGAGGATGAGTCAAGGTTGTTGAATGCTCACTACATGCTAGCCCTTAAGCTAGGCATTTTACACATATGATTCTGTTTAAACCTATGTGGTTGACAGTGTGACTTCCATGTTACAGATTTTTTAAAGGCCCAGAGGAGTTAAGAAATTGGCTAACACCACATTATTGGCTTGTAGCAGAGCTAAGACTTAAATGTAGACTAGTCTCACTCCAAAGCCCATACCATGATAGACAAGTGCTCTACCACTGAGCCTTCAGCCCTTCATTGTGTTCATTCTGTTGGATTCATAAGAGAGCACTGGAACCAAACCCCAAGAGATGGGTTTCGTAATTAGCCCAGAAAGAAATGCTACATACCCACTTGGTAACACATTCTAGGTTCTCTTAATGTTAATATTCAGAAAGCTGGTTTTCATGTTTATCTTAATTCTCTCCTAGTCAAAAAGATGGAAAATAGCTGGCTATCATTTCTTAGCCAATACTACCTGGACTGGAAAAAAAATCTATGATATCATCTCAACTTCCTTTCTCCAGTATAAAACACAGCCACAAGTCACTCAGGGTGAAAGTTGTATTCAGTGATAGGCTTTTCTACCCAGATAAAATTACAACTATCAACAGGGAACATTAGTGACAGCCACCAGAAGGACAGGATAATCCATGGGCAGATGCTCTTGGACAAAGATTCATGCTGAATTCAACCATCAAAGCCAAGAAATAAAGTTCATGGGGGGAAAAATGATACTTGGAGCCAATGTGCTTCCCAGTTACCTGTTAGCACCACTACCCTCAAAATAGACTCAGAGCCAGGGTAAGGCAGTGGGGAGAGAATACAGAAATAAGGCAAGAGGCCATGGTGGTACTAATTTGGAGAAACCAAGGACTGTCAGGCAGCTCCCATCCCTGGCATGTGGGGAACAAGGGCAGCTGCTCAGGAAATAGGAAAACAGTGGAGGCCAGAAGAGGGGAGCCTTTCAAATGAGAATGTTAAATGTTTAGAGCCCGGTGGCTAAGAAAGGCATTGCCAAATGTTACAGTGAAACAAGAAAGCATTCTTGAACTTTGGATTTGGAGGCCACAGAACAATGAAAGCGGAAGCCTATAAGGAAAATAACAATGACACCAAAGCCTGCCTTAGCATGCCAAAATCCTTTCACAGTTCTTACAGGAAGCAAAAAGAACAACATCCAGCCAGTGAGCTTGGCCCTATGCCACACACTCTTCCCCACCTGCACATTGGGTCAGGAAGGGCAGTGGTTTGGCCAGCACCGGCAAAGAGATCAGAACAGTACATTTTAAGAGCAAAGCCTGTGCCATTTACCTGCAGATCAAAGTTTGCTCTTAATAAAGCGTGGGTTGGAAAGGGCAGAGAGAGAGCACTGTTGCCCTAGCATTCCATTAAAAGGGGATTATAGGCTGTCTGACCAGGTAAGCAGTGTGATCTGTGAACAGAAACTTGTCTTTTAGAGGGGGACCATGGCAAAACAAAAGCCTTAAGACACAATCAGTAACTGTTTGCTGCAGCAGGGTGGTTGCACAGTATCTGTGTTTGTGTGTGTGCAAGGGCGTGTGCAGTACTTTCTGCTGTTGCTAAGATGATTTCCTCCTTCACTGGCCTCTCGCCCAATCAAAAGGTAGCTGTTTCTCATTGGTTCCCTAGGTTTATCGAATGACCATGACGAGCTGGAGTTGAGCCCACCTCATTGGTTTATTCCTATGGCCCATTGTCAAGGGAGAACAAATCAGACACCTAATCAATATTTTGTGAAGTGCCACTAGACTCCTGGAGAAATTTGCATTAAATTTCTGCCTGTCTCTGCCTTTGCACTCAGATAAGCATCATATTAACTTCAGGGAAAGAGAGAGGTAAGCAATCAAGCACTGTCATCCTTCAGCCATTTTGGATGTATTTTTTGAGCCTAGGCAAATATTGTGGAATGCTGAACATGCAACAGAGGAATTAGTTATAAACAAGATGCAAATCTCCTGAGGAGAAACATATTTAACTAGCCTAGATTAATGGTGGTCTGTCTAGATGCCAAACTTGAGCACCTTCCTCCCTCTCTGTCTTACTCCCTCCCTTCTTTCCTTCTTTCTTTCTTTCCCTGTTTCCTTCTTGTACAAATATGAGTCAAGTTATATGATGACTCTGGATGCATCATTGTGCCAGGTGAGGAGTGTTTCCATTCCACAGCAAAGCAGGGCACACTAGGGAGCCAGAGTTCTATATATTTTTAAACCACCTTGCTCCAAAGGAAATTGGGTTCTGACCATCATTCACAGAATAAGATGGAACTGCATGCAGTATCACAAATGACTACTCCTCCTGGCTGATACAGCTTCTGAATCAAAATTTGGTTGACTGGCTGAAGTTTCCCAGAATTCTACACCAATCTCGGTTAAATGTGAATTGGAAAGATTTTAAGCAAGAGAAAATATTAAGAGTAAATAAATGTCCTGTCTTTCAAAGGAAGACAGAACACCCTGGTAAGAAATTTCACATCCCTCTATTTAGTACCACTTAGTAGCTAATGTGTGTACCCCTTATCTCTGTGCTCCTTCCTGTTATAATGAACAAAGAGCCTGTGTTTCCACCAAAACCAACCCTCTTACTTATGCCCCATTCCCACCCCCATTCATCTACTCAAGGATCCCCTACAATTCTCACCTTGTTCTTATACATAGTCAAATTTTCAAGGCTTACTTGCCTTCTGATTATTTTCAACATTAAAACATCCCCTAATAACCCTCATCTTAAAAATTAAAAAATTTTTTTAAACCTACCACTCTTTATAGACTCAAGGCTGAGGTTGGGCTGGCATATAGTGATACTGTCATGCTGACTTTTAAGTGTTATTAAACACTTCTCATTGTGTTGGTAAATATTGACACCCTGAACATCCCAAATACCTACTTCCATCTTTTCCAAGATGGCTTCTCCCATGGGACCTCCTGGCCATTCCATAATCCAGTGACTGAGCTCAATGCCTGGATCATCAGGTTCCTCCAAGACCTTCTCCAGATCTACAGTCAGCATCCATTTCACATATCATAGTTATTCTAATATCATCCCCACTTAGACCTGACATTTTCTTTCATTCTCCTCTCCACTATTTTCTACCTCTAAATCTTTGAAAGAGCTATCTATTCTTGCCATCTCCATTTCTCATAATTTTCTCTGAAACCATTCTAAATAAGTTATCTTTTCAATCTCCCCACCATCACAACTTTTGTCAAAGTTATCATTCATGAACCTCTATTTTGCCAAATTCAAAAACAATCCCCAGTCCTCATCTTATTTGGCTTATTAGCAACATTTGACAAAATGAATCATTTCCTCTTTCTTCAAACAATTTAACTTCACTTTGAGACACCACTCCTTCTCTTTTTTTGTTCTCCCCCATCCTATCTCTCTGCCTTTTTTTCGCCTTTTCTGGTTCTTTCTTGTCTTCCTGGCTTCTAGCCACTGAACTGTTCTAGGGTTCAGTTTCAGGACTGCATTTTCCTGTTCGGTATGCATTCACTCTCTAGGTGATCTCTTCCAGTCCCTTGACATTGAATTCCATCTGTACTCCAATGATTGTCAAACTTCTATTTCCTCCTCTTTTTCTCCTGAAATCTAGCTTCATGTATGCAACCGTCACTCTGCATCTTCACTTGTGTAAAATTGTATCTTTGCTCTTCCCCTCTACACATCTCCTCCTTGCTCCAATCTTCTTCATCTCAATACATGGTAACATCATTCTTTCCATTGCTCAGGCCCAAGTCCTGGACATCAGTCTGACTCCTCTCTTTTTTTCATGTTACACAATAATCTACAAGCAAATCCCATAGCTCTACAGGATCCAGATCTAGACTTACATCAGATGCAGAATCTGATCATTTATCACCATAGTCTTTCAAACTGAAACCACTATGTTTTCCCTTTATTATTGCAATGACTATCTAAAGGTCTCCTTCCTTTTGCTCTTGCCCCCTTAGCCATCTCACCTTGTCTCCTGAACCAGGCTATGTAAATCTTTTCAAAAATGCCCAGTCCAGAATATTCCTCTGCTCAGTTTTCAAGTGGCTTTGATGTCTTCCATAACAAAATCTAAAGTCTATATATCATACTTAGGTACTAAAAGGAGACCACAGCTTAATAGCTTGGTTCCTGCTTTATTATGTGACTACCCTGCAAATACAGTTGGCCCTCTCAGTGCAGGGCTCAAGAACTCAACCATGAATTGAAAATATCCAGAAAAAAAATGCATTTGTACCAAACAAGTACAGACTTTTTCAGGTCACTATTCCCTAAATAATAGAATATAACAATAGTTTACATAACACTTATATTGTATTAGGTATTATAAGTAACCCAAAGATGCCTTAAAGCATACAGAAGGATATGCATAGGCTAATATTAAACCATTTTCTACAAGTGACTTGACTATCCACGGAATTTGGCATCTGCAGTTTGTCCTGGAACTAAGTGAATACCAAGGGACACAAGGAACATGAGGTGAGAATGTGTTTTTCATATACAAATCTAAAAATAAAACAAAAAATTGTGTGACCAGCTTAAACTTAAAAACTTAAAAGTTATAGTCACTGTTTAATTTAATTGACTTTTTAATTTAAAAATTCAATGTTTAATTTAAGGCCATTATATTCCCTTAATATGCATTAAAATGATTTATTTTTTCTCATTGACATCATAAGCTTAAATTAAATCATACCTAACTTTCAGTGTATGCAGTGAGCATTCAAAATACCTGTGGAATAAGTGAATGCTTAGGGAACAGATTTCTTATGTCTTACATGAGATAATGGGTTAGCTACAAATTGAATATCTATTATGCATGGTATAGTATTTTACATATTTAAATTACATATTTTCTAAAAAAACTTTATTATCTCCATTTTATTTATTTTTAAATTTTTATGAACATATACTAATTGTAGATATTAATGAGGTTCAGTGTGATATTTTCATCTGTTCATACAGTATGCACTGGTCAAATCCAACCTCCCTTTTCTCCACCACCCCTCATATACACACACCTTCTAAATCCCTGATAATCACTATTCTACTTCCAGGTTTACTTTTTTTTTTTTTTTAGCTTCCACATATAACAGAGAATATGCAGTACTTGTTTTTGTCTGTCTGGCTCATTTCACTCAATATAATGTTCTCCAGTTCCATTCATTTTGCTGCAAATGACAGAATTTCACTCTTTGAGAATGAATAATACACAAATGTGTATATATACTACATTTTCTTTATGTACTCTGTTGATGGGGATCTAGAGTGATTGCATATCTTAGCTGTGAATAGTGGTGCAATAAAGATAGGCATGCTGGTATCTCTTTGTTATACATAATTCATTTCCTTTGGACATATTATCACACTTTTGAAGCCACAGTTTTGTGACTCAGAAAAGTTGAATGTCTTTGCAATTTGGCCATCTGTGTGGCCTCAATATCTGTGCCTTAGCCACAGTCGTGTCATGGCAGGTGAGTCATTATATATCTATGATTCTTTAACTTTCTAATGTTTTCATCATTATTATAGCAACCCCAAAGATCACTGAAAAGTAACAGGCTGATCCTTCCATCCTTAGTTAATAAATGGGCATGCTAAACTCCAAAGAGGCTCTAGCTCCAGGTTAGACAAGGAGAGGAAAAGCCCACTCTTCTACTCCTTTCTCCCAGTATTTTTTTTACAAGTGTCTCACTCTACTTTATTTTTCTTACCTAAGTCAACAAACTGAATGTACTATTTTTTGGATTCAAAACAGATTTCCTATAATCTATAATCCCATAGATTTGCAGTTTACAAATCACCTTTCCAATACATACACTAAAATACCAACACCCTATCTCTTGAAAGGTAGGAACATAATGCTACTTTCAGGAGATGTTCTGGTGGGTTTTTTGTTTTGTTTTGTTTGATACCAGGGATCAAACTCGGGACCTTGCGCTTGCAAGGCAGGTGGTGGAACCACTGAGCTAAATTCCCAGCCCTCAGAGATGTTCTGAAGCCACATGGGATGCTGAGTCTAATTTACTAATTTTCTGATGTCTAACTTCACTCACATATTTAGTTACACTATAAAAATCTAAACAAATTCAAAATGTGTACACATGGCTTTTACTGATATAATCCAATAAAAAATAATATTCAGTATATGGGAAAATCCTATTTTTTTAAGAATCACACTTCTATTAATAATCATGATTTACTCTTATTTGCATTAAAAATGCTCCCTTTTGTCAATAGCCTCTGTGTTAAATAATTATTCTGTGTTCAGGGAAGAGCCAAAGAAGAGAATCCTATAGAGGAAACAAAACAACAGAGTGTCAGTTGGTAGCCTTTGTCAAAATAAGACAGATTTCCTATGCCAGGTAAATGTAGCCCCAGCTGTCTGAGTGAATCAAGATAAAAATGTAGCTATTAGGAGATTCATAGCTTCATTTCAGTTCTAAAAAGGGGGAAAAAGAGTAATTTATTCAAAGCTCTGCAATGGGGTCAACTTCATGGATCGTATGAATGAATGGTCAGGCAGTTATTTAAATAGTATGTCTGCTGCTTTTGAGTCCCTGTGGTCACTGGTACAAAGGGGCCTACTTTGTAAAGCTCTCTTTGCATGTACACAATGCACATCAATAACCACCGTGGCCCAATTTGCTCCTAGGCACCTACAGCACTTGTACTGTGCCTGCCTGTCCTCCTGATAGAAATCCACAGTGGGACAATCAGGAGGAGACAATAATAGTATAATGACAATCCAATTAGTACAATTCACTGAAAAAAACCTTAAGTACATAATAATACATGATGGTCTCTGATGAAAACAGGTAAACTTCTTTCAAAAGAATTACTGAGATTACAGGCTACTGAGAGGAAGTATTTTGAGACAAAAACAATCTCTGTGATTACAAAAGCTAACTAATCCCAGCTCATGCTCCATGAGCTCAATTAAATATATTCTTTTAAAACTATCTTATGTCTGACTTGGTTTAGTAAAAATAGTCTTATTGCTGACCTTTCAGAAATCAAGTTTCTTAAGATGAGGTATATTCTTGAGATACAATAGTCAGATACCCTCACATTTATTCAGCTAACATGCTTTCTTCTCAATATTTTCCATGTGTGTGCTCTCTGATCATAAGATTCCTGAGAGCAGTATGGGAGTAAAGTTTTGGTAGGGAGGCTTCTTGTCCTGGACATTTTATCAGTGCTGAGTGTAGAAGTCTTGTAGAAAACCTAAACCCTAAATTAATGATCTCACAAATGGGAGCACTTCTATAGACTGGAAAAAAGATAACTATGACACCAAAAATCAAGGGCATATACACAGGGGACCCACAACTTACATGATTCAGAGTTCCAAAGGAACTGGGTAAGTCTTGTCTGCTCCTCTTGGCCTCTCCATGAAGCCTGGAGGGCTCTTCAGAGAAGACTACTGACAAAGCTAATCCCCTTATTCCTTAGAAAGAAAAACTGGAACAAAGAAAGACAAAATATCGTAGCTTAAAACCATACAGCTAGGTATTGCTAAGCTGGAACTGGTTTCCTGATTTCCAAGATAGCACTTTTCCTCATGCCAGACTCCTCTTACTATTAAAGCCTATTGCAGTGTGCCTGTAGCAAACTTTCCTCTCTATTTCAGGCAGCCAGAGCAGGCCAGGTTGGATCTAAGCCACCCCAGGCCATTTATCAATGCCCATCTCCTGCCATGCAATGCCAACCCAGCATCTGCTCCTGGTTCCTAGCCCTTATGCTCTCATAATTAAAGAGATGATGCATTTAAACAAATCATAACTTAAGTGCTTCATGGTCAAGGACTAGAGGCCAAATGTCAATGAGTGCTGACTCATAAGGTAAGAAGGAGCTAGTTTATACATTTTCAGTCTTATTTGTCTCTGGTGACAAGTACATAAATATTGCAATTGCTACAGGCAGTTTTTGGTAAAACTTAGCCCCAGATATTCCTCAACCTTACACAAGTTGAACAAAATCTCCTCTATCCCATTTTGACTAGGTAGAACTGTCTGCAGGCCAATCAGCTGGAGTTATTTTCAGATTTGACTCCGGGCTTGAAATATTCAATGGGACTTGCCAGGTGCAGTGTGGTGAGAAAACCCTTTGTGGCTCTTTGTGGGATTCTATAACAACCCTATTGGCTGAGAATGTACATAACATTACCAGTTCTCTTCTTGGGACAGCCACCAATCCCAAGGAGCCATACCCAGGTAAGAGAGCAAGAGCTGAAAAACTTGTAGCAGTAGCAACATAATCTGAGACTTGTTTTGGTATTCTGCATTGTTCCAATCTGGTTGTGGTGACTGCTGAACTACAAGTTCTCTTTCCCTGTGAAACAGTCTAGACTAATGTAATTCAAATTGTGGTCAAGCCCATTACTATCACATGGGAGATGGTTAGATAAGCAGAATTCCAGACTCAGAAACACTTAATCAGAATCTGCATTGTAATGTAACAAGATCTCTAG
Source organism: Heterocephalus glaber (assembly GCF_000247695.1). Next base: position 2,928,363 of record NW_004624880.1, on the reverse strand, counting down.
TTGATTTTCTATGCACATTAAATTTAAGCACTGATCTAGAAATTAAGACCATGACCCACTGGCTTTACCATTAGCTCCATCTATAAATGGATCAATTTGGATTTGGGTATTCAAAAAGAGAAGGAAGAAATCCCAATAAAATACAAAGCTTCCTTAACATGAATTCTTTTGGCCTTAGTAAATTCATCATCACAGTTTCTTCCCTCTAGTATTTGTAGGAGAAGCACTTTTTTTTAATCACCAGTTGGGACTTGGAAAGGGACTAACCACTAGCAAGTATGTTTGGCATTTAAAAAATTCGTCCCTCACTTCCAGGCATGCAGTTGGCCACCGTGTCCTTTACCTTCCTAAATGACTGTCTAATCCAAGTTTTCCTTTCCATCTTCAAGTCCTTATCATCTAAAGAACGGACATCAAAATAGTCTTTTAACTTTATAACTGGTCTCCCTATGTTGTGTTTGCTGTCTTCCAGCACGTCCTCCAGACTGTCACTGGGAAGAACACTCTGAGAAACAAATCTTATCAAGTCCTCCAGTGACATCTGATGAAGTCAACACTTTCAAGCTCTTTGGTGATGTTGCTTTTACTGCCAACCCAATCCCCCTTCTTCCACTTTCCAACTTTTGCTTCAACATTTCAACACACACATTCTGTACTTCCTGTTTTGCCCAAGCTGCCTCTCTGCAAAAAAGAAAGAAAGAAAGAAAAACCAACAACAACAACAAAAAAACCCTCTTAACTTTTTTTATCAGAGAAGTTTCTTCTTTTATTTTTAATTTTTTTATTAGTACATGTTTGTGGCACATAATGATTATATTCATCATTGGAAGTTTGGTACATGTGCATATTACATTTTAATTATTTTTATTTCCCCTTCCCATCTCTTCTCCCTCTTTCAAACTTCTACTTTTAAAACTATTTCTTTCTATCATGTCTATTAACCTCTTTCAGATCATGATGGTGTACCACTGAAGCACAACTGAACATCCTTGGAGCTTGATAGCATTTCACCCTTGCTCTATTAGCAGTATTTTCACTGAATTACAGTATTTGTAAACATGTCTCTATCTTTGCTTTAGTCTATGAGACCTTGGTGCCAGGTATCCTGCCACATCCTTCTTTTGTATCTCGAGTACCAAGTACTATTGCCCACATACAATAGGCACTCAATAAATATTGACTACATTAAATAATTAAATGAATATAGTCACCGTACAAAATAGCTGTTACATTATCCCTGTAAACTGAAATATACACAGATGTAGAGAATATTTACAAAGGATTATGTTTTTTAGTTTCCTCAATGATGGGCATTAAGGAATTCAATGAATGTTAATCATGAAAATTACCAATGCAAATTCTGCCAATATCATAAAGGGAAATTACTTACCTCCAATTACTTACCTCCGATCATTTATTAGCATGTTCATGATGGGAAAGTAATTCTTAGGTCTCACTGCTGTCCAGTTCTGAATCACCAGTGGTACATGTGTGACTGTCCCACCAGGCAGCATGAGACAGTCCCACTGGGTAGTAAAAGCTAGTCAATGGTACAGACATGCATGTACCATGAGTGGTTCAAGCCAGGGGGAACATGTCAATACCTTATCACCTGTGGCCTATAACAAACAGCACAAACATTGCCTAAGGCAGAACCAAGCCCTGTCTTCTAAGGACTTAAGAATCTAAGACCCTTATGATGGACCCCAGCCAGTCTTCCAGGTAGTCCTAGAACTCCTACCCTTCGGGCCTGATGGTGTGGTCAGAAGGGAGAAAGACAAGAGGTCTGCTCAACTGGAAAGAAAGTTATAGAAATTAGGTCATGGCTTCTACTCCCCCACATACTCACACTGAGGCTTACGGAAGGGTTTGGTTCAAACTCATCTCAAATGTCACCAAAATTTATTTGCTTCTTGATCAGGAAAAAGTTCAAGGGCTCTAGTTCAGTGTTCCTTCTTAGAAGTTAAGCATGTTCTTCTGCTGTTTCTTAGTTCACATTCCCATTTTCTGTTCCTAAGGTCCAAAACCCACCTTAAATTCCTCTTTCTGTTGATGAAAACAATACTTACAGTGTTATTTCACATGAATGCAACATTACTATATGTGAGGTACCATTCAGAGTACTTTACATATATTTACAAGTGTAACCTTCACAATTGCTTCACTAGGTACTGAACTGCCCACACAATACAGTTGAGAAAAACAAAGGCACGTGGAAAGTAACATATGTTGTTTGATTTGGGTTTCTCATCATTTTGCCTTCACTAATTACTGCAGAATCCATACTGTTGACTGTGTTGTGCTGCCATACCCTTCAGATATTATGCCCAAACATCTACAGCTCAACCTGCACACCCCATACACACCTCTCACTCTGGCTAACCTGTTATAGATTCATAGGCTCATTGTGGCCGTGTCCTGAATAGGAAAGAAAAAGAGAGACTTAAACTCCTTTGTTCTCCATCCTATTTCATATGGATAATTAATTAATGCTGATACAAAGAGTTAAACTAAGGGTATGAAATGTGAGTAAAAGGCCTGGTGGAGACAACCACACATACTACCTAACATCAGAATTAGAGTCACAGGAATGACTAGGTGCTCTTTTATTTTATTTTTTTAAATAAATTTTACCGGTACATTTTAGGGATACAATATAATGACATTGATCATTGGAAATTTGCACCTTTACATAAACTCTCTTGGTTCTTATTTTTCCCCGTTCCCCTGCCCTCCCTTCAACCCCTCCATCCCTCCCCATTTACAATGACTTTGTTTCCATTTTTTCATTTTCTCATATTAATTCCATCCCATTCTTTCCTTTCCACTATCCCTCCCACTTCCCCTTCCCCTTTGCCCCTTTTCTTCCTATTTCACATTACCTATTATACCTTTCAGTCCTTATTTACACTTTCAGATTCTCACACTAGAGAAACTATTTGGTATTTACATATGCGTGTTCTATTTATTTTACTTAAGAGTATCACCTCAATGTGCATCCAGTTAGCTATAAATGTCTCTAATTTCACATTTTTATCCCTGAGGAGTACTCCACTTTATATATTTTTAAAAACCACATTTTCTTTATCCAGTCTCCAGTTGATAGGCACCTGGGCTGCTTCCAAGTTTTAGCTATTACAAACTGTGCTGCTATGAACATGGGTGCACATGTATCACTGTGTTCTTTTAATTCTTTGAGGAAGATACCCAGCAGGGGAGTATCTGGGTCAAGTGGGACTTCCAGTCCTAGTTGTTTGAGGTTTCTCCATACTGATTTCCACAGTGCTTGCACCAGTCTACACTCCCACCAGCAGTGGAGCAGTTTTCCTCTTTCCCCACAGTGCTGCCAGAATTTGTTATTCCTTGATTTCATGATAGCAGCCATTCTTTCCCAGGTGAGGTTGAATCTCAGTGTTGTTTTCATTTGCATCTCTCAAATGACCAGTGATGTTGAGCATTTTTTCATATGTTTACTTGCTATTTCTACTTCTTTGTCTGAGAAATGTCTGTTCATTTCAGATGCCCATTTTTGGAT
>NW_004624880.1:2897427-2914542 GCF_000247695.1 Heterocephalus glaber | reverse complement strand
CTGAGAAATTATTTCTGATTTCATTTTTTCCAGATCCTCTTTTGTTGCCAGTTCAGGGAGTCCAGGTGGTTGAGTATCAGGTTGTTTCATCTTGTTTCCCTTTAGAGTTGCTTTAGGTGATCTGGAAGTCTGGTTTTGAGATTTGTTTACGTGTCTTCTCATTTCAATGGGGGTGGTGTGCTGCTGGCGCCTGTGCACCTCATCTCCTTGGTGCTGGGGGCACTGGTATGGTGGCCCAGAAGGAGGTGCTATTTTGAAGAATGTGTCTCTTTGTAGAATTCCACTAGATACCCAGATTCTATAAACTCTGTTTTCAAGAAAATACAAGGTATTCTTTAACAACTGAAGTGTCTACTAAGAACTATATCCAAACCACAGTTGCTCCCTTATCTGGATGACAGAATTTAAGGAAACATCAGATTCAGGATTATCCATGATAGGCTCTCTCACTCTCACATTTGTATAGTTGAGATAGTAAGAACTCTCCACTTTATTGTCAGTGTTAAGGTCTACATCAGAAGAAGGTATTTTACCAACGATTTCCCTTTTCAGTCAGTTCCGTGATCAGAAATGGGAACTGAAGATAGCCAAGGTGTGGGGCTTAGAGTTCTATTGCAAACTACATTTCCAGACACATACTTGGTGCTTCTGAGATAGGAGTGTGTAGCACTGTCCTCTGAGAACTTAGAGAAATCCAGGTTAGATTTCATTGTCCTGTTCACATTTCTAAATCAGAATCTCCCAAGTATGGTAGAATCTCTCAAACATGTGTGGGTATCTCACACATGTAAAGCACTAGAATTTTAACAGGTGATTCTGATACAGATCAATAATTAAGAAAGACTCCTGGAATTACCAACTTGGAAGAACAAGAATGCCATTAGCATATATATATATATATATATATATATATATATATTCTGCTTCAATAATATTAGGAACTGTAAATGAGGTACCAAAGGAATTAGGGAAGCAGAGGATGTCCTTAAATACAGATGTCCTTAAATTTTGTTCCCATTTCTGATCATGATGAAATAGTCCTTGCAGAACCTCATAAATGCTGACTGCTCCTCAAAGCTATCTAATTTGAGAAAGAGAGGGAGATGAACATTCTTCCGATCCTCATCTAAGAGAAGCACATATTAAAACTTTTAAGAAAAGATAAATTAGGAGCATGAATATGAGTTTTAGAAAAGATTCATGGCAGAGTTTTTTATTTTATTTTACTGTCTATAATGTAGAACATAATGTAATTTAGAAATTACACTTAATGAACGTAATTTGAGTAGGGACATATTCAACTATGTATAAAAATAGGGATCTCTGGATCTCTCTCACCCCTGATCTCTGATTTCTGGATTTTAAGTGTCCAAAGCTACAAGAGTAAATTTTCAGAAGTCACAACATTAATCAGATTCTTATTCCCCTTGCCTGCCAACTTCTGCTCCACTGTTGGTGACAGTGCTTGCCTGATCAGGAACATCATGGAAGACAAAACTCTGGTCTTCCACGAATCAGACCTACATAGAACTGCACGAGTTTTCAGTCCTTTTTCACCAAGATAGGTCATTAAAAGGAAGGAAATTATGTCTTCTGGAGGCTTAATTAAAGAAGTTAATTCCAGGCCCCATCATAGGCCCATTAACCTTTCTTTGTTCCTAAAATATCTTACATAGTGTCAAAAAGCAGCAAAGATGAAAAACAGAGCAGTGTATTTAAACCTACTTAACCTCAAAATGGAAATGTGTCAGGGGATAGAAGCAATTGGTATGATGCTCCTAACCTGTATTTATGACCCCTAAACCCAGAACCTGCTCTGCTCTGCTCATCTTTTCTTTGCTACAGTATAGGGCAATCTGACAAGCTAATTTACTTAGTGTGTCTGACATGAACCAAGGGAAGGTCCTAGAAATCTGGAAAGGCACCACTGTCTCTGTTACTTCCAGGTGCCAAGTGAATTGCTGGTTTCTGTAAAGATTTCTTGCTGCACAGAAGATTTCTGAAGTTTTTTAATGAGATGGTTTTCTTTCACCCAGAAACACTTGGAAACTGACTTCTCTCTTTCCTCTCCTATAAGAGTATGGCCTACCTGAGGCTGAGTTTAGTTCAAGATCTAAGAGAATGATGGCAAAGCTTTAGAGCTTTCAATGATACTACAGCCTGCTGTGGCATGCATGCCTTAGGTTTGCTACCACAGCTTTAGGAGAGCCTGATGGATATATTTTCCTCAGTGAAAGCACATCACATTGTAAATCATTCCAGAAGGATAATGTAAGGCTAGGTACACAAGAGAAGGAATATAGCAAAAACAGGACTGCCTTGTTAATCCCAGCAGAAGCTGGTGAGGAGGGTGTGACCAGCAGGTTCCTGTCCTAGTAAGGAATCATATGGGGTCAGGGAAAGACAGCTGCAGTTGGTTGTGTTTTCTTTAGTCATCTCTTTTCCTCTAAGTCCTGTTAGGGTGACCTTCATCAGTTAGGAGGAGAGCATTTTTCACCAATTCCATGCTAATAAGAAATGTTGAAAGTTCCCAAAAGTAGTGTAAGCATTCTGGTGTCCGTTAAATACAAGTAGATTATGTACATGACAGATTATTCATGGTGACTCTGTACTCCTCAAGGGCCTCTCAGTGAAACCTCTAATATTATACTTGACATAAAATATAGAACATTTATATTTTTACTTGTTAAATCTGGCAGTCTTACCTAACATCCAACTGGTAATCATCACCTAGTACCATAAAACAAAGAGAACTTGGAATCAGCCTTACTATCACATTTTATGTGTGAGGAAACCAAGTCCCAGAGGTTTGTTTTGTTTTGTTTTGTTTTGCTGTTTGATTTTTATGGGGAACCTATTTGTTTTTCAAGTTTCACAGGTAGTTAAAGGTAGCATTTTATCTGGATCAGAATCCACTCAGCTTGGTATTCATTTTTCCCATGTTGTTTTTTAAATAAATATGCAATGGTTTTTATTGTTGCTATGTTGTTTTACATGAGGGTTTCCAGAAATCTGACATTTCTTAAATATTACTCTGTTAGAGATTCTATGTTTAATCCTGTGCATAGATGAAAAGAAAGATATTCCCTGAACTGTATTATAGCTTCTATAGTTTTGATCAGTTTAAATGCTAAGGAAATCAGAATTTAAAATTTTCAAACACTGGCAAAGAACCAAAAAATAATTTTTTCAAATGCAAATATAAAGATAAGTTTTAAATATGTATATAATTATGTATTTTTTTGTTTTGGTTTTTTGAAACAGGGTCTTGCTATGTAGTCCAGGCTGGCCTCGAACTTGAGATGATCTTCCTGCCTTACCCTCCCTAGTGCTGGGATTACAGATGCACCACGCCCAGATGTGCATGTATTACATATTATATACTGTTTTAAATTATTTGACTCATCATACTCTTTCATCAGTATTAATTATCTATGCTACTATTCCAAGAAAAGGGTCATAAACATAGCACAGCCTTAGCCAACCATTAGATCCATGTGTTCTTTTTCAGTTGTGAAAGCTTATTCAAGTTTTCCACCAAAATTCAGCTGCAATCATGATCAATTCATCAATAATACTTGCTGAGCATTACCTTTAAAATGGCTAAGATTTAAATAGTTATATAAATAGAAATCTGGGTGCAGCTTGGGTTTTTGCAGGATTCCTATTGCAGGCCTAGATTTTCTCCCATCTAAAATGAACCTTTCTTGTGTGTCATTTCCCAATTGAACTACATCATCTACCCTTACTCTGAATGGAGGGGAAAAAAAACAGAGAAAGGGCATCTCCCAAGATCTACATGGATGAGAGAACAGATAGTGGCCAATATTTGGACATTTTATTCTTTATGCTAAGCTCGGATTTTGCTCTCCCTTATTTTTCTGCTCCTCCTTTCCCTCTGAAGCATCATCTCCTTCATGTAGGGTTCCTATGGCTCCCATTGGCCAGCTTTAATTAGCAAGTGGTACCGAGCATTATTACCATATTGGTGATGTTGAATTTCACTGTACTCGAATACCAAGAGCTGAATCACAGCTCATGACAGCCACAGGGAAGGTAGCTTTGAACTAAGTGGGGGAGATAATTAGAACAGGCAGAAGTAGAGACTGTTCATTCCAGCCTCCTCTGAACTCTGACCCAACCAGCTTCTTTCCGTGTCATGTCTTTCTTCTTTTGTCTTATTCATTTTCTCTCCAGTAAAGGTTATTCTGAAGCAAGTGCCTAACAAGGATGACAATGTTATGAGCTAGAAAAGATAGCCAGTAAAAATACAAAATGCTTGTCCCAAGAAGCTGCCTCTGATGGGTTTTAAATCACTGTGGAATAAAAACAGAATGAATTACTCAGAGTGGTAACAAGTACACTTTTGTGGCTCAGGGACTTCGTTAGTCTGTAGACTGTGTCTGTATGAAATGAGCAGAGTTTTCTTTGTATTGTACTAAAGAGAGAGAAGAGAGACACCATAAGCAATGACCAGACATACTCTGTCACTTAATGTGAAACCCTCTTACCCACTAACCACTCCTGTCACCAAGGCTGAAATAGAGGCAAAGGGCTTTCACAGGCAAAACTCTACGTGGTTTGGATAAATCAATTATCCTCATTGGAAAATGGAGTAAAGCTGAAATCTAGGACATATTATTATGGAACGTATGGATACAAAAAAGCAAATTTGTGGCTCAGCATCTAATTCTAAAAGAGATAAATTTAGAAAACCAGCCTGGAACATGTGAACTAGACACTCCCAGGTTTAAGTAAACTTAGGCAAAAGTTTTCAGGAGAAAATTCACCAGACATATTATACAGAAGAAACAGGGGTGGAAGCAGCCAGGAAAGACCTCTCTGAGGAGGTTAAATTTAAAATGAAGCATGAAAAATGAGGAGCAGCAATGCTGAGAGCCAGAGAGGGAAAGGAAATAGCAAAATCTCCTGGGGAAGGAAATATCAGGAAGCGTTCTAGAAACCGTCAGAAGGCCAGGAAGGGCGGAAGAACAGCAACAAGAGGGAGAGGAGCACAGAATGAGGATGAAGAGGTATCCAGATGGGCAGGAGTCAGATCCCATGTGGAATTTAAGGCAGGGTAAGAAGTTTAGATGTTTTCTAAGTAGAGTCAGAAGTCATAAAAAAAAAAGATTTAATCAGGGGAAGACATGATCTGGTTTTGTTTCATTTATTTTTTTTAAAGATCACTCTAGCTACTATCTGATCAATAGCTTGTTGAGGCAGGGTGAGAGAGCAGAGTGCCAGAAGGAAGATCAGCTAAGTGACCAGACCACTGCAAGACTCTGGGTTCTAACAATGATAACTGGGATTGGGGTGTTAACAAGATGAGATGAGGAAGATGCTATGGCTTGGGTATGGACTGTCCCCCAAAGGCCCACATGTTAGAAGGCTTGAAGTGCAGGTTGTCACTATTGGGATGTGGTGGAAACCTTAGGAAGTAGGGCCTAGTGGGAGGTTTTTTGTCTTTGGAGGGATGCTTCTCAAGGGGATTGTCATCATCTTTTCCTTCACTTCTTGATCATGAAGTGAGCAGTTTTCTCTACCATACATTTCCTGTCATGATGTGTGGCCTCACTACAGGCCACTGAACAACAGACTCAATTAACCATAGATTGAACTCTCCAAAACTGTAAGCCAAAATGAACCTTTCCTTATATAAGTTGATCATCTCAAGTACTTTATTATAGTAACGGAAGAGCTGACTATTGAAGAGGAGAAATAGTTTGAGACACATTTGAAAATGTAGAATTAAAAGGGCTTGCTCATAAACTTGAGTTTGGAAATAGTATGTCATAAATTAAAAGTAACTCCTAAGTTCCTGGCCTGAGCCCATGAGTAAATGGTGGTACCCTTTATCTCTGAAAGTAAAACAAGGAGGGAGGTTGCATGCAGTGAGTTTGGAATCAGGAGAAAAATCAAAGAGATCTGCATTGTACATCTAAACACTGAGATTCCAAAGAAGCATGTAATTCAAATATCACCTATAATTAGTTATGTAGCTCAATATATGAATCTAGATCTGAGATGATGAAAGGTGAGTGGATGAAGATATAAATGTGAGACCATCATCAGAGCAATGGTACATAAAGTCATTGGGTTATATAAACTCATTTATGGAGAAAGTGATGATAGGGCAAGAGTGTGACCCTGAGGTGTGATAGAGGAGAAGACCCACCTTCCTTGTAGGAGAGAAAAGTGAATCAAGGTAAGGTGAATGGAACTGAAGAGGGAGATACAACAAAGGAGAATGTGTCTTCCACTCCATTAGTGTCTACTTAGGAAACCACCAGGTCCATTTTGTGAACCACAACTTATTATTCAATATGAAATAAAATTATTATTACCTTATCATCTGATCTCTGATTTACCCAATTTATGAGTTTCCTGCTTTTTCTCTCACTAAGAAGCAAAAACTTCTAAGGGCAAAGATGCCCTCTGGTTCACTGATGCTCTTCTGGCACCTAGAATAATTGTTCATTGGTCATTATTTTCACCATGTTCAAGAGAACAATTCTTCAATGCCTGTGTTCGGTTGGCTTCTGATAGGCTACTGTTCAGTCCTTGCTGTTCCCTGAAGCTTCAGCCTTGCAGGGCAGCATTAGAACCCTAATCCTGATGAAGGCATGCAACAGCATCTCCTATTCTCAATTTGATATGAAGAAGCGAGATGCTCATCTGCTTATAATAGGGTTTTCTCCACTTAGCATTCCCAGAAAACTCAAAATCACACACAAGAGTAAGAGAACTCACTTGAGCTAAAAGAAAACAAGAATTTATGTGAAACTTTTGTAACAGATCAAGACTTCCCCATATTTCCTTGTGGGGAACATCAATAAGGTACACCATCAATGACAATAAAGTAAACCTTACTGGAGAATTTTGTGAAAAGTAAAAAATGAATCTTCTTACTTTTCTTTCTATCATGTTGTCTCAACTAGTTTTCAAAGAAGTTTTTCTTGGCTTCTGCCTTGTTAAAGCCAAATACAGCCTCAAGAAAAAATGATGGAAGATGCTTTCACTTACATTAGAAATCTTTCTTCTTTTGGGCCTTCAAAACATTCTTCTCCACCTGACTGACTTTCAGGGAAGCTGAGGCAAGAGAAGATTAATCTTCATTGCAAAAGGTGAAGAGGTAAACCACTTCAGCAAACAACAGTAGAATATACTCACTAAACATAATTTGGGAGCACATACACCACCCTGCCCATTCCCCATCAAAAATAGAACTCTATGGCAATACTCAGCATCCCAAAGGGCTAGAATTAGAACTATAAGGCTGAGAACGTGGCTATACAAAAGCTGTTTGGGTTTTGTGGCCAGATAGAATTAGGTTCTAATTCTAACTTACTGACTATGCAACTTCAGACAAATTATTTCTCTGTGTTCGTTGTTTTCATCTTAGAGATGGACTGAAATTACCCACCTTGTGGAGTGCTTATACACACAAAGAGTAGTATCCAGAATGGAGGAAGATAAAGTTTGGGAAAGAGATGAAGCAGTAGTACCTACTTGCCATTCTACAGTGGCGTTAAGTACCAGTGGAAAACAGGGAATGGCAGTAGTAAGAACAAATAATACTTTTAAGCTCTCATTACATGTTAGGAACTGAGAGAAATACTGTCCTAAAAGTTAAGACATTCACCTGAAGTTGTTCAGTAGGAAAGTTTGGAGCTGGAATTCATACCCAGAATGCCTGCTTTTCCTAACTCCAATATATTGCCCCGTAGGTATAGGGGAAAAAATATGTAAACTACAACACTTGAGTTCCACTTTTTATTTCCCACAAATTCAGTTATTTGTCCCTGGGAAAATCATCTAAGTTCTCTGACCTTGTCTTGTCAATTTAAAATGAGGACCCTGGACACTATTGGATGGCTAAGGTTATGTCTCCTCTACAGTCCTGTGGTCCTGTGATTTTATGCTTGTTTTAATCAATTAAGGGCATCCCACTTTTCAAAACTGGTGAATCACTTGATTGGTTGAACAAAAACCATGAAAGATCAACCAAGATTTCAGACAACTTAACTGGGCTAAAAACAGAACAAAACAAAATCTGAAAACACTCTTTGTACCTTGAACCTGAGAAATAAAAGAAAATAGCATTTTTCAGAAGTAACAATGAAAACTTCTACTATCCTCCATCACATTGCCTTGATAACGTCACCTGGTTTGCACAGAAATGAAATATGTTATGTAATGGCCAAGCATAACTGTAATGGGTCTGATGAGGCAAGGGTGGACCCAGAAAGCAGTGACAGCCACACTCACAGTCCAGTTCAATGGGCTGTCATCACAGGACCCCCACCCGTGGCACCCAGGCACACACTACCTAGAAAACACGGGGGTCGGGGATGAAGCAGGGATGCAGAACAAGAGCCTGATGCTGGCAAGCAGGTGGTTTCTTCCAATGTTTCTGCTCCTCAGCATCACAGCAAAATCAAAGAGTAGACTTTCTTGATCTAACATGATTAGGCACCCAATGTCAGGTGTAGAAAGATGGGTGTTTTCCTTCTTCTACGGCAAAGCCGAACTTCCATCAGAAATGGCTGACAGAAAAGCCCTGTCATGGCTTCAGTCTAAACTGTTGAAGCATCAGAATTATGTGGTGCTTGTATTATCTTGTGGAATGTATGTCCCTGGGGTACTCCTTTGAGTTCAACTAAAATGACAGTTTAATTCTCAGTAAATGAGTGCTAATTAAAATGCTGGGGGAAAGACTGTCATAATTGAATAATGAGAATAATGCAGCATACATTTGTTTAAAGGTTTCTGAAAGCTGAATTTAGGGATCAAAAAATGGTCTCTAGGAGCTCACAGGAAAACCCAGCTCTCTGAAAAGCCTTTAATACTCGGCATGATTATTCACTCCACTAAGTAAGCATCTAGAGCAGGAATTGTTTTAAAGCTGCTGTGAGAGTCTAATTCTTATCTTCACATTTATCTCCTGGAAAATATTAGTGAACATGTTCTTCAATCTCGGATTTTGTGACATTTAGGTTAGAGTACAGCCCATAGAATTGAAATCTATTTCAGGACAGGTGGCTAAGATGGCCTTTGTGGATTCAAGTTGCTAGAATGCAGTAGACTTTAACATAATAAAACTACAGAATTAGACAATGCCAAGATTAGAAGTGTTTGGAAGAAAGTAATGTGTAAATGGAAAGAGTGTTGGATACAGTCTCAGTCTTGCCATTAATTCTAAAATGGGATGTAATTTATCCTGATATCTCATTATGAACTAAACATGTTAGGATAAAATGAGGTAATATAGTACACTTAAAAGTAACTTTAAAAGGAAAATCTGATTTAAATGAGTAAAACTCTTGTCTTTAACAATTGGTTGACTCTCATATGAATAATACAAGTCTGAGATTTATTTTCCTAATTTAGATCACTCTGGTATCAATACATTTTAACAAAGTAGGACTGTGATAGGCAAGCTCATTACAGTAGTATATTATTAGGAAAATCAGTATTATTCTAAAATACAAAATGTAACCTTAATCCCACACATCGTTCAGTTTATATACTAGCCCCCGCTCTCAGCTGCTGAGATAATTGGATTGACTTTCATGCTTCTCAGTTTCTACGTTTCCTTTATTTCTTCCATCCCAGTAATAGTTAATTTCAAAGGCTTCAGGATTGTATTGAATTCAACCTATTCAGTGAGTTTCTGTCCTGTCCTTAAAGATCTATGGGAAAAATAAATTCTATAACCTCCTTCTATGCCTAACAACTTTTACAGTGAGTAAATTCTGTACCATCTGAATTCCTTGATTGTGAAAAAATGTCCCCGGGGCCACCCATTGGGAGGCCTCCCATACACTTCCTAATCCAACACAGTTTAGAGCCTTGACAGCTCCAGCGGAGCTGCTTAGACACCCCCTTATGAATATGCAAAGACAATCTTTCACTTACAAAAGAAACTGATATACCCATTATGGCCTGTGGTTAATCAAACCTCCATTCACTTCACTCTGCTTTGAGAACCATCATCAAGAAAACGTGTTGCTAAGCAAACTTAGCAATAAGGACCTGGTTCCCCTAAAAAAAAAAAAAAAAAAATACATAGCCTGGAGGCCAGCTTGCTGAGAAGTAAAGATGTGGGCTTTTTTCAGCTTCTAAATTTGATTTCCCGTAAAAATCCAAGCTCATCATTCAGTTAAAGGAATATTGGAAAGTTGCTCACACATTCCTCATTTAAACAAGTTACAGTTTACACACATACACACATACAAATGCACATGCACACACACTCACACCAGGTCCTTCCACTTGCTTCTGCTACTGCTTCTTGGAAAACATCCAAGTTTAGACCAAGGAGATGCATAATAGAGAAGCTGCTGACTTTCTGAGCATCTGGTGAATTCACAACTTCCATTGAGCCTTACATAATGTGTCATCAATATTCATTCTTTCATAGGCATCTATCTTAGTCATTCCACCTCCCCCAGGAAACTTGATCAAGAGAAAATATAAAGCACATTATATTGCAAATTCTTAATGAATCATAGGAATAGAAATTCACCTCCTAGCTTTGCAAGTAATTTTCAATGTGATCTTAAAAACCACTGAAAACAACTTGTGTCATGGATTCCAAAGTCTTAAAATGTAGAACAATACTTTCTATGTCACCAAGATGAGTTCTTAAACCTATCCACACAAAGCTTAGCACATTTTGTAAACTACCTAGATTATCAGGTTCTATCTAGCTTACTCAAAACCTCATTTTTAGAGTTCGGGCAGTAATTTCCACCAGTGAGTGGTAGGCTGGTGGTCTCAATTTCCCATTCTCAGCAACAAAATTTTACTTTTCCACTTAGAAAGGGATTTAAAGAGATGTGAAGAACCCAGGCATTTGGAAACTGGATGTTGATATAAATAATCAAATACCTTAACCTCTGAACTACTAAATTTATTTTGGAAAACGACTACACTAGACAATGGCTATGCATTACAGGTTAGGTCCTTCAATGTTCACAATTAATTGTTTTCTGCCAATAACACTGCTTTCCCAGTAATAAATTTGATCAGAGAATGATGGTCCAATTTTTTCTTAAATTTTGTATTTGTTTATCTGACATCCACTTATCACAGGGTTAATTATGTTCACTATATTTTCTTATTTTTTGCAGTCTTGATGTTTTGGCATTTGAAGACCTTCAACACTCAGGGAGATGCTGTCCCTCCCGGGGTCTAGCTGATTCCTGAAGATAGTGAAAAACTTACCTGGGAGTATACCCTCCATATGAAAGCCAATCATTCCCTTATCTAGCTCTTACATAACAAGGTAACATTTCCCCTTCCCACAATCATCCTAGGGCCAGGTTCCAGGCATCTAGAGACCATCTCTGCATCCAAATGCCTCCAGAATTATTCACACTAGCTAATGTTAAGCTGTTTACTCTGCCCTGCCTTGATTTTCCCATGGAAACCCATAAAGAAAGGCTTTGACCTACACCTTTCCTCTCTCCCCTTTCTGCCCCCTGATCAACACTCATATTCCCATGTGGCCCTGTGTGGCATGTTACACTTTCTCTTCTAGGGAATGAAAGTGAACAAATTATTTTTGTATGGCACTGGTCTCTTCCTGCCATCACCCAGTCACCTACATAAACAAACATCTCACAAGTAGAGATGAGACAGGTGCCTGCCCTCTGTCTATTTTGTTATGGTGCTAATATTATCTGATTTGGATAAAGATAGCAAAAACTAAATTGCCTTCTGAGAAGTTTAACATCCACTCCACTCTCAGGTCTTGAAGGTAGGAACTGTGCCATATCTATCTACCTCTGTATCCCGGCAGCATTGAGTGCATGTGTAGTTTTGATTAAATTTTTTTTACTAAATAAATTCATTAATAAAGAAAAAACTGTAGTATTTTACATTAGTGTGATGGTGGCTGTAAGACAGTCAGGGCTTCTCAGAATATAGTCTCAAATCATATGAGCACTTGTTGAAAGGGTAAGATTCCCATCTCTTACTTAAGGCTTACTGAATCTCAATCTCTCTTGGCGAGGCCCAGGAACTTTCAATTTAAACAAACTCCCAGGAAGTTCTTGGGCATATTTTAGTAAGAGAACCTTTGTTTTGCTTTTTTGGGTCTCAAAAGTATCACTCTCAGCTTTAATGGAATCCTTCAGTCACCATGAAGCAATGAAGATCCTTTCATATGAAGAGTTCTTGTTCCGAAGGTTTAATATTCATACCTCACTTGAGGGCCTCTGTTTTATATATTCCAAAATAATCCTATCAGCAATGGCAACACCTGGGTGACTGGTTCTCTATGTCAGATATATAAGTCAGATTGTTTTCCCATTGGATTGACGTGGCTTGATTGGTTAAGCTTTCCCAATAGGGAGACCTTTGAATATTTGAATCAAATAGCTCATGTGTGCTATGTATGTGTTCTCATAGGTGCATGTGTTTAAATGCTCTGGTTTTCATTTGTTTTGCTTTATGCAATTCATTCACTAGCATGCAACTAGTCAAGAGTGACTTCTTATTAGTGTGGGTCATGCACATTCCTTCAATCAATTGCCATCGTCTAATGCCTTTATCTTATTCTCAGAATATCTGCAGAAAACCTCTACCTGCTTTGGCTATGTGCTATAGAAAAGTTATTTCTAAACACCTGTGGATTTTTATATTTATCCATGAGTAAGAGCCATGAAAATACACTCTAATGAATATTCAGGTCTACAGTTCTGAAAGATACGCCCCTCAAAGGTGGCATGGCACAGCATTGTGAAGGAGCTCTTTCTATAATAACAGTTGATATGAGTCAAGGTCTCACCCAAGCCTTCAGTGAAATTTTCCATCAAATCTTTTTCTTAGAATTGACATTTCCTGGCACTTCTGTCAAGATTGTCCCCACAGCTTCTGTGACAGGACCAAAATTCCTCAAGGGAAAGTAAGTGGTGCCATTTTCTCTCTCTCTCTCTCTCTCTCTCTCTCTCTCTCTTTCATCTCACCCACTGTTTTTTCTAAAAACATCAGAAAAAAATCCAAGACAGATACCTCTAAGCAGATGACAATGCAGCCTGTGAATGAGTAATTAAATATAACTCGATTTCTCAGAGCTCAATCCAGAGAGTTAACTGAGTGCCCCTGGAAAATTTTGGGGAACTTTAGCTTTTTCAGGATTATCTGTGGCCCTCTGGGAAGCTCACACAATCTCTCAGAAAGGCCAAGGTTCCCTCCAGTGGTGCCAATTGTGTCTCCCCTCTTCTTCATGGCCTGCATTCTGGCTGCCCTAGGATTTATTGATCTCATTTGTCGATCCCCACTTTTGTTAACCTGTTCTGTCCTATGATTTCTCTGCTGCTGCAGTTGCATTGATCTTTATAGGATCTGACCTGCTTCAAAGTTCACAAGGTACAAAGATGGGGTAGAAATGGAAAAAAAAAAAAGAGAGAGATTGAAGCAGGGTTCTCCTGCCCAGCATTAGAATGGTTTCATCAAATACAAATAAAGTGGTCTTTTTCCTAAGGTCTTTTACTATGCCCTGGTGTAAATATTATTTTGTTTGATTTAAAATTTCAGAAAAATTTAAATAGAAACATGTACAAGCCACTAACTCTCTGACTCTGTGACAGACAGTAATGTGATACAAGCATGTTAAAGAACCAGGCATTTTGCTCTCCTTAGACCAGAGGCCCTGGGCAAAAAGGATGCAGTATCTGCCCAGTTCCTAGTTGTTCCAGCCCTGGGGTCAGCCATAAGCACTACAGCTCCAGCCTGTCCCCTCAGTGCTCCTCTCCTATGCAACCCTGAGGAAGTAAGAGCCCAGCAGTGTTCCCAGATAAGCCCACATGCTATAGAATCTTTACCAGATTCTGCCACAAAAGTGAAGGTGAGTCCTCTCCAGCTACCCAGTAAAATTGCCAATTAAATCCTAGAAATCAAATTAGAACTACTGGATGTCTGTAACTTTGCTAGCCCTAGGGAAACAGTCACTGCCAGCAGGTGCTTCAGAGCAACTCTTTGTAATATTCATGTCATGTTGCTTAAAGATGTGAAAAAGACCAAGTCTACCAGCTTCTGCTATTTGACAAACCAGACTGCTGTTGGACCACATTTGAACAGACAGCTGTATCTGAATGTGCCAGGAAAAGCCTTCTCATGCAAGCAAATAAGGTCAGCAAAAATTTTAAGACTAGCTAAGAACCAGTGTGCACCTAATCCTGCAAAATCCTAGCAACAGTCTATGTTCACTGTTGTTTCTTTCAAATATGTGTTTGTTCATTCACACATCACTCATTCACTAGACATGCAACAACAATTTATCAATCTCCAGTCTGTGCCTAACTCTGTGCTAGGTACTAGGCACATATCATCCTTGCCCAACACAAAGTCTATAAGCTGGCTAGTGGCTGCTACTGATCATACATACTTCTATGTTCTCATACATCAATTTAGAACTTTTCCTGAAAACTATGGAATGCAATTTTTGCTAATAAAACAAGATTGCAAGCAATATTTAATATTGCTTAACTGGAAAACAAAGTGGCAGAATGAATGAAGTCTGCATATCCTGAATTCAAAGTCAATTAGAAGTTTCTGTCTAAACCAAGAACAGAGCTAAAGTTACCTAAACTGTAATCTGGCTTTTACACTGATTATCACTTTATCCCTTGGAGAATAAAAGCAGTGTAAGATTCCCAAGGCTACAAAGAATATAACTTAAATTGTGCACAGAAATAACATAAATAAAAGAATAAAACAGCCATATAAAAGGCAATACTGTGCCATTTTAGCTCCAAAATAACATCTGAACAACATCTGAATTCTGAATTAGCTGTCCTGAAAGTCCTTTCTTATTCCTGTCCTCACCTATTCCTGCTGGATACAAGGCCAACATCTTCTGCCCCTGGTAGTCAATTGAAGACTTCCCAGCACATAATGTCTGGCAGTTTGTTTACTTGATTGTTTAGAGTATATCATATCATAAACCTCAAACTACAAGAAAGGGAAGGGTAAGATGATAACAAGAGAAGTTCAAGTTATTGATGTGGCAAGAAGAACTGACATGAGGCAAAGTTATTCTCAGTAATGTTCTTAATAACATTTAGGGTTTATCCTGCTTATACCCATTGCTTGACTAATTAAATGCCTGAAATCCAAGAGAAGTTAAGTTTTAAAATATAAAAGTCTAGGCTATAGTTTTGATAGACTTCCACCCACAGCTGATTTAAACAAAATTTGCTTATAAAGACCCAGTTCAAAAATGGGCATCTGAAATGAACAGACATTTCTCAGACAAAGAAGTAAAAGCAGCAAATGAGCATATGAAAAAACGTTCAACGTCATTGGTCATTTGAGAGATGCTGATGAAAACAACTGAGATTCTACCTCACTCCAGAAAGAATGGCTGCTATCAAGAAATCAACCAATAACAAATGCTGGTGGGGGTGTGGGGAGAAAGGAACCCTGCTCCACTGCTGGTGGGAGTGTAGACTGGTGAAACCACTGTGGAAATCGGTGTGGAGATACCTCAAAAATCTAGGACTAGAGATCCCATTTGACCTAGCTATTCCCCTGCTGAGTATCTTCCCAAAAGAATTAAAAGAATCATACCACAGTGATATATGTGCATCTATGTTTATAGCAGCACAGTTTATAATAGCTAAAGCTTGGAAACAGCCCAAGTGCCCATCAGCTGGAAACTGGATAAAGAAAATGTGTTTTTTTAATAAAATGGAGTACTACTCAGCCATAAAGAATGAGAAACTAGAGACATTTGTAGCTAAATGGATGCACATTGAGGTGATACTCTTAAGTGAAATAAATAGGACACACATGTGTAAATACCAAATAGTTTCTCAAGTGTGAGAAACTGAAAGGGTAAATAAGGACTAAAAGGTATAATAGATAATGTGAAATAGAAAGAAAAGGGGCACAGGGGAAGTGGGAGGGTTAGGGGAAAGGAAAGAAGGGAATGGAATAAATATGAGAAAAGAAAAAAATGGAAACAAAGTCTTTGTAAATAGGGACAGGTAGAGGGGGTGACGGGCGCACAGGTAATGAGGAAAAAATAAGAACCAAGATGCATCATGTAAAGGTACAAGCACCCAATGATAAATGTAAATGTATTGTATACCTAAAATGTACCAATAAAAGAATTTAAGCGAAAGAAAGAAAGAAAGAAAAAAAGAAAGAAAGAAGGAAAGAAAGAAAGAAAAAGAAAAATTTCAGGGAGCCATTTCCGGTGGGCCAAAACTAGGCAGAAACTTGGAGCTTCTGAGGCGCCAGCTGTCTGTCACCGCCACCTCTGCTGTGCCCAGTGTCCGGGGCCGAGCTGGGCTGTTGGGAGGCCTGGCCATGGGACAGTCCGAGCCTTCTGTGATGTGAGGCACGGGCCCTCCCATGGGTCCTCTGACAAGCTGCGGGCGGGAGGCATTGGCTCTGCTGCGGTCTCGGCCACTGCTGCTGCCCAGCTCCGGCATCGTGAACATAGACTGGAGTTCCACATCTGCCACAACTACCCTTGGAGCAAACTGCCAGTCAACATGAGGCAGAGTCTTGGAAATTCACAGAGAGAATATGAAAAGCAAGTTGTCCTGTACAGTATCCGCAATCAGATATGATACAGAAATAACTTAGTTAAATATGTCAAGAAAGATGAACGGAAATACTGTGAGGAGCTGAAATACAGTCGCGATCATCTCATGCTGTACCGGTACCATCTGTCAAATATCATGGTGAAGGGCCTGTGGATCACACCCTTCTCCTACTACACCGGGATCACGGAGGACATTATGAACAGTGAGAAAATTTATGACTCATTGCCCAATTTTACTGCTGCTGACTGTCTAAGGCTTCTTGGCATAGGAAGAAACTAGGAGCCAGTCCCAGCACTCAGAAGGAAGCTCCTCCGCCGCCATCCCAAGCTCCTCGGGCAGAGAAGGTGAGCCGCGCGGGTGCCAGAAACACGCCCCCCCACACACCGTGGAAATGAGAAGACATGTAAATAAGGCTCAAAAACAGACTTCTGGATCACCTACAGCAACCCCAAAGGGAAATGAGATGGAACAATTTGATACTCAACCATTTGGACTCTCTGAACTGGCAACAAAAGAGGATCTAGGAAAAATGAAATCAGAAATAATT
>NW_004624880.1:2876016-2894542 GCF_000247695.1 Heterocephalus glaber | reverse complement strand
CCTAAAATGTACCAATAAACTTAATGGGAAAAAATTTTTTTAAAATGTAAATGTATTGTATACCTAAAATGTACCAATAAAAGAATTTAAGGGGAAAAAAATTTTTAAATTTTTTTAAAAAGGAAGAAACCAGTACATTGATCTTATGAATCAGTGTAGGTCATCAAAAAAATTCTTCAGAAGGAAAATGGCTGGTGATCTTCTACCAGTAAAGCTGGTAGGGATCGCCATAGAGCCGTGTTGGGTGATGCAGACTAGATATATCACTGAAGATGACACCAAGATATGCACTTTGCCTGAGAAATGCGCTATTGATAAGATCATCAATTCAGGCCCTCAGCTCTCCGGATCACTAGATTACAATGTAGTACATAGTTTATATAACAAAAGATTTGTTTCTCTGAATGTACCAATATCTGATGACAGCTGTATAGTAGTTCCTCCCCTGGAAGGCTTTATAATGAATCTAGTGCAGGGTGATTATTTTGAAACTGCTTTATAAAATATTTTTTTCAATAGATGAGCACATTAATGTTGCAGAGCTTGCCAATGTCCTTGAGATAGACTTATCTCTGGTTAAGAATGCTGTTTCAATGTATTGCTGATTGGGCTTTGCCCATAAGAAAGGACAAGTAATAAATTTGGATCAACTACATTCATCGTGGAAGAATGTTCCATCTGTAAACAGATTAAAGAGTACTTTGGATCCACAGAAGATGCTCTTGTCGTGGGATGGTGGGGAGAGTAGGAGTCCTGTGCAAGAAGTTTCTTTAGCTACCAACACGGATACAAATAGGAAGACCCAGCTGATACAGCCAGTATAAACAGTTTGAGTCTGTCTACAGGATATAAAAAGCATATTGCATTTCTATTTGACTCAACTCTTACTGCTTTCTTAATGATGGGAAATCTTTCACCAAACTTGAAAAGTCATGCAGTCACAATGTTTGAAGTAGCCAAACTCTCAGATGAGTCTCTAGATAGCTTTCTTATAGAACTAGAAAAGGTTCAGAGCACTGGTGAAGGAGAAGCACAGAGATACCTTGATCATGCCCTTACTCTGTTAAACACGATACTGTTTCTGCATCACAATAAAGATGTAGTTGCACAAACTGCTCAGCCAGACCAACCCAATTATGGTTTTCCTCTGGATCTCTTATGCTGTGAAAGCCTTCTTGATTTGGATCCTGCCACTTGCAGCAGCGTTCTAAACAAAAATTACATGCTGCTGGTTTCCATGGCTCCTCTCACCAATGAGATCTGGCCCATCAGCAGCTGCACCCCTCAGCATATGGGACCAGCTATCCCAGAAGTCAGTTCTGTTTGGTTTAAACTGTATATTTACCATATCACTGGGCAAAGACCACTATCTCTTTTACTATCGAAAGGTACAAGACTTCAAAAACTGCCAGACATATTCCAGGGTTACGATCACTTGCTCATAATGTCTTGGGGTCATGATCCTGGTGTAGTTCCCACATCAAAAGTGCTCACGATGTTGAATGATGCTTTAACACATGCTACAGTTTTAATTCGGGGATATGGTTTGTATGGGATAGGAGAAACTGTCCATGTACCGTTTCCTTTTGATGAAATAGAGCTACAAGGAGAGTTCACCTGGGTCAGCATGGGCGTTTATAAAGCATTGCAGACACTAAGGGACAAGGTGGACTTGCAGCATTTCTGCGGCTATGTCACCATGTTGAATGCTTCCAGCTAACTTGCAAGTAGAAAACTCAGCGATGCTTCTGACAAGAAAGGAGAACCTGATTTGGCATCTGGCTCGGATGAAAATGGAAGTACAGAGTCATTTGAAATGGTTATTGAAGAAGCAACTATAGACTCAGCAACAAAACAAAACTCTGGTGCCACAACAGAAAGCAGAGTGTGCTCCGCTGGAGCGGTGCTTTGGAATTCCGCTGTTCAGTTCTGAATTAAACCACAAAGTTTGTAGGAAAATCGCTACTCACGGCCTTTGCAGAAAAGAGAGCCTTCAAAACCTTCTACATTCCAGCAGAAAACTCTCTCTACAAGACCTTAATTTTGTTCACTCATTCCAGGAAGGTCTTTAACACTGGATATTCACACACAGCCCAGCTTTTCAAGTTTTCTTTCACAGTCATCTTACGCTGATACAGGAGTTCCACTTCCTGCGAAAAACTTAATATTTAAAGATGGCATCTTGTCAGAATGAAGTGGACAGTCACCTTCCTCACTTCGTATTGCTAATCTCCATTTGCAATAATTTGATTACACCATTTGTTGCTCTCATATTCTGCCGTTTTCCTTTCTTAATGTTAGCCTTATAATGTCAGCCACTAAAAAGCCTCCTGCTGCTGCAGTGCAATTCTTGCTTCACTTGTACTAAGTTTGGGGAACATGTTCATGTTTTCTGGGGTGTGTTCATTATTGCACATCTTACTGCAACAAAGTGCTTTTTAGCAGCTAGCACTGTATTTTTTACCGTGAGACAATCTGCATTTCTTTTATAAAACTAAGAATATCCTTTATAGAGGCTTTATGATGACTGTTATGTTTCTAAGCAGTCACTATGAATATTGCAATGGTGATTTTATATGTTAGTTTATTAAACATAAATCTTGTTTAATTTTATATTTTGTTACCTACGCTTTGGGGCATCAAGGGAAGAGATGGAATTCTTCCTCTAAAAAGGCTTCTTGGTAGCGAAACTGTAAAACAGTGAACATCTAGTATTAAGAGGTAATGTGATAGGGCATTAAGAGTTTCATTGGGTGTCTGTAAATTATGTATATAAATCAAACGTTGTTGAAGGTCTGTAAATCAGTATAGTTCCACGTATCTTAACCTAGATTTATAGAGTCTGCACTCAGATTGTGACTGTTCATTGAAATTTCATGGGATAAGCTTTGGGAAACATTCTATTTTTAGATAGTGTTTATATGTGGACTTCTGTTGTCACAAGTCTTTATGGGAAAATAGAACTTATTTTTCACTTGTAGCTGAGGCTGCTGCATGTTTTCACCCCAATTTATTTTTTTGTTTTGTTTGGTAGCTTTACGAGTACATTGTTACAGAAGTTGAATTTAATGTTTCCAAGCCAAGGATTGTGATTTCAGATTAGAGTTACATATTAAAGCATTAAGGCTGTGTCTTCAGATCAGAAAACTTCCATGATAAACCTTCTTTGGAGATATTCTTAAGCAGTGTGGATCTTAAACTTACATTAATAGTTTTGGAGGAAGTATGGAAAATGAATAATTTCAAAGTGTTTGAGTCACTGATTCTTTTAGTATCTCAAACATTAATTAGAATAATTGAAATCACTTTGTAAACTTTTCAGATTACCTTCTTGGGAAGTTTGGTTTTGTTTAGCTCTTCTTGTAGGATAATAGTTTGCTAGGTTAAAACTGTCACCAAACTAATTGGTCAAGCATATATCTAAAACACTTAAAACATTAAAAAATTTGGTAATGTTATAGCCTAACATTTTGGGGAGAATTTTTCTTATTTATAGAATTAATATTTGTGTATTTAACATATTTCTGGAAATATATGCCTTTCTTAAAACTATTAACATAACCATGCATTTAATACCATGGCCTATCTCTAGAACTGAATACTTTGGATCAGGTTACCCCTGGCACAATCAGTACTGTGTTTGGGGTAAATGCGATAATGTTTAGTTTTCTACTTTGTTTTATATAAGGTAGAAACCATATGTATGTTATGTGTGTCTGTAAAAGGAAAAGTATATACTAATATTAAAATACTTTCTTATTACTGTGGAAAAAAAAAAGAAATTTCACATAGCATCTCATTTCCAAATAGCATTTCACTCTAGAATGGCAACTTCTAGAATGGCAAGTTGGTTAAATTTCTTAGACATATGTTAAACCTCTTAATCCTCATAGCAACAGCAAGAGGCAAGTGGATGGATATTCATTTACTTATTCATCATTTATTCACTTTGTTTTCATTACCTTTTCATTTATCATCTCAGTGTCTGTCAGTCAGTGAGCAGTTGTTGATGACTTCCATGTTCTGGACTTTGTGCTACACTATTATCATATACACTGGAGAATGACAGTCCCCATCATATGTGGCTACTGTAATTGACTAAAAATAAATAAAATGGGCTGGGGATTTAGCTCAGTAGCACTGCGCCTGCCTTACAAGCGCAAGGTCCTGAGTTTGATCCCTGATACCAGAAAAAGTAATCAATTAACTAATTAAAAAAATTAAAAAAATTAAAATTCACTAGCCATATTCTAAGGAGTCAAAAACCACTTGTGGCTAAAGGCTAGCTTATTAAAGGCTGCGATAGAATGCTTCATCTTTGCAGAAAATTCTACTGGACACTGTTATGACTTGTGTCTAGATGTCCCCTCAAAGCCTCATACAGTCATAGGTGGGGTTTTTCAAAGATGGCTGGATCTAGAGTGTGTGATTCTGGGATTAAGTGTGTGATGCTGGGATCAAGGGTGTGTGATTACTAAATTAGTCCACTGATTGGTTTGGCGTAGTTCTAAGAATGGATATTAAGAAGGCTCTCTCTGGGTGTGAGTGCTACTGCCTATATAAGGGACAGAAAGACGGCTGTTGTGGTCACTTGTTCCTTGCTGCTTGCTGCCTTCTGCATGCCAGCTAGGCAATGCCCCCTCTGCCATGCCACCCTGCATTGGAGCCAGCCAACTATGAACTGAAATCTCTGTACACTGTGAGTTAAATAAACCTTTCCTCCTTTAACTTTGGCTATCAGGCATTTTGTTTGGGCAACAAAAAAAGTAACTAAGATGTACACCATTCTGCATTATTTTCTATTGTCAACTAATAGTAACTAAGACTAGCAAAAGATGCAGAGCACATCTCATCTCCTTAAGTCTTACTTTCACCTCAGAAAAGTCACTATCCTCTTTTCCTATCCTTGCCTATGCTGGATATGGAGCAAAGATGAGAGAGGATGAGAGGGCCTGCCTCTCCTGGTCTAGAAAAGTTCCATATGAGCACTGTCTCATGCCTACCTGTAAGAAGGATACCTCTATCTTTAGTGCATTCCATTCACCTATATGCCAGAACCAGTTAGGCTGGTAACTCTCTTTCTCTTTTTCCAATGATTTCCAAGAACACCACATCTACTCTACTGTCTCACTGCTGCTTTAACCTTTCTGCATTTATTATTGACAACTGAAAAAGGTCTCATGAAAACAATCTAATTTTCTTCCCCTTATTTGCCTTCACCTCCATTTCTCAGATGAGAGAGTAAAGGTTGGAGAATTCTTTCAAAGACCCCACAAGGCAATAAAACATTCATTTCTCAACAACACATATTCCCATCCAGTCCACCTCCTGCTCTGCACACCTGACGCTAGCCTCCATGACAACAAGCTCTGTTCTTTGTACGACATCCAATATATCTTCCCACGGAACAATTTCTACCAGGAAATTAGGTGTTGAGAAGGAATTGGCTTTGGCCTTTCAGTTTACTTAAGTTTGCAGCATACTTTCAGTATACTTAAACAGAAAATAAACCATCAAAATGCAAAGGATATATTTCTGCACCCAGCATGAAAAAATAATTGATAAAGAAACCAGAGTGGATATGATCTAATAAAGGTTCAAGGCCTGAACCCTAAAGACAACTTAGGACCTTAAAAGGATTTGTGTTGCTCATGAAATAAATAAAAAGGAAGGAACACTAATATAAAGAGAGAATCCTGCAGGTCGACCAGAAGAAGATTAAAGAAACCATGGAAAAGACCATATTAAGCTCAAAAGAAAATGATACTCTGTTGTCACCATTAAGGTCTTATCAAAACCTTCACCAGATGCTGGACATTGAGGAAAGTCTGCAGCCTTAACCAAAAAATAAAATTAAATAAAACAAATAAAATAGAGCAAAACAATGTTAGTAAAGTTCCCTTTGCAAAAGTCAATCCAATGAGTGGATGAAAGAATAGCTCCAATTCAATATAACACTTATTTAAAAAAATTTGTTCAAGGGAAGACCTTTCCCCCTGAACACCCAGCATTGGTAAGGCACATGGCGGCAGAGTCTGCAGTGAAAGAGACACAAGAGATGAATGAGTCCCTGCATAGGGAACAAAGTTGGTTGGGCTGAGCTCCAACACACCCTGGGTCCTGGAATTCACCAGCTCCCCAGCCCCATCCAGATATAGGTATGGAAAATGATTAAACACAGAACTTTTCTGTGCTTACCCTTCAAATGACTGTGAGCCCTCAGGAACCTGCCGCCCTGCAGCCCCCAAAACAAGCCCACAGGGAGTCATTCTACCTTGGGTATACTTCAGTCCATCCAGCTGAAGCCTTCCTTCCTTTTCCCTGTTTCCCAACCACTAGTTTCCACAATGCAAACCAGTTTCCTTCTGGGCTGCAACCTATCCTGGACCCAGGTAATTTCACTGCGGGAGAGGGAGCTTGGCTGACAGGCAGGTCCCTGCCTGTAACACACATGAGGCCACTAACCTGGGAGTATTCTCACTGTGCCAACAGCTCTAGCATAATATCCTCTTCTCAGATTGACCCCTTAAGGATATAGACACCAGTCTGCATTGGACATAATCTGCCATCGTCCCTGAACATTGTGATTTGACTATGTTTCTACATCCATCTTTAATCTTCTAGCCCTGATCTAACTTCTCCCAGACAGCTGAACACTGACATTCTATTAAGCTTCCCAATTTTAATCAGATTATTGATGATTGCATATAATCAAACAATGAATGCTGATAAAACCCTATGGACCAAAGAAAGGAATTTCTATTTTATTCTAAGTAGTGGTGGAGAGTTTCAAGCAGAAAAGTGAAATGATTCAACATGCCTTTTAAAAATGCAATGCTGGGGACAAAGTAAACAGCAGACCTTGAAGTGG
Source organism: Heterocephalus glaber (assembly GCF_000247695.1). The sequence continues at coordinate 2,887,671 of NW_004624880.1, read as the reverse complement.
TAAGAGAAAGTGCAAGGTAGCAAGTTAGAAAACCATCTGGTACAACAGTACTCATGAGTACTAACTCATGTAGTCTATCTGGTAATAAGGTGGGGGAGGGGTGGCAGTGTAGATAGAAATGGAAGTATTAGAGATATATTTTGAAGGTAGAAGTGGTTAATATTCTTACACAGAAAGAGCAGGGCACTATTTCCCTTGTCCTTATCAGGAGCACAACAATTTATAATAGACAAAAAGGCTTTCAGTAAGTCACAAGTAAGAGTTTCATGTCAGTTTATGACTAATATTTATATGTAGGTATTAGACTCTTTCAAGGGAGCTCCTTCAGAATACAAGTATCCAGTTGCCTTGACAATATAATTGAAGTAAATCTGAACGATAACTTCTTCCTGGGATACAAAAACTATTGCTCTAAAAACTATTCTGTACCTAAATGAAAGTTTTCCATCGTGAATGATAACTACAACAACAGAAAACCAATAAACCAGCTCAATGCTGTCTTTTCAGCAGGATTCTACAATAAAATTAAGAACATGTTAAAATGTTTGCAATGTCTACCAAAGTGGTTCCCAAAAATACCTTGAGTGACTACTATGAATATACATTTTCAAATTTCACAAGTTATTAAAGGGCTATCGAAAAGATTTCTCCATCCACTCCTATAGAAAAAGAACCTTTGATAAAATAAGTGTAACCTGGAATTTGTTTCATTCATTGACAATATTTTCTATGTTATAATTTTCAGATGTCAGCAGATACAGCATCTATTAGTGTTCTTAATTTGAATTCATTTAGCTCTATGTATACAGCTCAGCCGATGCAGTATGCCTTCTGATATGATATATCCATCCCTTATGTACAGAAGTCATTGTTACTGCCTGTAAGTAACTTCAGTTCTGCACAGAATTGTTCTCTGTCCTACCTATTCCCTCAGACTCTACTTTTCCATTTAGGTAATAAACCAATCTCATATCTGTAAAAATGTATTATACAATTTTATCAACTTGAAAATGTGAGTCAGGAAAGATTAATGGTAGCAAATTTTGCAGCATCCCAAAAGTATGTACAATGTAAATGAGATATAAGCAACCTAACAAAACCTTGAAGGAATACTGACTGATGACTCAGGCCTCAGTGTTGGATAGCATGCTACTGGACAGGTAGCCAAGCATGTACGCAGGGGGACATTAGGTAGGGAGTTAAGCATTCATTACACTGAGGTTCGGGCCTCTTGAGCAACCTGTTTGTCAAGTTCAACATTTACAGGTCATTGCACACTAAGGGACTAACATCATTATGAACAAGCAATGTTTTGCAAGAGTGGGCACCCAAGGACAAATGAAACCCTCTGAGATAATGAACGAAATATCCACAGCTGATCAGTTGTCTTTTTAGGGCACCAACCAAGGCCACCTATGATGATAAGCATTCCAATAAATCTCCTTTCCTTTTCCTTTCCCTAAGAAACAACTGATTAACCATGCCCTACAAGTGTATATAAAGTACACCCAAATAAAGTTCTGGGCAGTTCTTTAAACTTACTCACTCTTGCTTCCTTGAGAGTGTACTTTCAATTTCCCTGTTTATGCTAATAAATTTTTCCTGATGATTTTCTCAGTGCATGTCCACCTTTCAATTCTTTCCTTGACAGAACAATGACCTGGCCAGGCCAAGCTCGGTTTCTGGCCGCTCCTTGATGGGATCCCTTCACTGTCCTCCTGCTAACATGTAGACATATGCACTAATCAGAGTCTTTAAACATGAAGTTGATCACATACATAGAATAAAAACATCATCAGAGGGACTCCCCAAAGAAGACTGTAAATTAGTATAAATTGTAAACACTGTAGTCAAGTGTATGTATGTAGAAAATCCTAAATCCTGTAATAACAAGGGCTCTGTGTCAGCTTCAGTTAACGTGAATGTTTCTACTCTTTTTTTTTGTATTGGGGTTCGAACTCAGGACCTTGTGCTTACCAGGCAGGCGCAGTGCCACTGAGCTACATCCCCAGCCCAGTTTCTATTCTTTAGTAGGAAGCCATCACTCTCTTGGTGCTGTTACATGTGGTCTTTTAAAATTCTACCATTCTATTGTTTAATCATATTTAACCATGTGTTTTGAAGAAATATACAAGAAATCAAATAAATTTTCCCACAACAAGATAGAATAGAAGTGTCCAGCTTTGTAGTTCATGTCAGATAGCACATACTCAGAATAGGCAGCAATGTCCCCAGAAAACTAAGGATTTTATTTCTGGAATTTATCTGTAAACAATGTCTGATGATTCTTCAAGTTTTTTTTTAAAGTGTCTTGAATAATCCTACCAGCATAAAAAAATTATCAACTGTTTTAGTCCCAGATAAAGCAAGACCAATGGGATGTACACTTACATGTGTTTGTATCCCAGGGATCATCAAAAGCCAACATGCTTGAACTTTCAATCTTTCATTATATGTGCTTCAAGGCAAAATTAAAGCAGACTATCATCATATAAATTCTAGACATGATGCTCAAAAAACTCTCCAGTGGGCTCCAAAGTAATTTTAACTGCACGATCCATTCAGTTTCCTATTGGAAACATTGTTCAGTTGCTCTTGCAGTGCCTGAGAAGGGATTTACACCGACAGGAGCTTCCCAGCTTGCTCCTACAGGGTCCCCTCCTGCTGAAAGATGTTCTGCTAAAGTAGATAAAGTGACAGGTTTCTTTCAGTCAACCTATGGAAGCAAATACCCCAAACTAGAAATCTACTGTGTAATGACACCAACTCTCTAAGCTCAAAATAACCAAAAATCTCTGCAACAAACCATACCGTACCTGGCATGTATGGTACCCACTGTCTGTCTAGAGACAGAAAACAAGGTGCTTGCAGCTCCAGTCAACTGTGCAACAGGCTTTTGATACTTTTGAGATAACTAGTAAACTTATTGTTTTGTTCATATTCTTGCAATTGCCCTTTAGAGAAAATGAATGCTAAATCAACATCCTTGAAATGCCTTTTTACATTCTTCCTTTATCAAACTTTCACATTATGATGTGAAACAAATTCTAAAAGAATTTGGCAGTGATCAGGGAGGATGACTTCAGTGTCATCAGAAACAAACATGCTTGTTTGCTGGTGAAGGAGGCGAAGGGGATCACACTGGTGTCAGAAATCCTGTACATTTCCATTGTGCCCCTTATTGAACTTCATAATCCTGGAAAGAGTCTCTAACCTTTCTATGGCTCAAGTGCCTCAGCTCCAAAATGGGCACAGTTCTCTACCACCCTACTTGTCCAGACTATTGGATTACTGAAATGCAATATTTCTTTTGCAGATTTTAGCTGCAATCCACATAGTTAAATGTATGGTAAATTATAAAATTAAGATTTTTAAACAAAGAGAAATGGGTAAAATTCTCCTGTAGTGGATCTGGAAATAAAATGTGTTGTTTTCTCTCTGAATGTGCCTCACACCTTCACAATCAGGAAAACAAAAAAATCACAAAGTTTCAGGTCACGGTGGCACACGCCTGTAATCCCAGACCTCTGAGAGGCACAAGGATCATAAATTTGAGCATGGCCTAGGCAATTTAGAGATTGAAATAAAAATAAGTAATTGTAGAAGGGCTGGGAATGCAGTTCAGTGAACACCCTGGGTTCATTGATCCCCAGCATGGTAAATAAATAAAGTTAAAAATTCAGAGATATGTTTGGTAATAAAGCAAATAACAGCTGAACACTCACTAGATGCCAGTCTTTGACTGACTTATGCATCATCTTCTTTAATCCTCACAGAAACCTTATGAGGGAGGAACATTTCCTCCCACTTACTGGGAAGAGAACTGAGGTTTAGCAAGTTAAGTATTTTAGCCCATGGTCACTGATCCAGTTTATAGCTAATGTAGCATTCAAACCTGGACTATTCTATTCTAACTATAAAATCCATGCCCTTAACCAGTATTCTGATTTCCTCCCACAGAGCAGCTGATTCGCAACCCAGCACCTCTGTCTGACCTCCACTGTCCTCACCACTGGGTCTTAACTCCGGGTTTTCTCCAGTTTTGCACATATGCCTATTCTCTCCTGAATTATCTCCTCTGCTTCACTAAATACTTCCTGGAAGGCTCACCAGAAACCTTTGACGCATGTCTTTCTAATGAAATTCCATTTCGTGCAAATCCCCTTCTGTTGTTGCACTGACTGGCTAATTGTACCTGAGGTGTGTTCTCTTGCTTAGGTTTGCCATAAAGGCATAGATTAAGTGTAATGTCTGTCTGTCTGTCACTCTCTCTCTCTCTCTGACTCTCTCTCCATTTCTTTCCTTCTCCTCCTCTCCTTTTCCTCTCTCTCTCTCTCTGACTCTCTCTCCATTTCTTTCCTTCTCCTCCTCTCCTTTTCCTCTCTCTCTCTCTCTCTCTCTCCCTCTCTCTCTCTCTCATTTCTCTTCCCGGGTGTGTGTGTGTGTGCGTGCGTGCGCGCACGCATGCACTTGCCTGTGTGTGTTTATGACAGATAGGCTGTGTATTAGGCTACAGGAAGCACAGATCACTGCAGAGGCACCAAACAGTAGTAACAACCAACCACCCCAGTCTCTAGGACCATGAGAAGTCTATTTGGAGAGTTTGGTAATGCAGGCCGAATTTTTTTTTCATTTTAAAATTAGGTTGTCTTTTAATTGTTGAATTTATGAGTTTTTTTAATACATTATGGATACAAGTTCCTTATCAGATATATCATCTGCAGGTTTCTTTTTAACTTTCTTGGGGAGTCTTCGCTTTGTGGATGGTGTCCTTTGTTTGTTTATTTGTTTGGTACTGGGGATCGAACTCGGGTCTTTGCACTTGCGAGGCAGGCGATGGAACCACTGAGCTGAATCCCCGACCCTGGATGGTGTTCTTTGAATACAAGAAACAAATGAAATTTTAAGGATTGTATAATAATAAAAATAAATCACTGGATATGTCACTCTCTGAGTACTTTAGATGTGTCCCCCTGGTTAATCCTCTCAATGACTTAGAAGCAGATGCTATCATTTTCCCCATTTTATTGATAAGAAAATGGTAGCAGTAAGATCATTTGCCCCAAGTTTCTAGTAAGGGTAAGAGTAAGACTCAAACCCAGGCTGACTGGCTTCCAGAGGCCACACCTTTAACTAGCATGCTATCTTTCTTCTCAAGTAGATTAGTTACTCAAAAAGGGAAATAAAGAGGAGAGGAGAGGTTTAGGGAGAAAGCCAAGCATCATGAACGTAGACAGAGAAAGAGCAGAATTCAAACAGAAAATTCTAGAAACTAATGGAGCTTACTGTGGCACTTAAACAGTTTCAGGTGAGTCTCTGGTTCCCCTGTTATGGATATTCAGTCATCTGTCACTGGGGCACAGGATGGTCACTCAGCCCTGTTAGGTGACCTGCTCTCCAGGTAGCCTTGGCTCTGCTTCACAGAGGCATTTGCTATGCCAGACTCCCAAGAACTGTGACTTACTGGCTCCAGAGGCCAGCAGAGCTCTCTCCCCTGTGTGTCAACACAATCCCACAGAATCAGGATCCTTAGAAATCCTCTGATCTTAGATGAGAACAGAAGTAGAATAGCCCATCTCTTTGCTTCCAGAGATTTTTCCCCTACATTATTGGATTCCATAAGAGATTCAACAATCCCTTTAGCCTCTCATTTTAATGTCAAGTGATCCTTTCTGAAGACATTCTTACTTGGGTCTGATGTAACAGTTTTGTGGCTAAGACTTAGCTTGAAGTCTCAGCTCTGTTTCCACAAGTGGTGGAATAGTAAGTTATGTCTTAGGAGGGGACTATCTCAAAAGGGTCATCAGAGTGTGACTCGGCCACACTTAGCACCTGGAGTTAGAGTTACCACCTGGCTCTGACACTTGCGAGCTCTGTGACAAGATGCAAATTATTCAAATTTTCAGTGACTCCAGTTCTCATCTGTAAAATGACACAGTAAGAGGGCTTACACATGGATTTGTTTTGAGGATTAAATATAAACTACATCATAATAAATGTTTATCAAATTTCAGCTTAAAAAAGAAAAGGCAAGGCTTAATTCAATCTTAAACTAATTTGTATACAACTTAGAAACTAACAAATAAATCTGATCAACTTTTCCAGGGAAAACAAAAAACCAAATGCATAAAACTCAAAATTATACTTTCAGTTTTCTTATTTTCCACTAGTAGGCAAAAAAGCAGAACATCCACTTTTAAATGAGTTATATTTGAGTTACAAAAGTGTTAAGGAATCCGTGAAGGCCAAGTAAAAAGAATAAAGAAAGAGATAGGAACCATCTTGCTGTTGCCATGACAACAAGGCATGTTACCTGGACAAAGATTTTGGTAATCTCTCAAAAGAATAGCCAGAGATGTTTCCATCTGTTTTAGGAAGGACAAAGTCTTCCTTTGTCCTCCACTAAAGACACACATCCACTTGTCTGCTGAATGTCTCCCAATTAACCCAGGCCAAGATCTGAGAGGAAAGAGGGTGTCATACACAGGCAGGTGGTGGGATGTAAATGGACTTGGCAGAGGGCTGGAAACTAAAGGCAAATATCAGTAAAATGCAAGATCAAACTGCCCAGGGTCACTACTGTTTCATTTAAAATGCTGAAGGAACATTCATTAAAAAGCATCATTTTCACACATGAAATTGCTCAAGTTTCATTAAGATTAAGCTTGCTAGAAATTGAATCCTAAGTCAATAGCACTTTCATTTTCATTAACACTAATGACACTCAGAAAGTCATTTAAAAATCTGGTGTGCAAGACTTTTCCCAAAAGTCATTTTCATAAGTAAAGGTATGAAGAGCCTGGGACTCAAATGTGTTCTTTCTCCATCTCTTTGGATATTATATGTAGGTTGTTTGTGTGTGTATATGTGTTTCCTCCTTTCAAACTGTGGTTTTCACTTAACATAATAATCTTGCACACCTCTCTCATCATTTCTGCATTAATCTATAGTATTTTAAAGCAACAAATAGAGGCTATTTGTAATAGTATTTCCTTTAATTGCATATTTTTCAAACATGAGACTATTAAAGTAGCTGTCTATTAAAGCAGTCATTCAGCTCTCCTCCGAGTTTCCCCTTCATCCTGAAAGGGCCTCCCTCATCAAGCTCAATAGCATCTCTTGGCTCCCTGAGAACAAGCACTGGAGAACAAAAAAAAAGAAAGAAAGAAAAAGAAAAAATAAAGAAACCTGTTTTCCAGATCAAAGTAATCCCTACTCCATTGCCATGGCTCCAGACATCTCTTTTTTCTTTTCATTGACCAAACAAAGTTCTTCTCTGCACTCTGCCTCACTTTGTTTTTGCCCGAATTTGTTTTCTCATTGAGAAAAGTGTTCATTACAGTATTAGTTTAGGTTGATTGGTTCTTCAGTAACAGTAGAGGGTTCTGTTTGATATGATCTCAAAACAGTGACCTGATTATTATGCAATATGGAAATAATTCCAGACAGTTGGCTTCCCCTCTGGGACCCATGCAGGACATCAGGTAGATGACTGAACACCCAATCAACTGGTCTTCTCATGGGTGCTTTCAGGGACTGAGTTTCTGGCTACATCCCTGGACACTGCAGGCAGATCAGCTCCCTGCCCTGGTCATTGAGCACCCCCCTCCCATGGACCCAAATTCTTCCCAAGTGGCTGGGGCTGCTCAGCTTTGCCTCCATTTATATCAACCAGTGGCACATTTAGTACGAAGACTGGGAAGGGGAGAGGAATGGCTTTGATGTTTTCAAGGGCCAGAAATCACTTGAATGTTCTTCCAGGGCCACTTGGCAGCAGGTAGAGGGTGTGACAGCTAGTGGGGAGGTTGGTGGCTAGAATGGAACTGCTCAACCATAGCCAGAAACTGCTCTGCCCTTGCAAACTGAGAATTTTATCCTATAGTCCAGTGGGAGGTGGGAATGAGAAAGATCAGATTGCTCTATACCAACTGGGAAAAAGAATTCACAAATTACTAAATAATATGCCAGAAGATTTCACTACTTTTTAAGACCAATTGAGTCAAGTCTTTGTGTCCAAAATAATAAGACTCTAAAACTGCCAATAACCATCAAATGTTACAAATGGTGTTTAGCCATGAGGACCTTCAATCCAGGCTAGAACCCTCTCTTTACAAATCTATTAAAAGATAGCTACTACTAGGTATATTTTGAGGATTAATAATAATAAAGTCATTGTTGTTGAACATTTACTGTGTACCGTTTTAAGAAAGGAATGGGGATGTTGTTAGAAACCACTTGGATTCATCACTGTAAAATTCCATATTCCCCTTTTTTCTACCTGAAAATTCTTATTAATTTTTCAGCAATCAGATCAAACATCATCTCCCCTCAGTCCCTAGACAGGGTTGAGTGCTCTATTCTTTGCGCTTATTCATTCCTATACAATTTAATAATTATATCATAGTAGAATTATCTCGCTCTCTCAAATGAAATTCTTGATGGTTTTACTAATCTTAATTTTTCCAAGGTACAAAATGATATTCAGAAAATGTGTGTTGAATGAATAAATAAGTTGCTCCCTAAGCTACACATAAAGGAGTTACAATTTAGATCCAGAGTAGTCCCAGACTGAATTTTAGGACTGACATCCTAAATGTCTAGGTTCATTTCAAATCAAAACAGACTGGTCTTGGGCAATTGCCTTGAACTTTCCACATCTAATAGCCTAGGCTTTGAAAAGTGGGGATCACAATTCACTGAGCTGCGAGCTTCATTAGTGAATGCCAGAAAAGGGCCTTTTAAGTGACAAAGCAGATAATTATGGAAAATGCCTCTGAGAAGGAAAGTTGGAAAAGACATGTCTCAGGAACAATAATGAATTTTCCTTCAGGATTTCCACTACATTTTATTCCAACACAATCAGGGTCCCACCAAAGATTCCAGTACCAATAGGTTCCATGATTACGCAGTCACTGAGTTCATGAACCACTATAAAGAGTATTGGTTGGAAAGCACACTAGTCTTCCATCTCCCAGCTCAGGGTTGCTATCACCTCTACTGCACTTTCAGCTTTTTCTATTGTTTGTATCACCTTGGCTCCTGACTTCTACCTTTACAGATCATCAACAGATCACTCAGATGTGCTTGACCTTTAGAAATACACTTGTGCTCCCAGGAAGTACATGATTGTTTATCACTGTCACTTACCAAGTGTTAGCTACAGAAATAGATACCTGGGTAAGCCTGAAGATAGCTGCCAGCCCATGTGCACAGTAAGTGACAGTTTAGTTCAGACAAGATATGAAAACGTGAAGACACTGAAAAATAAGACCTGTTAATATATAAGTACCTTCTGCGGCTTTAAAAAGGAACAAATTGTGGTTGATATATATTCTATTACTTCTAAAACAGTGGGAATATAAGGCCTCCTCTGTTTTAGATAGCTGGTCTTAATATAGAGTAGCTTTACTTCAAATAAATTAAAAGAGATGACAATTTCAGAACATTTTTGTTTGATTGATATAATTTCCCTCTACATGTACAAATGCATGCACACACTTGCCTCTAGAACTACTTTGCTGAGGATAAATTCATTATTACTGTGCTTCCCAATGCACATACTCCAGGTTTAGCAATATGTATTGTAATAATCGGTAAAGATGGCCTAGGATTTTTCATTGTCATAGTTAATCAAAAGGTCAGTGCTAAAGAGTAGGAGGAGCAAAAAATAAAGAATTGAGATTTGAAGGAAAGAAATAACATAAAGCTAAAAAAAAAGGGGTAAGAATCATCATCAGTAGATATTTGCTTCAGTCAGTGTTTCAATTCTTTCCCATGGTGATTATCAGTTCACTGTCTACCACACCTAGTGTGGCATTCCAAATTTGAAGAGGGCCTTAACTGGCTACATATATGAAACTAAAGAAGTTTTATTTTCTGGAACTATAGGCTGCTTTCTTATTGCCAGAACAGTTAATGGTCTGCCATTATTCATCAACATTAAATGTGGGAAATTTGCTACAGCTATAATTAAAACTCTGGTTAGTATCTAGATTAGCTGTTTGATCTTAACATTTGCCACTCAAAGCTCTTTTGAAACTTATAATTAGTTGAGAGATAGATAAAGTGACTGCATTTTTTTATTAATATAACTTAAGGTCCCCACGGAGCCTGAATACCATATATAGAAGCCCTCTAATTGTTGTAAAGTTAGACTAAATGACTTCTAAGACCATTTATAACTGTAAAGCACAATTAAGTGATCATTCAAAAAAATGGCAAGATTATTCTATGATGTGGACATTGTCAGAAAGTTTTATCCTTGTTGGAAAAGACCCATCATGTGTTCATGATGTGAGAGAAATTGCTAAAACAAAACACAATTTTACTTTCATTGACGTAAACACCTCTGGTGATCCTCTGTGTGGCTGGGAATCTGGAGGACCTCTCCCTTTGAGCCTTAATGACTAGACTCCCTTTGCCAGAATTCATCACTCAGAAGTACCTGCCTCTAGAAGAATCTTAACCTATGTCCTCTTCTGTACAGAGTCAAGGTAAATAATTTTGGAGCTCAGCATGCTTTAGAAATTCTGAGTCATCTATTCCTTCACCAATCAAAATATGGAAAGAAGTATAATCTGCCTGAATAGAATAAATTATTCAACCAATATATCATCAACATAACAGACAGAAATTGAAAGAGTTAGAAAAAACCTTGTCAATTTTGAGATTTAGGACCTCAAATCTTTCACCTCCATGGGTCAGTTATTTTTTACAAAATCCAACCTCTGAATTTGGAAAGGTTAAAATCTGGGGAATAAAGAGTAGGATGCAAGGAAAACCAGTAACTTCAATGGAGAAAAGAAGAGAGAAGAGGGTTTCTATTAGGATTAAAACTTTCATCATGCAAATCAATGAAGTAAGGGATGTGAAAGGTGATTATGGCCCAGGGGCAGGTTAGTGGCGCTGCCCCTGTCTGGTAAGCCCTGAGTTCCATCCCTCCTACCAAAACAACAACAACAACAAAAGGCAATAAGAAAAGTACAAACACTGAGTGCGTACACTTGGAGTCCAACACCACACTACAAGGCATCATTTTGGCTACCCACTTGTACAAACTAAGATAGATTTATAGACTCTATAGATCTATGGAAACTAAGGCCCAAAGCTGTTAGATGACAAACTGGCTGTTCAGATTGAATGAGAAGCAAAGCTACAACTAGAACCCAAGAGCCAAGATCTGAAAACCAAGCAAATCTATGATATGGCAGTACCTTTTTTTTTTTCTTAAAAAGTAATGAAAGAGCAAAAATTGATCTGTCATGTGGCAAAATTTGTAAGTATGTATAACACTTCATAGATAAGGTGTTTTGATCTAGTTGTCTGAATAACTGCCTTCATCTCTTCTGCTTGTTTACTGTAATGTGTGACCTTGTCAACACGACTGGATTGAGAAATGCCAGGGAATCAGTAAAGCATACTTCTGGATTGGCTATGAGGGTACTTCCAGAGCGAATTGGCATATGAGACAGAAAAGTGAAGAAGGAGACACACAATGAAGGTAGGCAGGACCACCCCAGTGGCTGCATGGTTGGAATGGAACAAAAGAGGAAGAAGGAAGAAGCCCACTGAATCAGATTCCTTCTCCTCCTCCTTCTCCTTCTCCTTCTCCTTCTCCTCTCCCTCTCCCCCTCCCCCTCCCCCTCTCCCCTTCCC
>NW_004624880.1:2839960-2871990 GCF_000247695.1 Heterocephalus glaber | reverse complement strand
AAAATATGAGGAAGGGGAAAAAATGGAAACAAAGTCTTTGCAAATAGGGAAGGGTGGAGGGGGTGAAGGGAGGGCAGGGGAAGGGGAAAAAATAACCAAGACACTCATGTAAAGGTACAAGATCCCAATGATGAATGTAACTGTATTTTATACCTAACATGTACCAATAAACTTAATGGAAAAAAAAGAGAGAGGGGGAGAAAAATAGGCTTCTTGCTTAGGAAACAGTGGGGACAACTACATTATCTAATTATTCCTCTTCATTTCTATCTCCTCTAGCCTCCCACTCCTACACACATGCTTTAAAGCAAGTTCATTATTTTAAAAATACTGTACAACTGTTCTCCTTATCATTCTAAGGTACAGCTGCCTTAGAATGCAGTGCCCACAGCACCTCCAACCCTGACAAGCAAAAGCAGTTGCTCCCCATGGTACTCAGCTTGTCTCTTTGTTACAGCACATACATGTTTACTGGCTTTCACCCCTACAAACTGAAAACCCTTCATGTGGTATAAGCATGTCTTATTCATCTTTCTACCTGCTTGGTGACAAAATTAACTAGCAAGTCTTAATTTCATGGTTTTCTTTCCTTTGTTGAGACAGAGTTGCTGTTCAAAACCCAGAGACTATATTTTCCAGCTCCATTTATATGTATTTGAAGCTATAAGATAGGTGTTATGCAATGGAAAATGAACAGAGGTCATATATTTCGTTCTGTGGCTTTTAAAATGTGTCATGGTCTCTACTGTAGTTTGGATGTTAAGTGTCCCCCAAAGGCCCATGGAATAAAGCCTTGGTTTCTACCTTGTCACTATCAGGAGGTGGTAGACCACTGAGATGCAGGCCTTACTGGGAAGTCATTGGGAGCACCACCTTGAAGGATTATGAGATTCTAGCTCCTTCTTTATTCTTTCTTTTGCTTCCTTGTCATGAGGTGAACAGTTCTGCTCAATCACATATTCTCCCATTGCCATCCAGCATCCCTCATCAGAGATCTAAAAGCAATGGGTCTGCCTAATCATTGACTAGAATCTCTAAAACACTGAGCCAAAAGATACCTTTTCTCTTTATAAGTTGATTATTTCAGGTATTTGTTATGGTGGTGGAAAGCTGGTGAATGCACTGTCTTTTGCCTGCTCTTGACAACATGGATGCAGAAGCTAATGAGCAGTAAGGAGCTTTCTGTCAATATGCGTGACAGAAGGAACCAGGATCCCTAGTCATTGCATTGAAGAAAGCTAGTAGAGACCAGATTGTACCACTATAAAAGAGAGGAATAAATTTTTATTTTAAAAAATTGTCATATAGTGTTGGTCTATTTGTTACTACAGCGTACACTAATATATGAACTTAACACAGTGGTTTATTGGGCATTTGAGACATAGTTAATAACTGAATAAAGTATTTATTTGCCTATTTCTTATAGAAGAGCTTGCATATTTTTCAAGTGTCCAGAAAGGATTAAATGTAGATTTGCAGCCTAAAACTTATATGCAATAATTGTTATTATGGAAAATGTCCCAAAATGCTATATGAAACAGATTGATGTGACGAGGGTTTTATCTAATCTTGTAGTTGTTTTTTTCAAATTCATAGCACATATTTAAATTCTGTTACTGTGGGAGAATGTTGAGGTTGTCATGGCAACAAGCTAAAGCAATAGAGTGTGTGATGTACTAGGATGCTTGGTGCTAGCCATATCAGCAAAAATAAAAGGATTATATCACAGAGAAAACTATGCTATGGGTTATGGTCTGATAGTCCACTCTTTGTCTTCAACCTGCTGGGAACTATAACTGAATATACAGATTAGTTAATAATGATTTTGATAATATTGCCCATTCTAGAATGAAATGGATTTTAAAATTCAGATGAGATCATTACCTTAAACACTCTATCACTCTATCCTCACCCACCTGGAACACACACACGCAAACACACACACACACACACACACACACACACAGACGGAGACGGAGACAGAGAAGAAGAAGGATACTAGACATGCAGCAGTGAAATTTGATACAGTTGATGAATTAGGGGGACAAGAAATTTAAAATAAGCAATCAAATTAAATCTCTCCTAAGCAGAGGTTTTACAACCAATTTCTCATCCCAAATCTCTGGTTTACATTAAGGCTTAGACAGAGCCTTTATTGATCCCTGTCTGTGGACCAGAAGCCTACTTTTCTGCAACATATTTGCCTCTCACTCAAATTCTCATCATTCTCTTGTGAAAAATTAAGTATTTCAAGTAGGGCTATTCTACCTTCCCTAGGCATATTATTATTCCCTCTGAGTGACCTTAGGGCTTCAAAGCTTCCAGAAGCACTGACACTTGTCTTGAGACAACACAAATGACAGGGTACTTAGATTATCATGCAGGACACAGAATCAGATATGGTCAGCCAGAGTAAGTTAGTTTAGTAAGTAACAGCAATTGAGAAGACTAGTAATTCTAGCTGATTTTTAAAAGGGTGAAATAAAAGAATACAGAAAAAAGATTCCAATTTCTCATGAGAGCCCTAGAAGGTAATTTAGGAAAAAAATTCAACTCTAGGAAGAAACTGAAAAAGATAAAAAGATGGTATCCCTAGTAAGTCATTTTTTTCCTCTTCACCACATCCTGTAACTTCTGTTTATAGCGCCAACTAAATAATATATTATCCATCCCTTCATTGCTTCATTCAAAAACTATATTGACCAACTTCCTGGAGAAGTTTTGAGACACTTTTCCACTACACATACCTGTAATCCCAGCTATTCAGGAATCTGAGTTCATGTCCAGCAAATTAGTGAGATTATGTGTCTAGATAAATAAATCAATAAACAAACAAAAAAATACATAAAAGGGAATGAGATATAGCTCAATGGTAGAGTGCAGGTGGGGGAGAAGAAAGAAAAGGAGAAGGAATGAAGGAGGGAAAGGAGGAGGAGGAGGGGAAGAGGAGGAGAAAATGTGACCCCAAGAGATGTCATTACTGTATCGAGACGCATGATGCCAAGGATATAGACCTTGCCTCCACCTGCAAGAGTACCAACCACTTCAAGGCAAAACAAAAAGTGACATGCAAACATTAGGAGACTAAATCCATCACAGTATAGACAGTCTCAGGTGGCCCCTTGGACTGCTCTGGGTGCAAACCAGGTCAAAGGCATCTGATGTGGCTCAGTAGACAGAGATCAATAATGCTAAAGAGTAGTCTCTACAGTAAGAAACAAATCATTGTAGATAGATAAAATGGTTTCTGTGCTCAGTATTCCTGACAGAAGCCCTACATCTGCTTCTTGACATTAACACTGTGACCTCCCTCCCAGGGAGGGGAGAATGAGCAAGAGAAGTAGGGAGAGAAATGGCAGGAGCAAAGGTTGACATCACAGAGCTATATTGTCTTCAATTGAGAAGCCCTAAGTGGTTCAGTGCCCATCTGGTCAACCCAAGGTGCGAACTGTTTTTACAATCACTGGGGATAAACTATACCTTGATCTCAAGAGAGAGATTAGAAAATAGCTAAATGAAATTAATAAGACAAACAGAAAGCTAATTTTATTTAATAATTTGTTTACTCAGTAATCCATGAGCTGACACATTATTAATTTTATTAATAAGGAAATTGAGGTGCAGAGAGGTTAAATCACTTTCCCAACATAAGATCACAAGTGGTAAATCCAAGACCCAAAGCAAGGTCTGTCCTGCTACAATGCTAGACAATGTTATCCCATGTAAGCCTCACCTGTGAACACAACTAAAGATGTTTCTCAAGGCCTTTCTCTTCCCCATGGTGTTCATCATGTAGGAATCACTAGTATGCACTTAATTTATCCAGATTCATGAGAAAAAGAAAAAAAATGTCTCTGTGGCAATTGAATTTCTAAGTATAAGGTGGAGCCATAAAGCAGTAGATTACAGAGAAGTGCAAATAACATCAAGATTTAAGCCTTCCACTATATCATTTGTGCCCCTTAGCTAAGGTTGCTTAGAGAAAATTGGGCTATTGAATTATAGCAATAAACTGGAGAATTCTACTGGGAGTTGCTTAAACCTGTTTTGTTGTTGCTGTTTAATATATAAGCCTTCACTGGTAGAACCAGAAATAATATAGGTGAATAACTGATTGTCATGGCATAAATTCCATACTGGGATCATACTATATGCAAAATGACTTAAGTCTCCACAACCTTCTTGACCCATTTCAGAGATGTTTCTCTAGTGGTAAAAACAGAAAAATTCAAAGTGACCAATATCTGCTTTGTTTCGCTTATGGGTGAAATCACTTTTATGCCTTACGAAGGAAACTAAGATGTACTGAGCAAGTACAACACCTCTTATGCTGTGTGATTCACATATACATAATCTCACTGAATTTTCCCAACTGCCTTTTGAAGAGCTTTGTGCCTACATTCCAGCTAATGGAACTGAAGTTAGAACGATCAATTTGCCCAGAGCCCTAGGCTATGTGATTGCACATGGGGTTAAATCCATGATCTCAGACTTTCAGAATCAGTACTCTTTCTTCTACACTTTCCTTTGGTCCTCTTTAGTGGTTTAGCTCCTTTCCATACCTGTGAGTTATCATTCAAAATCTTAGCAGTCACAGTTCAATAGGATAGAAGGTATAGATAATTAAGCTGAAAATGGTATTGAAACAAATGTATATTCTAGAAGTTAATGGTTTCTCTGACCTCTTAAACTGTTTTGCCTCTCCTTTGTCTCTTTCAATTAAGGTTGGGCCATAGAAAAATCATTCCAAGTATTTGAAAGCTTGTATTAGTCAATTCTAGATTTCCAGAGGCTTAAAGAGAAGAATTTCATGTCAAACAAACCTTTATTATGTAATAAGTTGGATAGTTGGAAAGCGGTCTGAGATAAAATGTAATGCACTCACTGATTCTTCCACCTCTGGCAAAATAGGGTGCAGAGAAAAAAAGCATAGACCTAGAAGTCATCTGGACCCAAACAAAAATCCTGGCTCTATCACAGGGCAACGTTGAGCAAGTTTCTGTGCTTCTCTGAGCCTCCTTGTTACAGCTTAGATCTAAAATATCCCTTCAAAGTCTCCTGTGTTTGAAAGGTGATTGGATCATGGAGGCGCTATACTCATCAATGTGTTCATCCATTGATGAGTTCAGTAGCTGAAGGTGCGGTCTGGTGAGAGGCAGCTCACTGAGGGTATGGAAGGGTGTGTTCTTGTCCCTGGCTCCTCCCTTCTCCCTCTGCTTTCTGGCCGTCATGGGTTGAGCACCTTTTCCTCTGCCATGCCCCTTTACCATTCTGTTTCTGCCTTGGAGCAGACCATGGAGCCAACGATGAACTGAAACAGTGAGCCAAAATAAATTTCTCTTCCTTAAATTGCAGAAGTCAAGTATTGTGTCCCAGTGATGGGAATGTGACTAAGATATTCCTCTTCACTTTTAAAATTGAGACGATGCTCAGTGCTGTGAGGACCAAATGAGATGATATACACAAAATACGAAGAATCATGGCTGCCACACAAACGTGCTCAACTAAACTTAGTTTCATTCTCAGTCACTTGTGATATAGTTGCTTATTGATACGACTGTTTATTGAACTTGAGTGAGATGGAGTGAGGGCATGTGCAGGGCTTACTATGAGTTAAGGGGAAGTAATTAAGGGAAGAAAAACAGCTTCAATTTTTTTGATTCTCACTTTTTGTACTTTAATTAGCTGGGGAAAGAAACAATTAATAGCCTTGCCATTTATAACCATGGCTACACTGGTATTCATGACTGGGAAAGTGGTATTTCAAACAAAGAATGTCTGAGGATTGTGAAGGCCAGATGATTACTTTAGTACTATTTGTTGTGGTGTATAACAGATCTCCATATTGTGTCATTCCGAGTCACTCACAACTGTCCAGATCCCACAGATGGTGTCTCTGTTTTAGATTGCCCTACTTTGCCAGGCCCATTACTGCCCCCTGACTCTCTCACACTTACCCTATTGTGCTATTATCCTGAACCCAGCTGTGACTGTTTTGTTTTTCACTTTCTGCCACAGTGTTGTGGGCCCTGATCTACAGTCTCTTAGATTGTGTCTGCTTGCTGTTTGTGTACCTCAGGGTGGGGATCGCTTGTACACACATTATCAGGGAAGACAATGCAAAGTGTTTCAGTGTGCAAAACATCCCAATGGGGAGGGCGCAGGCAGAGGAAGAGGTAAAGCACTTGTGTTAAAGTAAGTAAAACTCATCACTTCAAGCCTGATACCATATAGCCTGATACATATGCAATCAAAACTGACAGGGAAAATTAACAATGAGCTAATAAGTTATCATTACATAATTATCCTTTTAAAAACACTCTGGACTATTAAGTATCAAAAATGTCCACCTGTGCAATACTCTCTGCCTCTCCTGCAGCCATGTTTGTGTATAGATTGAACAGGACACGGTCAAGGGTTGTTCAGATCCAGCTCCAAGTTCAAATTACAGGCTGATTCACAAGTGTTAGTTGTGTTGTCTCAGTTTTAGTCTCAGTGCTGCAGCTAATCTACCAGATTACTCAGTGCCTTTGAGCCTCCATTTTTTATGTATAAAATAGGAATAATATTGCCTATCTTTCATGACTTGGGAAGATAAATGACATATAAATAAGCTTGTGAGAGCATACCTGACCCACAATATAAACAATTGCTTTTTAATTTAATTCCCCCTTCCTTCTTTAACATTAAAACTGGCCATCAATCCATCATTTAATCATTCTGTAACTCCAATGGTGCATCTTCCCAGCTATGCTAAAGCTTCCCTGGGGCCAGACTCATTCTGTCTTACCTGGCTCACGAACTTGGGCTCAAAAAATATCAGTAGATTTAGGGGAATGTAGAATTATAAACAAGCACAACAATTAATGAGCTGAAAGAAAGAGAGGATCGCAGCTGTTTTAATTAGATTTTTTAAGTCTCACTCTCATACAAATTACTTCAGAAATGATCTGTCTCCACTTCATGCACAGATGATGAGAGAGGGAGGAAAAAGGAAAATGAAGAGAAGGAAACGAAGAAAGGGGAAGAGAAAGAGGAAGAGGAAGCGATAATGAGAGAGAAGATAATCCCTGGGAGCTTCCAAAACCGGGCAGCAGTCTCTGGCTACCCATCTTAACCAGAATGCTTAGAGAAAACAAATCAATTTAGCTACTAACTGCTTCTAAAGATAATTAAGAAGGAAGATGTGGTTTGGGAAAAGAGGGAGGGGAAAGCCTCCACCTCAAACAGGTACAGAGAACTGACTTTGGACTGTCTGATATTTTTCATATTGTCAGTGTTATTATTACAGTCCAGCAATGAAACAGCCTGGATTTGTCAACAGGTTACAATCAGAAATTGTCTTTGCTTACTGAGCACCTACTATGTGTTCACAGCTCAGCAGCCCAGAAACTAATTCGGATGAATTTAGCCCCCATGTGCTGAGCCATGCATGATAAAGTCTGAATCAAACTTTTATTTGGAGGGAGGGTACAAGCAAGCTGCCTCAAAAGGAAGGAAAAGGCCACTGGCCCCTTTCTGGGGAGGGGCAACGTCTTGACCTCTCCTCAAAGGAAGTCTTAAGTGCAGACCCAGGTGCTGAGGGGGGCCTGGTGGGGTGGTGGGAGATAAAAGGCTTCTGGAGGCCCTCTGACCCCAGCCGTCCACCGGGAAATGAGCGAGGAGGCTGCTGGCTGGCGGACAAGCAGGTGTGCCATTAAGAAGCCATGGAGATTAGCTGAGGCTTATCCAGACCTCTGCAGGAGGCAAATCTTTCCTGGCTCTCTCAGGAGACCCTAGCGCTCAGTCCTCTGGCATCAAATGAGCCAGATGCAGAATGGATGTCAACTTGGCCTTTTGTGAATGCAGAGCCCCAGAGCAGGCATCTGGACATCATCACACTCACCAGGGCCCTGCAGGGAGTGAACACATGGAGAGGACATTTAGAAAAAGGAAAAGGGGGGAAAGAAGGTGCTGCAAGGCCGAGTCAGGAAAGAGGAAGCTTCATTTGTGTTTGGATCATTGTCTTGGAAGCAACAGTGTTACCACCCAAATCAGATGAAACATGGAGAATGTGGGCTCTGGGGAAAATGGTTGGTATCTGCTCTTCAGCAAAGGTAAAAACCAGAAGACTCAAAGCTGAGAGCTGCCCCTTTTGGATATCCCAAAAGAAGGAAGCAAATTAGCAACTTAAGCAGTGGGAGGAAGGGAAAACAGGCTCCCATCATTGCTGATTGTGTCAGTCTACAATGTCCAAGTCCGTTCACTGCCTTTACTTCCAAAAGATGTGCTTTGAAATCCTGACTCTGCTATTTATGTGCTGTGTGACTTTGACCAAGTCACTTAACCTCTCTGAACATCAACCATTCCGTCCTAAAATAGGTCTAAAAATGACTCCTTCATAGAACTCTTTGAGCATTAATTGGATAATTAATGTAAACATCTGGCATAGTATCTAGCAAATAAAAGGTGCTCAGTGAAAGTTTCTCTGACTTTTCCTGTCTTTGAAGAGGAGGGGAAAATATAATGTAATAAATATTAATTACACTTTTAAGTAAATTTAGTCTCTCTGTGTATGTAATACAATAGGTAAAATCTGTATGATTTTAGACTTACAAACCCGTCGCCAGCCCCGTACATCACTTTTCCAAACTTCTCTTGGAAAGAGCAGAAGTCAGAGTGCAGATCTTCCTGATGGCCCTGCTGGGTCATTTGATTGGCACCATGAAGAGGGCCCAATACTCAACCTCACCAAGGTCCAATTGGGTTCATGGCAGAATGTGTATCCCAGGTCACCTCTTGCAGAGGCATCTATCAGGTAGGCGAGTAGTAGTAAATGCTTATCAGTCACTACTGAGGCTCACCCAGGAGAAACATGGGAGAGGAGCAAGGTTGGGTAGGGGCCAGTACTTATGGTTTTAGATAATAGCGGAACTGTGTTTATCACCTTGCCATCACTGTGACAACATCCTAAGATAAGCATTTTATAAAGAGGAATGGTTTATTTTGTCTCCCAGTTTCACAAGTTTCACCCCATGGTTTGCTTGGCCCAGTGCTTTGAGCCTGGCAGGAACACATGGCAGAGGAATTCTACTCACCTTATGGTGTCAGGAAAGCAATGAGAGACAGAAGGAAGTGTGGGGCTCCAACATCCCCTTCAAGGGCGGACCCTAGGGACCTAACACCTCCCACTAGGCCCCACCTCTGATGGTTCCACCACCTCCTGCAGCAGCATCAGGATGGCAGCCAATCTTCAACACATGAGCCTTTGGAGGATATTCCAGACCCAAAGTACAGCACTAACCAAAACTCCCTTATTTTAAACTAGTTGTGCCACCCACATATCTACATACAAGACGATTCACTCTAGAATGGCTGAAAAATGTCATGTGCTTGGTTCAAAAATACCAATACCTGCCAGGGATTTAGCTCAGTGGCACGGCACCTGCTTTGCAAGTGCAAGGTCCTGAGTTCAATCCCCCGTACCCCCCCCCAAAAAAAATACCAGTAATTTCATTTCATTTTAGAAGTCCCTCCCCGCAACAGCATGTATCACAAGAGAAAGAATATAACTCTGAAGACTGATTCACAGCCTTCCTAATCACTTCTAGGGTAGAAAGCTTGTCTTTGAGAAGCCATATTGTAATGAATTTTGTCTTTGATTTCTTCCAGCTGTGGTAATGACTCCTATTTGGAGTATCCTATCACTAGCACCTAAACTTTTATCATTTTAGAACTGGAAGAAATCTTGTAGTACTCTACCCACTCACCCTCATTTTACACATAAAACTGAGGGAGGCTCAGCTATGTGGAATAACCTTCCCAAGGCCACGAGGCTAACTTGGCCCGCTCTCCAGCGGCTGCCTCCTCCACTGGTTTTCTGAGGGTTTTATGGACTCATGTGATGAAAGAAACAATCTATTGGCACAGTCATTATTATCACCAAAGCACTAATCACTAAGCATGGTAAGAACACAATTATTATCACAAATACCCAATATTCCATTAAACATTCTCAGGGAAAAATAAATAAATTATTAAAAGTCCAAGAATTATCCTTTTAGTTCAGAGATTTCTTTATGTGTCCTCACAGTATCTAAAACTTTTGAAGCTACTATAATTATGGTGATGGAAAATCATAAATATACTATTATTTGGCTTATTCTCATTATAACTATTATACTTTAGATCTAGAATGTCCCCCAAAAGCCTTGTGTGTTCAGAAATTTGGTTTTTGGAAGGTGACTTAATCATGAGGGCTCTATACTCATCAGTGGATTAATCCACTGATGAATCTATAGCTGACTGGGCCGTTAGGAAGTGGATCTGTTCAAATGAGGCAGAAGCGGTTACTAGAGCTGTGACCTGGAAGGGTTTATCTCCCTCCCCACTCCTCCTTTCCCTCTCTGCTTCCAGATTCCCATCACATGAGCAACTTTCCTCTGCCAGATCCTTCCACTATCCTTTGTTTGCCTCAGGACCAGCCGACCATGCATGGACTGATACCTTTGAAAATGTGAGCCAAAATAAACTTGTTCTTCTTTAATTTGAGGGGATTGGGCATTTTGCCCCAGCAAGTAGAAAGCATCTAAGACAATAACTAACAAAGTTGTTTAATTCAGCCATAATTTCCTGAAAGCACTTACTATATGCCAGACATATGCTAAGAACACATCAGTGAGCAGATACCATCTCTACACTCAGGAAGGTCACCAGAAGAGATGGGAGGTGAAAATAGGTATTGCATAAGATGCATCAAACTTCATGACATTGGATTTGGCAGATTTCTTTGATATGACAGCAAAAGCATAAGCAACAAAAGAAAGAAATGGATAAATTGGATAGCATAAAAAATTTAAGACTTCTATACCATACTGATGAGATTAACAGAGTGAAGAAACAACCCACTGAACTTCCATTCATATTCACAAATCATAAAGCTGATAAAGGACCCAAAATATCTAAGAACTACTACAATTCAACAATAAAAGAACAGACTAATTTAAAAATGGGTAAAGAAGAGCTGGAGATATAGCTCAGTGGCGCCATGCCTGCCTGGCAAGTGCAAGGTCCTGAGTTCAATCCCTGATACCAATAAAAAAATGGGTAAAGAATAGAGATTTCTTTGAAGATATACAAATGACTAATGAACACCTGAAACATGCTCACTATTACTTAACACTAAAGAAATGCTCAATCACAAACATAATGAGACCCAACTGCATATGCTAGTAGGATTAGGGTGTCTGTTTTTAAAAAACAAAATATGGAGAAGAAAGTGTTGATGAGGTTGTGGAAAAATTATACTGCACAGTAGAATGCAAAATGATGCAGCCAGTAAATAGTTGTGAAAATAGTTGTGAAGCTGCAACAAATTAAAAATGCCATTATTATTTGATCCCTTAATTCCACTTCTGGGTATGTTCCCCCCAAAATTGAAAATGGACTGAAAAAGATATTTTTATACCCATGTTCATAGTAGTATTATTCTTTTTTTGTTGTTTTTGGTACCGAGGATGGAACTGGGGACCTTGCGCTTTCGAGGCAGGCGACAGAACAACTGAGCTAAATCCCCAGCCCCAAGTAGTATTATTCTTAATAGCCAAAAACTGTAATCAAACAAATTGTCCATGAATGGCTGAATGGATAAATAAAATGTAGTGTTATGTACAGTGGAATATTATTCAGCCTTTAAAAAGGAAGGTAATTCTGACATATGCTACAGCATGGCTGAACTTGCAGGATATTATGCTAAGTGATATAAGCCAGTCACAACACAAGAATATTGTATGGTGTAGTTCAAATTCGTAAGGATAGAGAGTAGGAGGGTGGTAACTAGGGAGAGTGAGGAAGGAGGAATTATTCTTTAACAGATATAGGGGTTTTAACTTTGCAAGACAAAAAACACTCTGCGGGTGGATGGTGATGATGGAGGCAAGACAATGAGAATGAATTTAACACAATTGTCCTTTACACTTAAAAATGGATAAGATGGTATTTTTCATGTTAACAAAAAATATAGGCACTGAAATTGCCATCATCAGAAACCTCAAAAGAAGCCAGTCGGGGTCTGCAGTGCCCCAGCCAACAATGCAAGGAACCATAGCAGGG
This sequence comes from Heterocephalus glaber, assembly GCF_000247695.1. Next base: position 2,859,900 of record NW_004624880.1, on the reverse strand, counting down.
CCCTAGAGAACCCATATTCACAACGGAATCCTAATGTTCAGCGTGGAAGTGTGATAACACTGAGTGAAGAAGAGAGGAAGCTTTGTTGAAGAAAGCTGGTAGGCTGCAGGGCCCTAGCAAGTCCTCCTTGGAGACCATAAGCCTCACTACATCTTGATAAAATTGATCGTGTTAAATCTCTCCATTGAAAGAAGTCATTTTAAATGCTATTCGCATCTCTGTAGAGTAGGCATATTAGGACAGTCAACAATTATAAATCATTATTTTTATTTTGACTCTTGGGAAGTTGTGCTTCCTTCTCTGGCAGGACCATGAGTATGGAGGAGAGCTTTGTAGTTGTTTGATTTTGAAAACAAATATTAAACTTGCTGGTAAAAACTTACCAATCGTATTTCATCTCAGAGCTACGCCAGGTCTCAGTTCCTCAGCAAGAGTGAAGACTCCCTGAAGTGCCATATCTTTCAAAGATGAAAACAATCAAATGTGGAACTCCAGAATCTTCACTATCAGTAGGTGGGATATATCCCTGGGGATAAAGGTAAAATAATTTCCTTTATGACCCCAACATCCACATCTGTTATCCAACATATGTTGCCCTTAAAAAAACCATACCTTTATTTGTAGCATTTAAAACACTTCCTTTTTATATCTTTTTATGCTTAGTGATGTGTAATGCTAGGAATATACATAAATACAACATAGGCCCTAAATTCAATAACCTTACATCCTGGAGAGTGAGAAAAAATTAAGGAATGAATCAAACATCATCATGTAGGATATACTTTGGGTTTGTCTGCATAAACTAAAGAAAACACATGCCCCTCTCCTCACACCACTTTTCAGATGAGATAGCTAAAACCCAGAGAAATAAAAGGTGAATCAATAGTGCCACTTTATGTATTTTGCTTGCTGAAGTGCCTGTATTCAGTTCATGTTCCCTGATGCCCAGGGTCCTCCCGACTTCTCTATCTGGACTTGGTCTGAGCCCAAAACTGAGATTACAAGCTTCCATCCTTCTTCAAGCTGTGAGCTTTCTAAGAGGAAACACTCCTTGTCCCTTGGTCATAGCCATATCTTTGATCACAGAGGCAGGCAGCCAGGGAGCGCAAATGACAACCCATCAGCACTGTTATCCAAACTGCAAGGTTGGCAGTATTGTCTTCCAGAATTACCAATGACACATCATGGTGATTACATGGTCCTGATAGACCTTACTGCTTGCAGTGCTGGTTCAGCCTAATTTCCAGACTGTTTCAGACACCCAAACAAATTAACACATGTTTCTTGATGATACAAAATTGGGTCTCTGTGTGTGTATGTATGTGTGTTTCGAAACTGCCATATAACCACATCATTGTCAATTAAGCATTTATCAGACTTCCACTGACCTACGAAAGACATTATCCATCAGCCCTTGTAGCACCAGTGTTGGCTATTTTTAAAAAATCAGCTTCTAGCCTTGGTCAGCTTAACATATTAAATCTCGATGAAAAGCTCTCACTATCTTTTGAACTGGATCCACACCCCAGGCTGAATGAAGCTTTTAGAACCAGCAAGAACCAGATGGCCCTCCGAGATCATTTCTGAATGTTTGGATCTGAGTCATTTGTATGTGGAAGGCTTCACAAAATAGCAATCTGGGTAGCAGGCTCCAGGCTGAGTCCAGCTTTCCAGACAGCCTATCTTTGCCTACAATTGAGAAGACAAGTACAATATTGTAGGGTTCCACAAAAATATTACAGCATTTATCTATATGTGTAGCATCAAATACATGAAGTGTCCCTGTCAGGCTGTCACTACAATGGTAGTTCCCCACAACTCCTCCTCTCCTTCTCCCTCATTTCTTCTTTTTCTTTTTTCCAATTGTACCTACAATTTCTCTCTTAGCACAGGCACAATGCCAGTTTTTGAATCAGCCAGCAGAGGGTACTACAATACTGGTGCAATAATCCAAATCAGAGCAAAATTCAGAACTGAAAAAGATGTAGACTAATTAAAGTGGGCTCCAGTTTCATTATGTTCTGGAAGTCCTAGCCAGAAGGAAGGCTGTGGCATGGAAGAGATGGAAATAAAACTGGTAGACAGAGCTGGCTCATCTGAGGAAAAGGAAAGGCAGGTACATGAATCCAGACTCACAAGTCCAACAGGTCAGACAAACTTAGGTTCAAAAGTAGGGTAGGATCTCCACTAAGGAGTCAGCCTAACAATCCTGCTTCTCAGTATTTGCCTACAGAAAAGATAAGTTATATCACACAAATACTTCTACAAAGATATTTATAACAGTTCTATTTATAATCATCCCAAACTAGGACCGACAAAAACGTCCTTTAATCAGTGAATGGATAAATAAATCGGATAAAGAACAAATTACTGGCAAAAGGAACAATATAGAAGAAATTCAAAGGCGTTATTATGTTGAGTGGAAGAAGCCATTCTCAGAAACGTTGTATTCATATGATTCGATTTATATAGTCTCAACAGATTGGTTACTGTAGGGATAGGGATTGGGGAGGATATAACCATTAAGGCATGGAAGAAGTTTTTGGAGTGACAGATGTTCTGTATCCTGCTCTGGACATTGATTTCATGGATCCATGCAAGAGCTAAATCCATAGATCTATATACCAAAAATAAATTTCACATGTTAATTTTAATAAACACAATGGTAAAAACCATAATAATGTATTTTAAAATGACAACAAACAGCTATAACCTGAGGGCAAAATAGGATACACAGATAAAGAATGATGTCTGGAAGATGAAAATATAGTTCAATGGTAGAGCACTTGCCTAGCATGCACAAGGCCTTAGAGTCAATCTCCAGCAATGCCAAAAAAGAAAGTGAGGCTTACTGGTGGTCATTTTAAAGACTGAGCAGAAAGGTAAAGCACAGAAGGTCAATGGAGTTATTGGAGACCAAGAGGATAAGCTAACAGAAATTAAGTGAGAAGACTGGGCTCTCCATTGGTTTATGTCAATACTGGTATTTCACTAAATTCCGGCAGCTTGAAGGAACCAGCCTAGCCACCCAGACCCACATGGTGGAAACTAAGCAAGGAAGCCACCTTCACCGTTGGTGCAACACCACAGTCTGCCTACCATTAGAGACCAGCATCCACCACAATGGAGGACAGCTTCAAGGGATTTCTCTACCTCACTCACTAGTAAGAAGGCAAGTGGCCAACAGAAGACAGCTAAATCAAATCTAGCCCTCTCGCTGATGGACAAAGAGCCTCGGGGAGTAAAGTAATGAGAATCCCCCCCAAAATATTCAGCTTATGAGCACCCTCTGAGTTCAGGGATCCCTGCCCTGAACCCCTGATTCAATGCATTGTATCACTTTCTCATCAGCCCTCTAGATTTGGGTGGTATTTCTTGTCATCGGTCCTAGGCAGATGCAACTATGTTTTACACTTACAGGAAAGCAAGACAAAGCTGATTCCATAGCAAATCATCATCATCCATTGGAAAATTTACTACCTCCCTCAAGTTTTTATTTCTGTTGCTTCTTGTTCTTTTCTCAGAAGAAACTGCTCATAAATTCCTATCCCTGATTCCTGTAACAGCCCTCTCTCATTCAATGATTTGATGACCAACTGATATAGTCAGAGTTCTTACTTATCAAGTCACTTCTGATGCCTATCTATATTTTTCTTCCATCTAACTTTAGGAGCTCAGAAGAGGGAGGACTATCTCACACCACATATGTGGCTGTCTTGGATTGAAGTACCATTTCATCTGTGAGCACAGAGCTGGTTGAGAAGTTGAGAAGCTGGATATTGGTCCAACTCTGATGACAACTAGATGTGAGATTTTTAGTAAATCTCTTCCTTTCTCTGAGTCTTTATTTGCTGTATAAAGTGGGCCAGTTGGATTAGATCTTTAAAGAGCTTTCTAATCCTACCATGTTACATTTCTGTGTTTAAACTTAAGCGTAGATGGCAAATAATCAAACTGATGCATAAAAAGACATAATTTTTAGCTTAATTCAACATATATATACTGATGGTCTATTCTATTTTCAGACCACATGCTAGCAAGGAAGAATATTAAAATAATTAAGAAAGAAGCCTACCTTTAAGACATATATCTAATACGTCAGAAAAAAGAGTCTGGAGTTACAGGATCTAGTTTCAAGATACACTATTCTACCTGGAACCATTTGAGCTGTCTCTAAACCTACTTCTTCTTTTATAAATTGTGAATGATAACGGCTCCTCCTTGAAGTAAAGAATAAATGGGAATATACTGCTTTATATTATTAAGTCATTTATATTATGATCCTCTCAATGGAAGTAGCATTAGTCTTTCTCACCCCATTCCTTTTTGGAAATTATCTTCAACCTTAATCTCCCCATTTCTCAAAGTTGAATAGCCTACTAATCCTCTGAGATGCAACTCCAGTTCTACTTCTCTAAGAAGACTCATCATCTGCTTCAACCAACACAGATTTGCATTGTCATTGGTTTCCTTCTGACTTCAGTGAACACTTAGATCCTATTTTCTGTTGCTTCACAAGGGATTTGGGTATCTTCATTTTTTTTTTTTTGGTCCTGGGGACCAAACTCGGGTCCTTGTGCTTGCAAGACAGGTGGTGGAACCACTGAGCTAAATCCCTGGCCCAGGGTATCTTTACTTCTAAGCTCTTGAAAAACCCCAGCTTCTTATGTAACCAACTACTTGTAGGAAAATCAAATTCCACTTGTATCAAGTAGAATCCATAACTTTATGAAGAGACTCTACTCCTCTTCTTGGGCTCATTGTAGTCATTTAAACTAAAACTGTGGTGTTTGTCATGTTTCCTTTCCATCTACCCCCTCCAATTTTTCTATTTATTTCCAGCTTTCATGTATCTCTCAGATGCACCTTTTCCCCCTCCACTGTCACAGTCTTACTTTATCATCACTTGCCCAAATCAATCCAATAGCAGAGGAAAGGACTTATCATCATCACCTAATAAGCTTTTACAAAAATCCTTGTTTACTTTCCCATCACCCTATGTCATATCAGAAACTTAGTTGGGGGAGAAAAAAGAAGACTGAGGCAAACACAACACCTTTGTATTTTTGCAAAAGCTTGCTAGGTTGCTTTCTGCCAATTCTTTCCCTCCTCTGCCCCCCAAATTACTTTTCAAAACCTCCCAATCCAATAATAATGACTCCTCCTTGCCTTTCAGATACAAACACATGAACAAACAACAGATTCCTCAGTCTGACCTTCAGAGCCTGGCTCCAGGCCACTTTCTTGACCTGGTTTCCTCCATTTCCTTCCAGACTCCATAGGTTCAGCCAAACTAAACTGGACCTTTTTTCCCCTAAACGCACCACACCCTTTCATAAGCCCTTGCCTAGGTTCACAACAGTTCATCTTTGAATTCCCTTCTGTTCTCATCTCATTCTCCCTACCTGGGAAAATTCTACTCAACTTTTAGGCTCATATGAATGCCACCAACTTCAGGAAGTCTTCCCCAGTTCCTCCTCTCTTCCAGGCAGAATTTGTTTCTCCCTCCTCTACGTCTTCATATCGCTCTATTCACAGTGCTCATCTACTGTCTCCCAGCATAGGTGGACCACCTGCTGAATTTGCTCAGAAGTATATGTGTTCCTCCTTTGATGTCCTAGATAATTTTTTATAACTCTGCTAGAGTCTATATCCTATTCTACTCTCTGTGTGTGATTTGTCTCATCACCTGTTTGTCTCCTAAATAAGACCACGATCTCCTCAAAGATAGGTAGCCTTATCCTTCTTTGAATTTCCCATATGAAGAAAAGGTCCACAATTTTAGAAGACACTAAATAGATAATTCTTCAGACAAGACTCAGATTAGACATCACCCTCTTAACAAGCCTTTCCTAGCCCTAAGGAGCAGGAGTGAGCTGCATCTGTCACCACAGCACAGTACAAGGAGCATATTTTCTTGAAGTTTTTTGCTTTTGAAGCCACACCCTTCAGACTGTACATTCCTCATGGCAGAAGCCTGTGTTTATCTGTGTCTTGCCCATGGCACATTGCACAGTACCTGACCCACAGTTCTACTCATCAATGTTCTGAAGCTAAACTGAATTTATTTTTGTTTCTTTCCAGATAATAAACTCCTCAAGAACACTTGCTGTATCTTTTCCTACTCTCATATTTTCTACAGCATCTCCTCTATTCTTGGACAGAGAGCAAGCCTTCAAAAAATGTGTGTCAGTTGACAAATTCTCCCTGAACTTTCCTGAATAAGCTTATCCCTGTCTATGAGAGGATGTAGTGACCCTGTTGGCTGTGTTTCCCGAAAAAGAAGGACTTCATCTTTCGATGGCTATGCCCCAATCCTATTATCCTGTATATATCCTTGTATTTCAGCATGATTAGTACGTAGTTGAACCTATCACTGTTCCAGTTCTCAGCTCATTGACCCAGACCAGTCACTTTCTTCCTTTCCAGCTGTCCCAGCAATGTCGCCAAATCAGCATGTGTTATGTTAACCTTTTCCAGGATTTAAAAAAAAAAAAAGAAAGTTTTGAAACCAGCACAGTGGTGCACACCTATAATCCCAGAACTCTGAGAAGTTGAGGCAGGAAGACTGCAAGATTGAGCCCAGCCTGGGCAACTTAGCAATTTAGGGAGACCTTGTCTCAAAACGTAAAAGAAAAAGGTCTGGGGATATAGCTCTTAGTGGGAAAGCACTGGGTTCAATATCAAACAAACAAACAAATTTGTGTTATTTTATTTAAATAATGGAGAAAAGGAGAGCTTATATTAATATTTGTGTTTTCTAAAAAAATCATCATTGCTTATTACTGCTGAAAATAAAATATCAGTGTCCTCATGACTTTTATTTTAATAATAATGATGAGAGATTGAGTTTATTTTTATAAACGTCTAGTATAAAACATCCCCATAATCCAAAATCATTCTATTGTGAATAAAATAATGGTACAATTGTAGTTATCTAATACATCTATGTATTGTGAATGTACTGAGCATTGATCCAGTCCTCAGCTTTGTTTCAACTTATTTTCTTGTCCCTTCCAAAAAAATTTTTTTCAGTGTTGGGGATTGAACTCAGTACCTTAGCACTGAGTTACATATCCAGCCCTTTTTGAAATTTCTCATTTTGAGATAAGGTCTTACCAAGTCATTAAGTTGCCCAGGTTGGACTTGAACTTGTGATTCTCCTGCTTCAGACTTCCAAGGCTGGGATCACGGACATGAACCACTTCATCTCGTTAGAAATATCTTCATATCAGTTTACTTAGTATCCAACCATTCTTGAATGCCTGGGCACAACTTAACTGACATCATGATTAAAAAATATATTATTAGCAACTGCGCAACCAGTGAGGAGATTGTTTACCTGAAAGCTTGGATATCACATAAGTTTGAGTTAAAAAGAATAAGATTGACACTGATCACAGTACATGGGCTGGGGTGTGGGGTAGCCTAGAAAGCCTAGCTGCCACCATATAATACATCACAAGAGCAGAGCTGTTGAAACCGTTTAGAAGTTTGTCCAGAGAGGTTTGGGATGAAATTACTTGGATGCAGAAAACAATAATATTGGACTTATTTAAATTACAAGCCATGGGATACAAGTGAACTTTAACTTACATTTTATGGTTTTATTTAAAAGCCCTACAGTCTTGATTACTCTAAAATTCCATGATGTGGGATAGATGGCTTTCCTTCTGCAGTGAGATGATTTGTATGATTAGCTGCACTGCAGTCTTTAAAGGCTCCGCTGAAAAGAATGAGATGAAGTCAAGAGTTGAGGAAACTGTCCAGATTAGTCTCATAAAGTTTGATACTAGATGGAAAATAAAAGGACTGGTATGGATTTGAATGACTCCAATTGATTACTTGAAGAGGAAAAATTCACTGACATAAAAACAGGATGTTGTAGAATATCCAAAATTACTAGTCCTAGTCAGGGGAGGACAGGTCCCAGTCAAGATCAGCATCTTGTGGATCTGAATTGCCATTTCAAATCACTTATTAGTAAAAAAAAAAAAAAAAAAAGCAATTTTGAGAGTTTTAATACTTGTCACGCTGTCCATCCTAAGGTCCATAAGTCCTAAAACTTTACATTAAAAGAAAAGAAAGTTCAAAATTATTTAAAAGGTTTTCTATGTGCAAAAATGGTTAATTCTCTTTACTAAGAAATACTATAAGTCCTTGAACCCAGACAAGGACATAATATTGAAGCAACTTTCCCATTTGATTTTTTTCTTTTGGAATAATTTTGAAATTTAACTTAATTTTTAAAACATTTTAACTGACACAAAGATGTACATATTCTGGGTACCATGTGACTTCTCAATACAGGTATGCATTGTATAATATTCAAATCAGAATATGCATATCTATATCTTCTCAAGTGTCTCTTTCTTTGTAATGAAAACATTTGATATGTCCTCTTCTAGTTTTTTGTGACATATTGTACATTATCGGTAATGGTAATCACCCTACTGTGCAACAGAACACCAGAACGTGTTTCTCTTATCACACTGCAACCCAAGTCAATTGTGAGCTTCCTAAGGGCAATCTCTGTCTTTGGTTCCATTAACCGGTTCAGAGCAGCAACGGGATTCATAAGACATCTCAAGTGTAAGCCTGGAAAGTAGTGTATGGCAGCCTAAGGAGCTGGCTGGGATCACAAGTCTTATTCTCAGTATGTGGACCAGCACCATCGTTCCATAACCTTGGTGAAACCAAAATTCTTCACACTGTTTCCATGTACGTATGTCAGAAAAATAAATCACTTTTCCAGGAGCATGAGCACAATTTGCTTTTGATAGTAAAATGACTTTTAACTTCTTGGGAAAAGGTTTTGCACAATAACCTGTTTCCTTCAATAAACTGAGTAACGTGAATAGAATACATATATTTTTATGGATTTTGACTCAGGTTTAAGTCACCTAACCTCACTGAGTAATGCCATGGTGTTTCCATCAGGATTTATTTTAGTTCTGTCTGGCCAGGATTTGGGGTAAAGATGGGACTAGAGGGCCCAAACAGACAGTGACTAGTAAAAGGGATTTAAGGGGAGAAAGACATTACCATATTGCCAACTTTTTAAAGGACTATTTATCTGAAATATACCTTTCGATACCCTCCCACAAAGTTTCTTTTTAGAAGTCCTAGAGGGTGAGCATTTTAAATATCTTCTCATCCTTCTATATCTATGTCCAGAGAAGTGGCTAGAAGACACATTTTCTCTAAATTCTGTTTCTTTTACACGAGATTTCACATTACTGTCAAAATAGTATAATTATTTTAAAGTAAACCCCAAATGTTTACACTTCAGCTGGCCAGCCTATATGAAGAGAATAGTTCTTTGCCTACCTTCATAAAAAAGATTTTAAGAGAGAAAATAGAGCTTTGTCAAAGCACTCTCTAGATAGCACCCATATTTTCCATATTTCCCTAGTTTTAAATCTAACTCCTTGAACTCAAAATATCATCTTCATATGACTCCCTTTTGCTAATTTAACAAACCACTAGAAGTTTTCTGTTTACTTCCCCAAATATCACAAGAATGGTTGTTGAGCATTGAAAAAAAATTTTGTTTGCAAATGTTTCACACTTCTTATGACTATGAGGAACCCTATGTCATAGCTGAAATTAAGTAAGCATTTCATCTCTGGAGGCCTCACACACTTTGGTAGTGGAAAGTAGGCTATGTGTTCCAAAAGGCCAGCCCAGTTTTGTCTTCCTAATTGGAAAATGAAGAAAGAAAATCTAAGGGACTTAAAAAATGGTAACTAAACTGAAAGTAGTGGTGTGCACCTGTAATCCCAGCACTCTGGAAGGCTGAGGCAGGAGGATCACAAGTTTGAGCTCAGCCTGGGCAACTTAGTGAGGCTCTTGTCTCTAAATAAATAGACAGATAGACAAACAGGAATATAGCTTAACGTGAGGGCCCTGAGCTCAATCCTCAATATTACAAAATAAGTGGTAACACTAAAAGGTGTGCTTGCTACTTAACAGTATAGTCTCAATTACAAATATACTTTAGAAAAAGAAAAATTTTTCAATTCATGAGAGAAGTGGAAATGAGTTTATTGTTTGTGGCTAGGCTCTGCCATTGTAGAGGTTGCTTTAAATCAGCCCGGGGCATTATGGGTAAAGGAAGAGTAATCCAGGGTGCCCTGCTTAATCTTCTATATCCATATACAAGTGTTTTTCTGCTTGATTCTTGGTAAGATGTTCTCTTAAAATTCCAAAAGGTATTGTTTTTTCTTTTTTTTTTCAATGTTCATAATTTTAGGTATCAGATAATATAGGCCACAGATAGGCTGGGTGCACTAATCCCAGGAGTTTGAGAAGCTGAGGCAGGAGGATCAAAAGTTCAAGCCCAGGATAGGCAATTTAGCATTAGCAAGACCATGCCTCAAAAATGTATAAAAGGCTGAGGATGTAGCTCAGTGCCAAGGCCTTGGGTTCAATACAGAGTACATGGTGGGGGTGGGTGGTACACCAATACTATTTTGACCACATGGTGTTCAGTATATAAAAATATTGGAGCTAGATTAAGCCTAATTTTAAGAAATACCCAAGTTGGGCCTTCTCTCTGGGTTAAATGTTTTGTGTTCTAAAACAACTACAGTTGTGCGAAATATTTGGATTAATGTTTGAACTTGAACCTTTCTGCCTTTAAAATGTCTAGAGATCAGTCTTGGCTATAAACGTAGTTGTTTCTTTCAAGTTGCTCCAAAATAAGCTGAACATCTGCAGGGGCACAAGTTAAGAGATAAAGTTCCCTCTAAGTCTGTTCCCCTGGATATGAGCATTCCTTCCAGCTCTGGGGAAAATCACACTGTTTCAAAGTGCAAATAGAGCTTGTTTAGACTGCTTAAGTGGCAAGACTACCCAGTCTTGTGTATTTAACACATTTCCCCCCATTTCACTTTCCACCAAAGTGGAGCAGACCAGAAGATGGAACTCTCCATTTCTTTCTCTCCTTTAAAGAATTTAGCAAGACTAACTTCCCCTTTTATAAAAGCTTTAGAATCATTTGTTTAAAATTGACTTTTGAATCAGCCCCAAGTGACTGTTCAAAAATTTAATAAAAAGTAACTTTATCACAGACAAATTTTCCTTGCTGGCAATTCCTGGCCTAGATTTGTGGTGAGGATCATGCAGATGAACGCTGGAAATTAAACAATGGACCACCAGAGTGGCCCCAATTAAATTCCGACTTGCATTCAAAGCATAGCCTGCTCTGCGTTTTTTTTGAGAAGTTTGCTTTCTATAGACTTTTGAAACTGTCCCTTCACAAAAGAGATGCAGGGTGGCTCAGTCTGAGTCCCCTAAATTAAGGCAATGGGAACAGGAAAGGAGAGAATGTATTTGCAGTGTGCCAAGCCAGATGTTCATATAAATGAGAGCTCAGACTTCCAATTTAATGTATTAGCTTATGGAACTCAAAAGTTTATCTACCTTCACATGTGCAGGCTGGCTATAGCCACTATTTGGAAAAGAAAGAGATCATGAGTTCAAATTGAACCTCCCAGAATGTATTATAAAATGGAATGGCTTCTTGAAAACATTTCCTCTTCTACATTCAGATGTGTCCCCTTTTGATGTAAAATGCATATTAGAATTGGAATGCTGAATGTATAGCAAATTCTGAAAATAGTGAAGAGTCCTGGACAGAAGCCAGAAGTGAGATGGCTTGAAGAAAACAAATCAATTGGGAATAATTTTTCTAGATAATTGTAGATAGTACAATATTTAGAAGGAAGAAAATGATAGAGAACCATTTATAGGTATGTGATTTTTCTAAGTTAAAGTTAGTTTATAAAATGTGTAAATGTGGGGTTTTTTCAGCTAAATTGTTTGGATATGGAGTTCACATTTAATCTGCTCTTCTGATTCTCTGTAGAATCAGTTTAAATCACTTTTGTTTATTTGAAGAATTATAAACTGCATAAAGTTAAAGTTAAAAAAGAGTTACTGAGAAAGTCCACAAAATTTTCATGTTATGCCAAATGCCCATTTAAAAAGCTTGTTTATAAATCTATTTTGGGGGAACTACATCCTTTGAAAACTCTGGGGGTTATCAGGAGTTGGCCTGTTCATAGAGGATAATCACTTGTGCATAAATGTCACCTAAAAGAGCAAGTATGTTTAAGGTACAAAAGAGCACAATACCAACACTTACAGCTACACAAACTATGGTCAAATTTTTTAATGCATATCAGAAAGTTACCACACAAATTTCACATGCAAATTGAAATGATCTGAAAAAAAGACAATCACAGATTCAGGCTGAATTGATTTCAATATTTGTGAAAAATCACAAAACAGCAGATCTGGCCTTCTTTAAAATTTCCATCTAGTTGCTGTATCAAGGAAAAGAATAAACAAATGGTAAGCTTAACAGATGAATAAGACCTTTCTTGTGATTTTAAAAAACTGAAATCACAACAGAAAACAAATATCACCACAGAAGTCCTTCAGAAGAAACTGCCTTTAGGATAGAGCAAGCAAGTCTCAAAGCCTCCCCTCCACTTCCCAGCACAATCCTCCACTCCTACTGTATTTCCTAATTTTGTGGACTGCAATGCTGAGCTGTTTATCAAAACAGTGTGCAATAAAAACGGCTCTACTACTCCACTAACTCTCAATTTTCTCCCTCTTCTTGGACAGAGGCCACTAGAAAAGAAAAGCCTGGGGAGGGGGCAGAGCACTGAACTCAAAGAAACAATAGACAACCTTGGCTTTGACAATGTCTTTTCTCAACCCTCTTTCTGCTCCTGCTGTGACACTTGCATTCAAGAGCAAGGGGTGCTGCCATCGGATGCATGGACAATAGATTGAGGAATACAAGGCAGGGGGGAAAAAAGGAAATCAGAGGAATTCTGAGCTAGGATGGCAGGGCTCTCACCTTTTCCGTTTTTTTGCGAATAATCTGGATGGACGCGTCCCGCAGAGAAGAAATAAAAAGGGTGTCTGAATTGTTGGATGGTTCTGAAGCCTTCTGCATGTGCAAATGCATTTTAGAACTATTTGCAGAATATACTTGCTGCCAGCCATCTCTCTCTCTCTCTCTCTCCCTCTCCCTCTCTCTCTCCCCTCTCTCCCTTTCTGTCTCTTTCTCTCTCTTCTGTTTTATGTCCTGCTATCTCCATCAGACCTCTATTAGTATGAAGACTTTCTGCCTGTGTAAGTAAGTGAGGGTGTTCATTACTTAATGTTTGAATCAAGACATACGTCTGCATGCATTTCTAATCTGAGGAGCCTATAGCGGTTACCACAACTATCAATTAGTCAGCAATAGCTGAGACCCTCAACACCTCTGAAGGAACAAAGGTGGAAAGACGTGCAAATACTCCAGCATCTGGATCACACAACCTTCTGGCTACAAATAATGGCACATTTTCCTGGGTTTTTTCCTGTTTAACTCTCAAATCCATGTAATGTTACATATTATAATAGATTGAGCTACATAATTAGATATTTGTTTTTTTGGCATCACTGGGAATAAAATGGATTAATCTAAACTAAAAGGAAATTCCTGGTGACAAATAAGAATTCATAGCACATTTGTCCTTGCTCCATTTTAATCAACTGCCACTAGAACTGAAACAAACTATATTGTGGAATTCTTTGTCCATTTCAGTCACTTTTATGAAAGACCCTTTAAAAACAGTGATGAAGAAGAGGAAAGAGAAATATTTAGCTGTGGAAAAGCACATAAGAGCAGTCATTCTCCTCCATAGATGAAAGCATCCTGGTTTAATCTCAAGCCTAGATTTTGATCAGTACTGAGTGGGTTTGCTTGGGGGAGGTGCATGTGTATATTTTTCAGCCAGACACTGTAACAGCTAACATTGAACATGTCTACATTCTCTTGCATTACATGTATTCTGTGCTAACTGACTGAAACAAAATAAGGAGTTCTTTTCATCTAATTTTACAGAAACATAAAAAAAATCTTTTGAAAAACAATATACTGCCTTTCAGTGTTCAAGGACATCAAAATATTGCTCACTTGAATACACAAGGAGAAAGAGGAAGGCACAAGTAACAGTTGAACTTTCTCAGTTTTAAATACAGATAATTTCAAACAGAATGGTGTACTTTGTATGTGATGTTATCTGCAATTTTTGGACCTCATACATGAAAAACGGCATTTCTTTACCCAGCACTTCTTATTAGAATTGAAATCATTTCAAGCAAGACACAGAAAATACAGCATCTTGAATGTTAACATCTTTCTCTAACTCTGTAAAGAAGACAGACAGTCTCACCTGGAGAAATGTATACATAGCCAAGCTGTAGCAGGGACTGCAAAGCAGTATCACCTTATTTCCCTTTGTTATTTATTCCTTTTCTTGAGACTATGACTCCAAAGAGCAATTTTTGTTTTCTTTCTTCCTTGATAAAACAGCTCAACAATGATTTCCCCCGTTTTAACATGTAAGGTAACCACAGAAGCTGAGAAATCTGGAGCTAATGCTCACAGGAAAAAACAAAAAACAATAGAGCACAAAACCCGACTTGCAGAGAGTGAGTCTAGCAAGCTTTCACAATGAGCAGAGGTGTTAGGAATGGGAAAAAGAATCCTTATTAAGATAGAGCCAGGAAGAGAGGGGGCCCAGGAACCCCCATCCAACCCTGTCACTTAAGAGAGAAGAAATCCTAACAAGGTTGAGGGGAGAAAGGAAATGGTGGTAAATAGCGGGAGGTGACCCACCGTCCTGTTCGCTCCTTGGCTCTCGCAGAGGGGAATAACAGCCACAGCAGTGACAACGGAGTTCTAATGTGTCGGGTACAACCTCTGCCCAGGGCTCTCTACCTCCCAAAAAGGAAAAAGAAAAAAAACTAAAAATATGCCTGAAACAAAATACAATAGAAAGGAGCAGGCGCCATCCTCAATCACAGACCCCATCAGCCCCGGCTGGTCTAGGAAAGCAGCAGATCAAGGGTCCCATTCAAAGGCAGCGAAGAAGCAGAGACAATGGCAAATCAAAAACTGGCAGGGCTTCTGGAATAATTTAATTCCTCACTCCAGAATTTAGATGGGTATAGCAAGAAACACAGGCGAGAGCTCCTTCACACCAAGGCGTGAGCATATGCCTGCCTCTCGGTGGGTGTATTTTTAGACACAATATCATGGGTAAGGAAGGCAGCCTGTGCACTCGGCAACAGCATTTGCTTCCTAATGTTGGGGGAGCCTCCTCTCCACACTGAGAGCAGCTGATGAGCGGAGGAAGCAGTCCACATTTCCCACCAAGCCAAAGGTCAGGGAGGAGGACCCCAAACCATACCCCATTGTCTCTGTGCTCAGAGAGCATTAAATAGATTTCCAAGATGTGTTCCAAAATGAGGTCATGCCGTGCATGGCAACGTGTTCTCTTCCTATCTTTCCATATCTGAAAGCAGGACCGGGAATAAATAACACACCTTGAGAAAGCCAATCCAAACACCATAGATTGAGGGGTAAAAATACTGAACGGGCCAGACATTGCTAATAATATGAATTAGCCCCTTCAACTTTTCCAAATGATAATATTTGCAAGAGATAGATGAAATTTTGTGGCAAATTTACATGGCTTTAAATTTGTATATTTCTCTCATTCGCGTCAAGCTTCAAATATTTAAAATAATAAGCACAACAGAAAACCAGCCCAGCTCATTAAAATATGATGAACTAGAAAGCAAAGAGATAAACTTTGTCTTTGTGAACAAATGAAAAATAATCTGGTATATTCTTGTCTGATCTGGAAAACTTTTCCTTCACATGGAGATTAAAATTATTTTTAAACTCCCTTAAATCTTTCATATCAAAGTCCTTATGAAATATGTATGTGAACCTATTTGCACATATATAAAATTCTCAAATTAAATTAAATTTATGGGAGAAATCCTAGAAATAGTAAGTCAAACAATCAAAAAAGAAAAATAATTATTAAAGAATCCTTAACCACATACAAATCTCTCTCGTTTCATATCCTCCTAGAATGGAGGTAGGCTGAATGGTGATGAATAAAAAAATGAACAAAAATAATATTGCAACACACCATAATGCAAACGGAATTACCTAAAATAAAGAACAAAATGTCTATCTTCCATATTTTTTAGCAGAATTTGTTTTTGTCAAAATTGGATTTTTTAATGCTATATACAGTATAAGTAGTCTATAAAAGATACAGGATGGATTATTTCCAACTCTACAAATAAGCATCCTGAGTTTGATTTTCTTTTAAATGTGGAAACAGTTTACAATTTCACATTGTAAATCTCACTAGGACTGAATAATGCTCTCACAAGGATTGACAAAGAAAGAATAATTCATGTCAAACCAAAAGGCTTCTTTCAGACAGTTTCATGCAGCTTTCTTCCAACAGATCTGGACCAAAATGAATGTAGAATCTTGAGCTGAACTATCCATCACATTTTCCTAGTCTTTCAATTAATGACAGTGCAATCAGATCGATAGAATGTAATAAGAAAAGAGCTTTGCATTTCTATACCTATTAATTCGCTGAGTAACTCCAGCAATAAAACGTGACTTGAAAGGAAAAACAGTCAAGGAAAATGAATTCCCCCAGCATACTGAGCACTGACTCCCTGATCCAAAAATGAACAGGGGAGATTCTACCTTGCAACCAGGGTAGTTAGGTTCTAGAGATCAAATTGCCTTTTCAAGACTGAGTGTATTCTTTTTCCAGGAGATTCTGTGTGGTACACTAACCCCACCACATGTCTAATCACATGGGTCTTTTTTCAGAATTTTGGAAAAAATATTCTTGAAATGCACCCTACCATGGAAGGGAAGCTATTGTTCTCCATGTGCTAGGCCACCCTACCCCAAATTTCAGATCTTGGTTGTCTGTGATGTTCTGCAGATAGGAATTGGTTTTAGAAAGTTTAGAATAGGGAAAGAATGGTGAAAATGCTAACTAAGCTCAGCCAAATTCCAGGTTATTGCATTGGTTGAAGACTTTGTAAAACAGTGGCAGACATAACAATGCTACATGATGTCTGTATGCTCCACCTTTCTCCACCGTGACAGAAGACTAGGCAAGCAAGGATGAGTTCTCTGCAGAAAGGAAGAGGCACAGAAGGGCTGGCCTATGATGTTCTCTATTATTCATGTATCTGGATTTTGATGTCATGAAGCTTCAAAACAGGAACTCAATCATGAAAAAGTAGAATCCTTCTACAAGATTGAGGCTACAATAATTCAACACACTACTGGTGTAGTAGAAAGAAGATCAGTTGTGTTGCCACGAAAATCAGTTTTTGAATAGCAATTCTATCAAACATTGGTTAGCACCTCTGAACCTCAGATTTTTTTAGTAAAATAGAAATATGATTGCTTACCTCAAGGACTACTGTGAGAATTGAGTGAGATAATGTACATAAAGTATATGGTACATCTCCTCCTCTCAGATTTCCATATTTAAAGCAGTAATAAAAACACAATCCTACTATACAGATTAAGTGAAACAGTGTATATAGAGCACTCTATACACAGTACTATACAACTGAAGGGTATTACAATTGATAGAAAATAGCAATAATTATTTTAAAATTTAAATATGGGATTCAGCATAAGACACAAAGGATGAATAAAGTGGCCCAGGACCAATTATGTATTTAAATCTAAAATAAAATAATAGTCATGTGAATTGGCCAACACCAACCAGCCTTGCACTGCATTCCAATCTTAGCTGCACATAATGGTGCTGTCCTTTAAAGGTAAAAGGTATAAAAACTTAAAGTTCCATGATGAAATTACAGGAAAAATTTAACAATTTATCAGAAACATCTTTACTAAGAGAGTCACCACTAAGTTTGCACTATGTTTATAATAAAAGGGAAAAGATCTAATTATTCATTTAACATTTGTCTGTCAGTAAAACATTCATGAAGAACAATATAGGGTATGATGTGTATAAAGATAGTTTTGTCCTCAAAGAACTTAGAGTCTAAAGAAGACAAATTTTAAATCATGAGATGAAAAGTGAGGAAAACACTACTAGTCTTAATGCAGTGTTTTATGGTAATTGGTGTTTGATACCTGGACTATTGGAAGTATTTTTTAAAGGACTCTTTTTATTACTTTATCATGGTGATCATTAACTAATGAAATGAGACAGTGCATAACAGAGCTTAAAATAATTGCTACAAAATATCAAGCTTTATTAAGACATCAAGTTCATTATCTACAAAAACACCGGGAAGCTTATGGTAACTAAAAAACTAATTCAATAGGTATGCTTAACTGAAGAGGATGTCTGCTGCTTTTTAGGAAAGAAAATAATAATAGCTACCACTAATAAAGTACTTACCCTGTGCCAGGCAATTTATACTGTGATAAGTGCTTCACGTCTAACAACCCTCTCAGTCTTCACAATACCCCTATAGGGTATGTGCCATTGTTATCCTCACTATTCACAGATGAAGAAATCCAATCCAAGCACAGAGAGGTCAAGTGACTTTCCCAAGATCACAGAGCCAACACATGATACAGCCACTATAACCTTCAGGCAAACTGATGCCTGAGCCCACACTCATGACCTCTCATCTTTCTTTTCTCCTTAAATCATCATCAAACTGAATTTTTGAACGAAGTAAAACCAAATGGCCAAAAGCTAAGTTACTCTGGGTGAACACTGAGGAAAAATCCACAATGAAACTTACAATCAGAAACAAAATGGAGCAATGTGAATTCGTGCATTCATTAAACACATCCATACAACAAATATCACTGAGCATGGCTTTGTCATATAGAGTGGTTCCCTTTCCCATAAAAGTTTGTGGACTACTGTAGGCAACACCAATGTGGAGAGCAAAAACTCTGTTAGAAAAGCCAGAGTTAAAACTCAGAGTACTTTTTTTCCATCTAGGATAGCTTTCAGGAGAGCAGATTCATGAGATCAGAAATGGTTGGATCTAGACTTCCAGGAGAGAGATAGATCTCAGTAGTAATTTCCATATGGTTTCATACTAACTACATCACTCCTTCTAATTGTGGTCTATGGAAAGACTCCTTCAGAGGACCTGGGAGACACCAGCCCTCTGTTCCTCAAACAACCTGCTCTAGCCCAGGCATTGCAAAAGGAAGGGCCTTCTTCCTGTCTGCTGTGATGCTTAATGAAAATTTAAAAAGAAAATTTCATAGTTCAAATAATGCAGGTACACATATTTTAATATGTCCATTACTTTCCCAATTATAAAAATAACACATATTTGCTATAAAGACCTTAGGGAAAAAATACAAAGATGATAATTAAAATTATCCATAGTAATAACAAGTGGAGACAGTCACTTGGTATTTTAACACATTTTCTTCTTATCCTTTACATATGTGGGTATTGATTCATATACTTACATATTTTTTTACAGTGTTTGGATCATAACATAGCTGCTTTTCCTACCCTCTCAGGTGAACATATCCAGACCATTTTTAATATGTAGACTTACTTCAAAAACGTTTTAAAGGTTTGTCTTCTATATTCTATTTTCTACATGTAAATTTCTTAATCATTCCTCTGATACTGGACATTTAGGATGCTTCCAAATTTTGAATTATACATATAATTATAAAAAAATCTTACTGCATAAGTATTTGCTCATTTTCTTTAATATAGACCACAACTGAGATCAATGAATCAAAATATTTCCTTTCTTCATGCATTATTAAAGAACCTTATAGAAAGTTTTGGCAAATTTGCACAACCACTGGATGGAGTTCCCATTTCTCTGCACTCTCATTGGCCTTGAGTTTTGGTTTATTTGTTTAATATCTACTACTTATTAGTATATTGTTTAATTTTGTTGTATTCCTTTACATTTTAGTAAAATTGGACTTATATTTCAAGAGTTCATCAATCATTTCTTCTTTTTGTTTTATGTCATGTTCATATTCTTTGCTATTTCTCTGTTGTGTTGCTATTATTTTTCTTATTGATTTGCGAGACATATATATATATATT
>NW_004624880.1:2827803-2839860 GCF_000247695.1 Heterocephalus glaber | reverse complement strand
GGCAGGATGTAGAAAGTGGTTTTGTTATAGGGATGGCAGTGTTGGTTCAGCATCGGAAGATCCACCCCCAAAAGTCATCATTTTAACAGAGGAAAGGAAAAAAACCATATGATCCTGTCAGTAGTTGCAGAAAAAGTATTGAACTAAACTCTACAGCTGGCACTGATCTTCTTAGGAGTTGTGTGAGATCCTAACTTTTATTTTTTTGGTGGTGCTGGGATTCAAACCTAGGACCTTGTGTAGGTGAGGCAGATGCTTTACCTCTGGGCCGCAACCCCCCAGCCCTACCATATTCACTTAGCAAAAAACCTGCCTAGTTTTCTTTGCCAAAATCCCTTGCAAAGCTACAAACTTGCAAAGAAAAAAATTTAAGGTGTTCACGAAAGAAGGGAAATTTCTTGGGAACACAAAAGTGAGAGCATAAAAAAAAAAAATCCATGAAAAATTAGGAAGAAACTATGAGTTTCTAGGCACCAGGAAGGTGAGAGAAATGGTCTGTTGTAGAAATAGTTTAACTTGAGGAAAATGTTTCTGGACAGAACTGAAGTTATCACGCATATGATTAACACATGTACTCCATTGTGTGATCTATGCCCCAGAGTTCCAAGATGCCTATAATGTTACAACAAGAAGGCCTTAGGAGCAAGATACCTGAGGTTAAGGGGAAAGAAATAATTTGACAGGGTTGCAGGAAGAGCTTTAGAATGTACATGGAAAGGATTCCATCTAAGCAGATGTATCTTTAAATCATTACTTTGGCTGTCACCATTTTAGGGACTTGATCTATATTTTTCTTCCTGAAGTGAAACCCAATTTCAGGGCTGGTACATTGTACATCTTGCTGCCTGTTCACAACTGCTTGCTCTTACATTCCCCGTGTTATGAACAGAAGTCTGGTCTGATTCACAAGACTCTAGGTCCCTCCATCATGTTGTAGAATTGTCTCTGTTCCTCCTGAGTTGGCGGGTGTCTGAAACATGACTGGTAACCTCAGGCACACAAATGGGCCTGGACTCTCCCCTCCTTGTCATAAAGACCCAGCAACCACCTTGCCAATGTCCTGAGGGCTAGGGGGATAACTTGATAAAAACTTCAGAGTTCTCCTTTTTTGACAACATTTGTTTCTTTTTTAAAATTTTTTATATTTTTGGTTTTTTGAGACAGGGTCTCACTGTGTAGTCCAGCCTGGCCTTGAACTTACTATGTAGCCCACAATACTCTGCCCATTTCAGCCTTCCAAGTGCTGGGATTAAAGCATGTGCCACCACGCCTGGTAAGACACACACATTTATGCATGTGAATATATGTGTGCATATATATGCTTATATTTATAAGTATACTCTTATTTATGGTCATTCTCAAGTATCACAAGTATATTTTTTATATTTCTTCTTATATTTTTTAATTTATAGAGATTTCATATTCTTTCTGTGCAAGTGTCCTGATATTTTCCTTTGTTATATCATCAGATGCTTTTATATTCTAAAGTTCTTTTCTCACAAAATTAAATATTCATCAATATTGCCTTTAAGTTATTTATATGTGCAGTTTTTGCATGTCTACCTGAAATTTATTTTGCTGCATTTTGTGACATAAGGGTATAACTTGGGGAGTTTATTTTTCCTTTAGTTGGTAATTTTTCCAGCATTCATCTCCATCTATATTGATATTTTAAATATGATTAAGTTGTATACATAATCAAACTTGTTTGAGAGCCATATATTCCATTTAGATGCTTATATTTAAATTCTCTGTAATAAATGAAACTGTCAAAGCATTTCTCTACTTCATCATCACTAAAACTGAAAGACTTTTGCTATCAGAATGATAGACAAAAATATCCCATTGCTTAAGGAGTGTGCCCAGATGCATTGCTGATATCAAGTGTGATGAGACAGCTATAAAGACTTTCTGTATCTCAAGATTGGCCAGGCTGGCAAAGGAGCTGAAATTGAGTTCAAAGAGTTGTGATTGGGACAGAAGATTCCACGTCAGGGTAACTGGGGAGTCAGTAGTCAAAAGGGTTAATCAAATAGAAATCTGCAGGAGAGAGTCAAGGCCCTGGTACTGACAAGAGCACTTATAAATTAAAGATTGAAGAGGCCAGGCCAAGCTTGAGCTCATCTTTATAGAACTAGATAAAAACAGGAGTCAAAGCACATTACAGAGGGAAAAGTAGAATTGCAGGGGTTGAGGTGTGGGATGTCTGAACCATCTTCTGGCCAGCACATAGACAGAGCACCGATGGAGAGAGGGAATTGAGATCAAAGAGCACAAATGCTCTTAGGCATCTCGTTTGCAGAAAGTTAACTACAGTACATATTCTCCCAACACATAGAGAAGTCACTTGGGTAGTTTACATGCCCTTATTTTTCATTGGTACAAAATAGATTTTGTTGGAAATAAACAGAGGATGCCTACCTCCATTCACCTTCTCCCTTGCAGTGTCAGGAACCAATTCAAGTGGAAAGAATGAAAACTAAAACAGTTCATTCACCAGAAGCATGCTAGTGTGGAAAATGTGGGAACTTTCAATTCTGGAAAGCAGGTCAATTTGATCAAATGACGTTGTTAATTTAAAAAAACACAGTCTGGGGATTTAGCTCAGTGGTTCTGCTGCCTGCCTCGAAAGCGCAAGGACCTGAGTTCGATCCTCGGTACCAAAACAATAAAAAATAAAATAAAATTAAAAAGTAATAATTTGGCCGGGGATTTAGCTCAGTGGTTCCAGCGCCTGCCTCGCAAGCACAAGGTCCCGAGTTCAATCCCTGGTACCAAAAAAAAAAAAAAAATTAATTCTAAAAAACACTTCCCCTATCCAAGGATGCATGGAAGAGAAAAGCTGTTGACCCAGTGATAGAGACACTTGCCAACACTTACAGCTTTCCACTGAAATTTTGACAGGCCATTCATGTGACCCACAGGTAATTTATACCACAATGCTGCTACATCACACTGTCCATATAGGACATTTCTGCGAGTATGTAAGGAATATGTGTAGTGGCTGGAAGTGTGGGCTTTTGAGTAAACTGATCAAAGCTTGACCTTTCCAATGCCAATAACTGGCTCTGAGGTCTTGAGCAAGTTTCCTAACGTCTCTGAGCCCCGATGTCTTCACCTATAACATGGGCATAGTAACTGTTTTCATCTCAAACTGTCACTGCAAGAACACAATCAGAAAATTCATATGAACTACCTATGGGCCTGATGCATGAGTAGGATTCAAATATATATATATATATATATTATCCTGTGATAGGAGGCAATATAGGTAATACAAGCTGAAGAATTAAGCCTGCCTGCAAACACCAGTTCCACCACTTATTTGTTCTGTTATTTCATCTCTCTATGTCTCCATAAAATGGTCACACTAATACAATAATATTGCATAAGGCTGCTGTGAAGATTAAATAAAGTAGTGTGCATAGGCACCTGGAACAGTGCCTGTCTCTGTAAAGATCAGCTGCATTATTGCTACTATCTTAGTACCTATCCAGAATGTGAAGCTAAAATCTGTAGGTCAAAAGTCAGTAAGAAACTGAAAACATAAAATAATGGGTAATTTCTTTTACTTTGGAAATTTACTATAACTAAAGCTGATTTTCCGAGTTGACTTTCCCCTTCCTAATGGAAAATACACATTGCAATAAAATGGATTCCTGTGGCAATGCTAGAGGCATCCTGCATGTAGTCACAGACAAGGCAGCACCTCTAACACAGCTGGATGACAGTTCTGAGGCACTCTGAGTTCACTCAGAGGGCACAGGATGTCTTTGCTCCAGACCGTGACAGCAAGCATTCTCTCTCCACTACTTTCTTGGGGATCCTGTGGGTGATTTCCAAGCCAGCAGCCAGGAAACCTCTGAGGCTATGACAATCTCAAAGAGACCTTAAGTGGCCTGATTTCCAGGACTATATATCTCTACCCACTGATGATTTTAAATTCTTTTATCCATCCATCATTTATTTTTGAATACCTAGGCTAGGGGTGTGCATATATGGTAAGACAGACAAATTAGGTCCCTTACAGGACCTAAGTTCTAGAGAGTCAAACATTAATCAGATAATGCACAGATAAATACATAATTACAAATTGTGAGTTAAGTACCAGAACTGAAAAGAGAATGGTGATTATGTGATCTGCATGGAAAGACCTCTCTGAGGAAGGGGCATTTAAACTGATATGAAGCATGATGTGTAAGAAGCCACACCAGTTTTGAGTATAAAATCTTCAGGAACATGAGCTTGGAGGATGCTGCCAGCAGCTACATTGCTTCAGATAAGCATCATGCTAATAGTCAGTGCAAGAATCCTGACTAGTTATTCCTACCAGCTCTCCAATACAAGAGACAAAAGTGAAAGCAAACATCAGTTCCGCCTTGCCCACCACAGGGAAGCCAGGCAAAATGAGCAGTCAGTATGCTGTTTCTTGGGGCAATTCCTCCTACAGCACCTAATGTGAGTCTCATAGAAAGGGTAAAGTTTTGGGAGGGACCAGCACATATGAATATGAACTGGTATGAAGAACAGAAGCCTTGGTGGGAAAGGAAAGAAGGAGGTTATGGGTGCTAAGGTAGTTGCAATAATTAGGAACAGCCTCTGAGAGAGAAAAGAATGTAATCTCATATTCCTACAGTCTATGCAGAAGTTAAGATGTTTGTACCAAATCCTCTCCTTTCTACCAGTGTAAAAGCCAGCTCAAAACTGGAGTCTTTCCACATCTCCCAACTTCCCAGAGCAAATCACCTCCAGCACCACATTGTACCTCCACTGCTCTGTACCACATTGTTCTCTAGTCACTCAGTGGATTATTTTCTTGCCCACTCAATAAGATGATATACTTCTCAAGGACTAGGTCTGTCCCTTTACTTCTTTTGCATTCCTCACTGCTGGTTTAGTATTGTACTCACTGTAGTCACTTAACATATCAATGCCTGCAGGATAAATGAATGGTTTAATTAATCCATATATCTTTAAGATTTCAGTAAGTGGAAAAATAAAAGAAGTGTTCTAAATATAACAAAATTTAGTGATCCCTGGCTAGGGCTGGATAGTAGTCTTCCGGAGAGTGTTTAATACTGAATATTTGTTCTTCTTTAAACAGAGTGCATAGGGTCGTATATCTGGAAATTTTCATCTGTCCAGAGTAAGTGAAGGGCACCTCCACATGGTGACATGCCATGCTCAGAAAGACCTTTCAAAGCTTTATTCCTAATTGTGATTCTTTAGATTCTGATTGATTACCCTCGCAATCCAGAGAGCCCATGGTATGAATGTTATCCAGTCCTTGGGAACAGTCCCTGCACCATGTCCTTGAAGAATACTCTGAACACCCCAGCCTCCTCCACCCTGGGCTAGAACCCCACTACTCCATCATCTCAAAGCATATTCTCAGGGACCACCAAAGCACAGCCCCTGGCTTGTTCTCATTGATGCTGGGCTTCCATGCAGGAGTGTTACATTAAACTATCTTTAAAAAAAAAAAAAAAAGGAAGATTGGATGCAGAGTGGAATGCAGTTTTATTTTCTTCCTGTCTTAATGGAGGGAAGCTATGAGGTAATCTTTTCAGAAAGTTTTAAAGGGTCAAAGTGATTTTATGAGGGTTTATTACTATTCACATTTAGGAAACTTCGCTCTTTTATTTCTGCTTTGGATTAAAGTGCTCCTTTTTATTTACTTCTTATAAGCTTTAATTTAAAAAAAAATAGGAACATAAAACTTGCCTTTCTGAAGGCACCAATGCCCCATCAAATCTAATGTCATTGCCTTGAAAGACTGAAACAAAAGGCCAGACATCCCTGAACCAGTCATCTCACAGAGCCAGGCAGCCTGTGGGCCGCCGGACAGGAAGGTCTGAGCCTCGACACATAAAGCATCCATCATTCGCTGGACTCACTCCAGCACAAAAAGCCTGGCTTTCTCCCATTAGGCAGCATGGTGTGCCCTCTTACAGACCCCTCGTCACACTCTGTGACCTCCTCGGTTGGTGTAGCCTTTGTTTCCTTTTCTCATTTCAAAATGACTCCGCTGGCACCACATTGAAGCCCAAGTTTGCCTTTTAAAAGTTGCCCCTCTTGAAAGTCTTGGCTGAGTTTTTGAATAAGCAGGTGTCCTGCTTCAAAGTTATAAGAAGGCTCTGTTTTCAGATATGTTTCTACCTGTACACATGTATATAGGTCTATAGATTAAATCTACCTTTGCACAGAGCAATGGAACCAATTTGTAATTATTTTGTTCACTGAGCTTTCTGGTTCAGTTTAGTACCTTCTCCAGGCTGCCCAGGCCCTCAGGCCTACAACCTCAGCTGAAATGCAGGAGAATCGATTCAGTGATGAAGAAAGAAACTATTCAGAGGCACAGGTCCTGTCCACACAAGAGAAACTGGCAGCATAAATCACAGGCAGCCATTGGAAGGGGTAGTGAAAACTGCAGTAAGCATCTTAGTCCTTTATGCAGTCACCCTGGAATAATGACCCCTAATTTATTTTAGCTACTTTGCCCTTTGGTAGAGATGTCCTCACTCTCACGCCAAAGATTTCAGAATACTTTTCGGTTGTTTTTGCCTTTAAACCAGGGAATCTGGCTCATTCCCTATTTGCTGAGTCGTTAATTGACCCAAACATTTCCCCAACATAATCATCCATTCTACCTTGAATTTTGTTACCTCTTTACTCAATCTCTGCTTTAGCTTGCTTTGCTGGCTCAGTCAGTGATCTTTAATTTCTCTTCTTTATGTCTGGTTGCTTATGTTTTGGGGCAGACAATAGAGGTGATATAGGCCATTATTCATGAGTAGCTTCAAGGGTAACGTGAGAAATGCCTCATCTTCTGACCCCTCTTAGCATAAGAATTGCTGATAAAATTCTAAAATGAAAAGAGAAGTTCTGAGAAAGATATCAGAGAGCTGCTTGGGAGCAGCTTTCTGGAAGAAAGACCTGGGGAGGAGGACTCCTTAAAAACTAAAAACTAAAATAAAATGTTTTACAAGAAGGAGAATATTGACTATAATTAACCTCCAATTCACCACCATCCAGAACAGCCTCTGGGAATGACAGCACAAATTCAAAATAACAGTGAAATATGGTGATGGCCAAGAGTTTAATGGGCTCATTTCAAAACCTAATAAACTAGGGTTCTGTTACCTGTAGCCAAGCAGACCCTTCAGATTTCCCTTCCTCACCTTTATTTGAGCCTCAGATAAGCAAGCAGTGACGTAGCAGAAGTGTATCTTCCATGAGATGCCTGGAACTGTGGTTCTCTGAGGAGATATATCTAATAGCTACTACTCACTCAGGAAAACCCCCTGATCTCGGCAGGCACAGGCAAAACCAAGCAATTTCTCACTGCCTCTTCTCCCTCAGCTGTCTTTTTCATAGCTGCAGCTTCCCTATCTATGCCACTATGAATATGTTTTTATATTCCATTTCCCATCTCATTTATTTGTCCAGAACACCAGATAGATACTTCCAAAGGCCAGCTGAACTCCCATGGGCCAAGGGAAAATTAAACCCCAACAGGGCTGGAAAAAGGAACTCAACCTCAGTGGCCTTTCCTTCCCACAAGCACTCAGCCCTGCATATCTGATTCCAAAGATGGGCAACCACTCTCTTGGTCATCCAGAAACCTGGGAATCATCCCTGCTTCCTCTCTTTAAATTATTCTCCTCTCCCAACAACCAATTTTCCCCAGAAAATCCAAAATATCTCACCAATCAATGTCACTCTTCCAATAGTGCTTTTGCTCTATTCTCAATCCTGTTCTCAGTTTCTCTTTCTTATACATTAGTAAAGCACATACCTAATATTTTTGGTGGATGTGAGGATCATCCAAAAACATCAGGTATGCACTTACAGATGAAGAATTTAAGTAACCCATGCCCATGCACTGCCTCACTTCATCTGAGTTAAGGAGAGATAAAATGATACATGCTATGTAACAGAGATTTGAAAGTATACAGATCTATACAAACCTAATTCACCATGATTATAGAAATCAATAAAGATTATTTGAGTCTCCTTGATGCTTTGCTATTACAGTGAAAAATGAGAAATAAAAATTTTACAATATGTCCATCTTACACACCTGAATGAAGACTCAGCTGAACTCTCAAATCGGAGGTATATTATAAAGCCACAGACCCAAGACCTCAACACGTCCAGCCCTTCTCAACTCACAAAGAAGAAAAAGCAATGTCCACAAAGCTGCATGGCTAATTTGGAGAAAATCCAGGGTTCCTGTGTCAGTGTCACACTACTTGTCAGCTCCACTCATCAGAAGAGAATGAAATTCAGAGAGGGCTGAACTGATAAATTTGAGTGTCCCATTCAGAAAGTACCTGAATTCAGAGCCAACCTCACACTCAAACACGCTCCTTATAGATATTTTTAATTATCACATCTGTCTTTAAGACCCAGAACTACCACATCCTACAAGGCCAACATAGTAAAAGCAGAAACAATATCTATTCTAGAAACTGAGCTTCCTAAGAAGAACTATGATAGAGTGAGGAAAGTATAAGCTTTTGAACCAAATAATATTGATAGAAATCCAAACACTATTATTTACTGATACTTTGGTAATTGAACAAATCCCTTTCTGAGTTTTTATTTCTGTAAAATGAACAAAATTTAAAAATAAATTTAAAAACCAATGTTTCATTATTTAGGAAATAAAATCTTTGCAAGTGTGTTCAATAAATGTTGGCTTCTCCCCTATTCATTAAGATGTATTGATATATATTAGCCTTGGCCAATTTTGAAAACCACAATATAATTTTGTTTCTACTTAAGGAGTGACAATGTTTCTCTGATGTAACTACACATAAATAGAGACACATCAAAAACATAAAATGTTTTTCTTCTTTTTCTTACCACAAGTATGGAGTCTGCATTTAGGCAACTGTAAGGTGGTTAGAATATCCTTGCATGAGAGATTTAATGTATGTTTAGTGATGCCAAGTTCTCCTGCATGACTCTTTCAGAAGTCTAAAAAGGATCATCAAATGTGAAGAAAAATTAACATCAGCTTAATACACTTTCTATGCCAGATCCTACTGATGAATGAGTCTGGGCTCTGAAATTACACTGATGGGAGTCCAAATGTCATTCCAGCATATATTAATTAGCTGTCTGAACTTGGGTAAGTTACTTCTTTTTTGACGAGAAATTTCCTTGTCTGCAGAATGGGCAGAATAATAGAACCTATTTTGCAGACATATGGTGAGAATTAAAGAAATTAATGCATACAAAGTAGTTAGCACCAGGCCTGACACATGTTAAATGCTCAATAAATTCAAGCTGTTGTCAATACATACTTCAGATGCATTGCTAGGAAGAAAAGGAAACAACAAAATAAGAGAAACAAAAACTTGATTCCGTTGAAAGAGTTCTGTTTTTGTCATCTTTAATTCTACTAATTTAAAGTGTCTCAAGTTAATCTGTTCACACATCTTTCTACCTTTCTCCAATGCCATCATCTTCCTGGGAAACTCCCAAATCCCAATATGTCTTCCTTTTATTAAGAAGCCAGCGAAATGCCTGTCAATGCCACTGACCCCTCACTCCATGAAACATTCCTGGAATCACTAAAGAAAAAATGGCAACTTCTTTCTGCCACCCCTTACCTAAAAATTAAGATCTAAATGCAACTCTTTTGAGATCATTTGAGATCCCATCAATGCACTTCCCTTTTGTTTCTATACATATTTGGACAGTGTCCACTTCTTCCTATGTGAAGCAGCTGTGCATGTGTGGAAATAGCACACAAATTGGCATCAGGGGATCAGAGGCTCAAGCCCTTGCTCCCTGTTTGTGTTGACTTTGGAGCAGGTGCTTTATCTCACTTAGCCTCATTTTCCTGATATGAAAATTATATGATATAATAACATCCAGACAACACAATGTTGTTCAACCCTAAGAAGAAATGAGCCATCTGAGCCATCAAGCCATGAAAAGATTTGGATAGCTTACATGTCCATTTCTAAGAGAAAGAAGCCAATCTGAAAGGTTATGTATTATATGGCTCCAACTTTATGATATTCTAGGAAAGGCAAAACTATGGACATAATAAAATGTTTAGTAGTTTCCAGAAATTAGGAAGAAGGAGGGATGAATAGCAGAGCACAGAAGATTTTTAGGACAGTGAAACTACACTGTATGATATAATAGTAGATATTGCTCATTACACATTTGTCAAAACCCATAGAATGTATAGCACCAAGAGTGGACCCTTAAGTAAACTATGGGGCAATGATGAGTCAGTGTGGGTTTATCGGTTGTCACTTTTGGGGTTATAGTCTTATAGTTTTGGCCCACTTTGTACCTGCCTCACCACATGGCATGGTTGTATAAAATATCTTTGAAAAGTGGGGTGAGTGAGCAACCCACTTTCCAGTCCCCCTTGTCTCTCTTAGACAGAAGCTTTCTTTCTCTCAATAAATTTGTCCTACTCTTAACCTCTGTTGTTCCTAGAATTCATTCTTCAATTTTAGAGAACATGAACTCACATTTTGGATATCTAGTAGGTTTGGGAGTTACATCTTTTCCCCCTATATCAATACAAATGTCATTTTCACACTGGATCCTTACCCTGCTCTAACAAAGATTGGATAGATATCACCATTTCCTTGTCAAAGATGAAGAAATCATTTTTGGTTATAAATAATGATGCTAAAATGAGAACCCTTATGTTTTGTCTTCTTCAATGAAACAATATGGTAAGTTCAAGTGGTTATGATAAATCACCTAAGTATTACAGGAGAAGATTAGAAATGGTAGTGTTATTCCTTTAATAGTGTGGTATAAAAAAGAATCAAGAAGCAGATGTGAATGAGAGTGAGGGTAAGCAAAAAGTTGCGGGGAAAGAGTCATGGTGTTGAGAAGGCAAATGAGGGAGGCAGACAAAAGACACAGGTACAGGTAAAGGCAGCAAACTGGGCAATCACAGGTCCATTTCAGCTGTGGTGACCAGTGTGGATGGCTACTGCATAAGGTTTTTGCTAGGAAAGTTGTGTTAGACACAATAATAAAATCAGGTCATAGACAGATTATACAGTTTTGTACAAGCAAATGAGTTTGACTTTCCTGGGTGGAAAAGAAAGATTAAAGTTTTACATAGAAAAATAGTATAAATATTAATGTTAAGAAAATTAATCTGCTTATAAATTGGAGATGGTGCACTTTGGTGGAGAGAAATTCCAAATCAAGGAAATCTGTTAGGAGACAATTTCAGGAATTTAAGTATTTAAAAAATCCTGAACTAATGATGGAAATGGAGTAAAATCAAAGGGAGATGGCTGGTGGCAGAATATCTGGTTTCACTTTTATTTTATTCAATCCCAAATGGACAATGGAAATCTAATACTGACCTATCATTTTTGCATGTTTTTACTAATAAAATACTAGGATTTACTACATGAGACACTGTAGTAAGCATCCAGATGAAATAAGAACACAAGTTCTTTGAAGGAACAATGACAATCAGGACAAAGAGCAACCACCTATCCTGGGAGAGTCAAGTAAGTCTATATAGGACTGAAACCTTAACTGATTCTTGAAGAATAAGTCATATTATGGATTAAAGTATGTCCTCTCCAAAATTCACATTACAACTCTAATTTTCCGAATGTGACTTTAACTGGTGATGGGAATTATATGAAGTAATTAAGATTAAATAGACCATGAGGGTGGAGTTATACTTCAATAGGATTGGTGCCTTTTAAGAAGAGGATGATCGCCCTCCTGCTGCTCCCCGCCCAGACGTAGGGGCTTCTGAGCTGCCATCCCACTACTCTGGGTCCGGAGGAAGGGGCTTCCTGGCCACCATCCCTCCCGCCACTCCTGGCCCCTGTCTCACCTCCCCAGCTCAGAGGAGGTGAGCCACGCAGGCACCAACAACATGCCCCTTGGTCAAAATGAGAAGACATGTAAATAAGTCTCAAAACCATACTTCCAGATCACCTACAGGAACTCCAAAGGGAAATGAGATGGAACACTCTGATACTCAACCACCTGGACCCACTGAACTGGCAACAAAAGGGGATCTGGGAAAAATGAAAT
>NW_004624880.1:2803859-2822873 GCF_000247695.1 Heterocephalus glaber | reverse complement strand
AAAGTCTTTGTAAATAGGGAAGGGTGGAGGGTGTGAAGGGAGGGATAGGAATGGGGAAAAAATAAAAACCAAGATGCATCATGTAAAGGTAGAAGTTCCCAATGAGAAATGTAAATGTGTTGTATACCCAAAATGTACCAATAAAAGAATTTAAGATTAAGAAAAAGAAGAGGATGATCTCTCTCTCCCTTTCTCCACCCCCCCCTTCCAAATACACCAAGGAAAGGCCATATGAGAACACAGTGAGAAGGGGGCTGAAGACAAGCCAGGAAGAGAAGACTTTCCAGCAACCAGCCCTGTGGAACCTTGAGCAGTGACTTCCTCGCTTCCAAAACTGTGAGGAATAACTTTCTCCTGCTTAAGCTGTTCTTTCTATGTATGTTATGTTAGGCAGCATGAGCTGACAAATATAAGTAGAAAGCTTATTAGCAGGAGTATATATTGTAAAGGAAGTATGTGTTGTCTGTGTGTGTGTGTGTGTGTGGATGTGTGTGTGTGTGTGAGAGAGAGAGAGAATGAATGAAAGCTATTAACAAAACAGCATCATGTGTTTTAAGAATTCCAACTAACTTGATAGGGCTAAAATAATGGTGAATTTGGACAAATAAGAATATGCAAAAGGACAATGAGAAAGGGCCACACTGCCCATACTAGTGTTGGGACTTGATTTTGAAAAAGAAGTGAAACTATTTCAGGATTTAAGCAGGACAATGTAATGATCAAGAAGTATCTTAGAGAAATTCAACAAGAGTGTAAAGAACAGATGAAAGTAGACCCAGGCTGGGGGCAGGTAGCTTGTTATGGGAAATTTATCAATCATGCAGTCAAAATCAAATGACAAAGCAGGGTAGTAGAAGCACCAGTGAACGTGGGATGATAGTTAGGAGGAAGAATTATCCCTTAAGGACCATCCCAAACATCTGCTAACCACATAGGACAAGTGCCTTTTAACATGTGGACCACTTTCAATCATTTGAAGTTAAGTAGAATTTCCCAAAATACTGACTTGAATATATGGGGACAGACCCAGGTTCAAGGGTAGAGAGGTATATGAAATGTCAATTCTCCTCCTTGAATAGTTATTCCAATCAAACATAGCAGCTACAGACTTTGAGGCTGATGTGATCCTCTCTATTGAGTCTGCATTGTTCTTAATGCCACATGCACAGTTCCACACAACAGAGACTGCAGGCTGCATACAGTTGTCCACTTCATGTGTGTCACTTGATTTTTCTCTTCTGTTTCCTCCCCCTTTCCCCTCTTTCCATCTGTATTTTCTCCTTTCTTCACTCCCTCCTTTTCTTCTTTCCTTCTTTCTTGCCTACTTGGCTTCATGATTATGTTTTGCCTGAATCATGATTGATAGCATTTCCTTACATTTTTATAGTTTTTCCAAGTTCTTTGCACATTTTAAGTATTTCCTTCATTTTCTCGCTTGATTTTTGCACCATGATATAAAATACAGCAACCACTTTTACAACTGTTGAAAAGGAAATCCAAGAAGGCAACACAATAAGTTAGTAACAAAGACAGGGAAAGCATCCATGCACTCATTCATTTCTCATTCATTGATTCCTATTAGTTCTGCACTGCAAAATTTATGAATGATTACTATGGGAGCCAGGTTCTCTCCAGTCAGAGTTCTCCCCACAACAGATGTTCATACACCAGCACTGGGAAGTCAGCTAGGTGAGACTTTTCATAAAAGCTTCTAGGAAACAGTTGAATGTCTGCAAAAGTGTCCTAATCATTTGGTGGGATCAGCCATAAGAAATGCTAATTACCCTCTTGTCTCAAGTGTCCCCCATCAAGCCAGAGATAATTTATTTCTTCTCTTTGTCCCTACATATGTCCTATTATAATATGCACAATGCTTCAATCCATGTATTTGTACATATTTTTATCTTGAGTCACTAAACTATTAGCTCTTGACATTGACTTAACTAAGCACCCAGCATACTGTGAATACCTTTACAGTTTGTATGAGTGAAGAATTCATGAATGAATGAATGAATTATTGCTATACTATATGATACTTTCTCTGGAATACAATGGGAACTTGCAAGTAGAAGTTTAGGTCACTGACTACATTGCTGTCTTTCTTTCACCTCTGTAGATTGAATAAGAACATATGTTCACCATCAAACTTAGTAAGGGACATATTAGGGACAAAAGCAAAGGGACTCTTGATGTTTGGCTCTTCTTTGATTTGGAGTCAAAGAGGCAAAGAGAAACAGTTCTTGTAAAAATTTACTTATCTGGACTCTCCCAGGATAATAAATTATTCCCTGAGATATCTCTGAATGCTTCAAAAATCTTCAGAGTTTCAACCTTCCACTTACAATTTAGGAAGTTTGCAAATATTTAAGCACTTTCTTTGGTCCAAAAGAACCAGCTTTCCTACTAAAGGAAACAGACATTTTCTAGAATAACAATTTTAACAATGGGAGAATCCATCCCCAAAGTTTGTAAAAGGTCATCAAGTTCAGAAAAGCTCCTGCAGCAGAGAGGATGCTGCTTGGTATAGTAATCCCTCTTATCTGCAGTTTCACTTTCATAGTTTCAATCGCACACAGTCAATCACAGTCAGACAATATTATGTATTTTGACTGTTTCAAGTCAGACCACATTCAAATAACTTTCATTACAGTGTGTGGTTATAATTGTTCTATTTTAGTATTAGTTATTGTTGTGGATATCTTACTCTACCTAATTTAAATTACAGTTTGCCATATATATCCATATATGTATTTATGTACAAGGTTCAGCACTATCCAGGGCCTAAAACATCTTCTGAAAGAACTTGGAATGTATCCTCCCAAAATAAGGGAGGACTCATGATAACATTTTACCACTGACTCTTTCAGCTATCTCTCAAGAATTTAGAATGTGGAGCAAGAGGCTAGTGGATGCACAGAAAGACACCTTTCTTGTGAAGCAGTTTCCTCCCACACTGAACACAATCAAGTACAGTATTTAACTTACAACACTCTGCAGGGCTGGGGAGAAGGGTGTTATAATTCCCTGAGACAGTCCTGAAGTAAGCACCAAACTGGCATGCTACAAAATGCAAATAAAATCACCATGTGTTGGAGCCCCAGGAGATCAGGAAGGGATGTGAATTATAAAAATTTTTTGACTTACTGCACAAATATCTCCCAATAAGGCAGCCCTGAGACACTTTCTCAAACTAGTGAAGGGGAAAAGACAAGGAATTAAAAAGCAACTTTCACAGAAACTCAGTGAGTCACTTGATCTTACTTAATTCCAATCTGTTTCTTTAGAACTGTTTTCCATAAATGAAGGTCTTGCATCTAAGAAATATGTGCCCAAGGGCCCATCTTCTGAAAGCTTAGAGGTCTTCTTGATCCATACCAAAGGCAAGGAAAATATAGATGGAGAAAATGACCCTCACTACAAGGCTGCTTTGCATCATCTGTGCTTCAAATCTGGCAAAATGCATGTCCATGAGATCCCGAGGGCCAAGACTGTATATTGACATCTGTATATTGAGCTGCACTTTGGCTTCTGACTCAGGTAGACATACATTTTAGACACTCCTTGCTTTCAAAAATATTTTGATTTTAGGTGCTTTTATTGACACAGGATCCCCAACAATCCAAGACCTCAAGTGGTATCCCTATAAGAGATCATTCTGAATACGAAATTATCAGCTGAAATCCTTAAAACCAATGAGCAAAGGATCAACAAAACAGAATTCTAGAATGGGAAAGGTCTTTAAGAATCATCCAGGTCAGCATATGGCATTTTGAAAAAGTAGTGCCCAAACTGAGGGTGATGGCATGTGACTGTCATCCTAGCTTGGACAACTCAGTGAGCTCCTGCTTCAAAAACTTCAAAAAAAAAAAAAAAGGGCTAGGGATGTAGTTCAGTGAGAAGACACTAGGTTCAGTCCCCAGTACCACAAAAAAAGAGAGAATAGAAAAGAAAAAAAAGTGCTTGATAGAGTGAAGTTAAGAGAAAGTCATTTTCTTTGCTCTTAATCTTAGGCTAAATGCATGTCTGTCTAGATAACAATAACTTCAAAAAGTTTATACAATCAAGACTGTCCAACTTTCCTGAATGATCCTTGTTACAAAGTTCAATTTATAGCAATTAATTCTCTTTTCTTGATTTCATACAGAACAGTGTAACAGTTACCCAAATAGAACAGGCTTTGTGATGCCTTTTATTTTTTTTAAAGGAAAAGTTTTGCTATAAATGAGTCCCTAACTCTGTAGGAAAATACTAAAGGAATGTTCTTTACAGGGTCATGGGATAATGGGAGAATTTTGGGGAGAAAAGGAGAATTTTGTAAGGGACATGGGAAATTGATTGTCAAGGAATTATGTGAAACACCTCTGTCTCTTAAATTTAGGATAATATCAAACAGAACAACTTTATGGTGATATTGAACCTTTTAAAGAAGAACCAAAGTGGGGCAGGGGATTTAGCTCAGTGGTTCCTCTGCCTGCCTTGCAAGCGCAAGGTCCTGAGTTCGATATCCGTTACCAAAAAAAAAAAAGAAGAACCAAAGTAAAATCTCATGAATTTGGGTCACACTAATTCAGAATAAAAGATAATTTAAACCAGACAGTTAAATTTACTTTTATACTGACAAAATTCAGTACCAGCAGAAAACTGGGGGAAATTTGGTTTTAGCAGCACTGACTTATATACAAATAAATGCCGTACAATAATTTTTGTACATTCATGAAAAACTACATGAAATTGCGAAATGGCAGTAATTCATTAGCTCTAAACATCATATAGGGGACCAGAGTACTGTGTTCTGGGAAGAGCAGATTCTAACATTTCTTGGGCCATTCGCCCACTCTGGGAGCTTTGGGGAAACCGCTTTTCTCCTCAGGTCTCTGTGGCTTCTCTGTAAAAGTCCACTTTACTTATATTCTACACAAGGACCAAGGCCCTTCTGAGCCCTCCAGCTTTTAGCTCTCTGGAGCAAGCTTTGTATGAATAACTAAGGCATATTTCTTTTATATCTCTTCTCTAGTTCAAATTTTACATTAGTTCAGACTGACCTTCCCATAGATTAATTATAATGAGCAGCATTTTGTTGTACTATACACACATCTTTCAGGCTGCAATCTGAAACACACGTTCATCTTCAATGCTGCTCTGAGCACAAACAGGCTAGAAACCAAATAATGTTTAAGAATGATATAGTGCGCTTTCTTCTCATCATGT
Source organism: Heterocephalus glaber (assembly GCF_000247695.1). The sequence goes on along the minus strand of NW_004624880.1, from coordinate 2,817,665 downwards.
TCCTTTCTGTGTCAATCTCTACCCCTTGGAGCCTAGCAGGTCTCAACACTCACAGAATGACGCTGCTTGCTATTTACTATTTGTCTGTCCCTCTTGCTATTTCATAACCAACTGATGTAATTACCTGATGTAATGGATTAAATATGAAATGTTACCCCAGGGATTTAGGTACTGGGGGTTTGGTCCCAATGTTCAGTGGCAGGGTTTTTGGAAGGTGACTGGATCATGGGTTAGAGAAACTCATCAAGTTATAATGCATGATATGTTCATAGCTGCATGTGTGTTAGCAGGTGGATCCCAGTTGGAGAAAGTGGCTCACTGAAGCATGACCTGCAAGGGTATATTCTTATTCTGGGTTCTTCCCCTGCTCTCTGCTTCCTGGCTGCCATGAGGTAGACAGCTTTACTCCATCATTCATTTTCACCATGATGTTTCTTCCATGGAGCCAGATAACCACAGACTAACACCTATGGAATTACAAGGCAAAATAAACCTTTCTATGCATCTCAGGTATTTCTCACAGCTATGAAAAGCTAATATACTTGAGAAACTTCCTAGTAACTCAGCTCTTATATCCATAATTCAAGTGAAACCTTATATCTACAAATCTTACACCAGCAAGAGATACTATAGGTTAGACCATGTTTCTTATCCTTACTCAAAAATGGATGCCATAATATTGCTCTTATTTCTAGGAAGGAGATCCTCTACATCCAATGAATTAAGATGTTAATAGAGAAAAGAAAAAAATATGGAATTTAAGTCACAAAAATGCTTTTGGAATCCAGTTACTAACTGAATTTGTTAACTGCGTCATTTGGGGGTAAAATTGAATCTCTCTGTGTTCACCTTCTTTAGCTATAAAGTAGCACCCTTATTCCTGACTTACAATAAACCAAATGTAGGGACTAAATGAAGTAATGGATAAGATAGTGTATTGCACATTATCTGGTGCAGAGGAAACATTTGTAAATGGTACTTTTTTTCATACAGAAATCCAGAACCTCAAAGAATATAAAATTATCCATTTTTACCGGTCGATATACAGGGAATGATCCTCAACTAAAGCTTCTGTAAACAGAAAAACATTTTCTACAAATTTTCATTTTTACAAAAAATATTCATAAAGCACCAGGTCAAGAAAGCAAGTTTCTGACTATTTTTATCCCTGAGTGTTGATTTCATTCCTTCAGCTCGGTTGTTGCCTCCTAGAGTCTTGCCTTGGCATCCCCAGCGGTGTCTGGCAGAGTCTTCTCATATGTGTCCATGTGACTATTTGTTCATCTGAATTTATCTTAGAAATCTTCATCAAGATTTAGATTTTTAATGTGTAACTGATATTGTGTAACAGGAGGAAAAGGTCTAAAAGAGCAGGGGAATTGGGAGGGGTAGGGGAAGGGGAAAAAGGGAACGGAAAAAATAGAGAGGAAAAAAATGGAAACAAGGCCTTAGCAAATAGGGAAGGGTGGAGGGGGTGAAGGGAGGGCAAGGGAAGGGGAAAAAAATAAGAACCAAGATACTCATGTAATGGTACAAGAGCCCAATGATGAATGTAACTGTATTTTATACCTAAAATGTACCAATAAACTTAATGGGGGAAAAAAAAGATTTAGATTTTTAGATAATATGTTATTTAGATGCAAAACAGTAAACTCCCATGATCCCAGATAGGTCAGTAGATCAGAGACTGAACACGAAAAATACTTGTCATCTATGAATTCTAACTGTGATATTTATGTGTCCTGTTAGAATACCTTCTAACTACGGTATTTATGTTCTTCTGTAAAATACACTTATCCCCAAACAGAAAAAAAAGAACAGTGTTCTGGAGGCATGTTAGAGGTTTCCTATCTGGTCTTTTCCTGGCTATCAATATGCACTTCATTTGCTGGTGATGAAAAGACTGGCACTAATTTACTACAGAATTCTGAGCAACCAACCACTTTAAAAAGTCATGCAACCCATATCTTCCCTTGGCCTTTCAAGCACCCACTTCTGCAGAAAGAGCTTCTGCCCTCAGCCAAACAAGTAGCCTTTCTTTTTCAAGTATCATCAAAATTTATATTAATGAAAAAGACTATTCATTGATTCAATATAGATGTGTTTGACTGTCACATGCTGGGCAATGTACTAGAGGATGCAGATGATTGCAATGTGAGCACAACACACCACACACACACACACACACACACACACACACACCTTCCCTCTTATACATTTTAGGGGAGAGGGACAAATGGTAAAAAAAAAATACAGTAATTGATAGTGAAAAGAGCTTAGAGAAAAAATAGGGAAGAAGAATCAAAAGAGCAGAAGATAAGTGAGTTCTTGTAAATGGCAAAGTCATAGAAAAAATGGTGGCAACATTGGCCCTCTATACATATGGTCACCTCATCAAGTTTATAGTAATTATTATTATTATTTGCATTAATAATCTTTTCAGAAAGTATACTAAATAAGCTAACAGTCAAAGACTAAACAGAAAGTAGGTTAATGATAATGATTAACAGGTATCCTACCAAACAATTCCATATGTTATCCTATTAATCCTCTCAGTCTAAGAAGGAACTAATTTTCTCTTTTAACCAATAAGCATATGGAAATAGCACAATGAAATTATTAGTCTGAAGTCATAAAATTAGTGACAGAGTTAGATGTGATTACAAGTCCTAGGCTCTTAATATTAAATGTCTCTTTGCCATAAGCTTACTAACATTATTTCACAGATTTAAATAAACATCTCTAAGAAATATAAAGGAATTTATTTTCCAAAAGATTGTACCTATGCTTGATATTTGACTTGTATAGATATTTACTATCTAAATGTACTAAGTTTAATTTCATAACTTCTCTCCAAATGTATTTGTATGTGTGTCTTTCTGGGGAATAAGCATACATTATTCTACAGTTCTGAGCTCTTCTCTAAGCTTCTGTGTTCGAAGATCAAGAGGTGGTTAAAATTTATGAAGATGAGATAAGATAAACCTGCAAAATGACGGAAGAGTGAGCTCAAAAAGAAAGAAACACAATGCTGATTAAACCAAAGTCATTCATTGGCCAAGATTTGGGAGGAGGACTGTAAGCCAAGTCTTTCCAGATTACCTGAGCCTCCTTAAGCCTGGACTGTGACCACAGACAAGAGCTAGGATCCTACAGAAGACTGAGTGAATAAAAGTATGTGGGCTGACATGACAGTTCACCCCTCCACAGTGGAAAACAACAAAGCAAAACACTCAAATTATGTGCTATGCCCAGGCAATTTAATTACATTTTAATTATTTATGTCTTGCTTTATTACAGAAATCATAAGCTAAACTAGATGTGGGAGAGAAAAAGAAAGAAGAAAAATATGGATAACACCATAAAGTTTACACAGGAATGCAGCTAATACAGAAATATATAATACACACATAAAGACCTTTATATTCATAGAGAGTATGAGGTGAGGTACAAATTTATCTTGAAACTGTGTGGCAGGCAATCAAACAGGAAAACCCAATCAGTGATATAATCCACAGAATCCAAAAGATAAAATGTAGTTGTCTTCACATACTAGTCATGTCAAGGGAACTGATATTAAACAATGCCCCTACTTCCTACAAAGCAGTCTTTTCCAAATGTGACAAAAGTTGGAAGGGAAATGAATTCCTTCTGCACAAAAGGGGACCCAAAATGAAGTAGAAAGAACATGGGTCTTTTTCTCTATTGATGGTCCTGATTGTTCTAAGAACAAATGACACCATATTTGTATAGTGTCTGGTAGATTCTCACCTATGGTAGGGGCTCCACAAATATGAAAATGGAGTGACAGAAGCAGATGTGGAAGAGCAATAAGAAAATTCATGATGTAATCTTGACATCTCTGCACTTCATCCCTAAATTTCAGAAAATATTGTTGATTTCACAGGTTGAATGTGAGAATTGAGTGAGACAATAGGGGAACACTCATTTTCAAAATGAGTATGATTGCTAAGCCATTGTTCTGCAAAGGTGCATGCAGAACACACGTGACTGTCACTTCTTGAAGACTTTCTTTCTGCAACAATGAAGAGCAGCTAAGGCAAAATCTCCCATCCTTCCCACCTGCCCAAAATATAAGGCTCAACCCTTTTCCAGCACCACTTTACTGCCCTTTCTGACCAACTAGGCTCCATCAACCAGATGGTCCCTGACTTAGAATGTTTTGACTTGTGATTTTTCTATTTTATGATGGTACAGAAGCAATATGCACTCACTAAAAACCATACTGAACTGAATTTTGATCTCTTCCCAAACTAGCACTATACAGTGTGATCCTCTCTCCTAATGCTGGGCAGTGGAAACTCGCCACAGTCCGGGTCAACCCCATGATCATGGAGGTGAACAACTGACACTCTACAGCATTCAATATTGCTAAGCCAGGATGTTCAGTGGGTTAGGTGTATCCAATGCATTTAATTATGATATTTTCAACCAAGGATGGTTGTATTACTACATAACCTCATTGTAAGTTGAGGAGCATCTATATTCTAAAACTTCCCTCTTTGTCTCTGGTAACAACACTGATAATATTCCCTTTCTTGTCCAGACCTTGTCACTGGTCTGTAAATTCTTTGAAGTCAGGGACTTATGCTATTTCTTGTACCATACATGTAGCCTAGTACCAGTATATAGAAGGAACTTGGGAAAAGTAAAAGTAGATTTGGTGCTGTGATGCTTAATTGATGGCCATTCTTGCCTGAACTGAAGAGGTAACATTTACACCTTTGATTGGAATTAACAAGTACTGGAAATTATTTTTAAAGCTACGCTCATTTAAGTTTCAAAGCCAAATTCCAGAGAGCTTACCAACATAAAAACATTTGTTTAGATCTGAACTTTTTTCATCCTAGAGCACTTAGACACATTCAATACATCAGTTCAACAAACATTTATCTTGAACCAAATCCTTTTTCTAAGCTTTTTACAACTTTGTACAGTTCAAAAGAAATGTAATCCTCATATTATTCCTTCATTTGTTCATAAATCACTAATATGTTGGTTTAAATGCACTTTTTAAGATGAAAAATGTTACCCTCTCAATTGAAGTTGTTGAAAGCTGCTTTTCTTCTTAAATATGGAGGTTATTTTTTACAGAAGAGAAACATAAATATCCTAAAATACTGTTGCCTCCTAATCTATACTGTTTGAAGTATTTGACTAAATACATTTTCTATTATTTATCTACATTTTCAAGGTGTACTTATGATTTCTACTCAAAGTCATTCAGTTAGTGAGATATCAGAACCTTGAGACATTTTTTCAGCAAATAGTGAAAGGGCATTTAATGTTTTGGTCATTTTATAGCAAGAAAGAGCCGTATAATGACAAAATAAAATTATTTGGTCTGCTCAGTGCAGCTAACACCCCACATATGACCTTTCTTCTCAGCTTTATAAATATCTTTTGCATTACAAGTGGTGCCAAAATTGAATAGAAAGCCTTTAAAACAAGGCTGTTTGTAGACAATAGCTATTATCCTTGAGGACTCAGCTAACTGGCTGTCAGCTAATCTTACATTTGGATACTCCTGGAAAGATAAAATGACAGTTAATTGGTTTATGTGAGAAGAGTAAAATATCTTAAGCAAAATATAGCCCATGCCAATCAAATGCTACTGGAAAAGTATTTTCTCAGGAAGTCGTATTGACAATATCAGACAGAGGGAAGCAGAATATCTGAAATAATAGCTAATGATGTATTTCCTCTGGGTTCTCTCCCTCCCTCCCTCCCTCCTTCTCTTTCTCCCTCCCTTCCTCCCTCTTTTCTTCTCTTTCTCTCCTTTTATTCACTACTAGTTATGAGCATGTGCAATTCCTTCAAATTGAATCAATCTGCAAGTATCCCCAAATCACGGTAGTTGATACATAAGAAATCTGATCTAATATATTTCTAATAAATTATATTATATTTCTAATAAATTCTCATACATATGTTACCCCAAATCATGCTAAACTGATCTATCTCACATGAACATAATCTGCAGAAGATTGTACTGGCCAAATGATTTGACTTGGGTGTTTTATAACTATGAGTCTGTGACTTGTCCCCCTGTCACATGATGATGGTTATTAGCAAAGCCAGATCTAGAATTCAGGTCTCCTGATCCTTGCCCAGGGCTCTGTCAAATATGCATGCTGAGATTTCTGTGTTTATGCCCATGAATCACTAGCTCAGGAGCAAAGTCATTGCTCTGAAGAATCTATGTTGAAGCCACATGTATATATTCACTCCCCTCTAAATATTATCTATAGTTTGCTTAATTAAGGAACAACTTATCTATGTTCCCGAATTCGCTCAAAAGAAATACAGTGAAGTATCACCTGAATGGGAGGTATAGTGGTAGAAGTTTCTAGAAGCAAAGTGAAACACTGTTACCTAAAAGCTTGGCAATCAAACTAAAGAGAAGGAACTAAGGTACAGTCCCAAGATAAACCCAGGTCATAGATTCAAAGAGTGTGCCCTCTCAGAGGGTGAAAGTGCACATCACAGGTTTGGGAAGCAGAACCAGTGGAGAAAAGGATCTAGAAAATGACTAGGGGATGTTGAATAATCAAGGATGCTAAAATGGTAAATTCTGAATGAGAGGTAGAATGTCCCAGGGATGACATCCCCATACATTTCAGTGGTATTGGTACAATACAGGATTCCCTAGAGGAGGTACTCTGATTGGAACATACCCATTGGTCCCTGGTTTGGAGGAGGTTCCAATAGTGGTCATATCAGATCACTGCAATTGTGGGATAGAGGGCATAATCTCTGCATTGACAATTCCAACTGGAAGACCTCCTACCCCACTTGCAATTTTAGACTTGCCATTATTCTCATTGCCTTTGTTCATCATCTGCTTAACAGATCAATATTCAAAAACCACAGAAACTAAAACCAAAAACCAAATCTAAGAACTATAGGCAGCATGGAGTTCAAGGTTACATGACAAGCATTTGGAGATGGTCTGAGACCAGACCAGGGAAAAAGCCATGAGGATGTTTTCAATGAGGCTTTACTCTAATTTTCAAAACAAACTGTACTATCTAAAAAAGCTCTCTGTTATGGATAGATGTCTTCTGATTTGCAGTCTTCAGTAAGAAACTTTTGCCCAAGTTCAAAAAATATTATTATTAGTTCAGAGAAACAAGATGATAATGCTTAATTTTCTTCATTTCCAATTGGTCCCAATTATTTTCAGCAAGAATTATAAAATAACCTAGGATTTCTTTCTTTCTAGTTCTCCCCAAAGGCACTTGTGTCTTCTGGTGAATCATCAGCTCTTCACACCCAATCACATTATTTCTGAGTCTCTCTTTTTTTTAAATTTAATTTTATTGGTACATTTTAGGTATACAATATAATGACATTGATCACTGGAAATTTGCATCTTTATATAATCTCTTTGGTTCTCATTTTTCCCCCTTCCCCTGCCCTTCCTTCAACTCCTCCATCCCTCCTTATTTACAAAGACTTTGTTTCCATTTTTTCACTTTCTTTTATTAATTCCATTCCCTTCTTTCCTTTCCCCTACCCCTCCCACTTCCCCTTCCCCTTTGCCCCTTTTCTTCCAATTTCACATTATCTATTGTACTTTTTAGTCCTTATTTACACTTTCAGTTTCTCATACTAGAGAAACTATTTGGTAGCTCTGAGTCTCTCTTACATTAGCTGCAAAATTAAGTCATTGGCTCCAAAGACATCTCAGCTCTCTCCTAGTCTAAAAAGTCATGTATCTTGAATATATTCTGGGTTTGGCCTGAGTGCACCTTGACATAGGTATTTTACCTATCTTGCTCCAATAACAACCACCCACTCCAGATGGGAGAACTATGTTGGAAAAAAAGGTTCTGTCAACAAAATGTATAGATGTGATGAAAATGGCAGCTAGCTTGTGTGCAAGTCAAAAACATGATTAAAGAGAAAGCAGTTCTGGTAAACATATCAAGCTCATGAAACATAGCTAAGAATGGCAGCTTATAAACTAATTCAGACTCACATCTGGTACACATGAGACAGGGTAGTAAAAAGAAAACACAAGTGAAGGGGAGAGACACTTTTAAGAGTAACTATACAGTGAAATGTTGCTAGTACTCTTCAGTTACTGACACAAAGCTTGTATTTCCATCGAAGTTCTTGTAACTTAACCTCACAATACATGATCAAATACTACCACTGTTCATCTGCAAATGAAACTCTGCATTGTCCAGGAATATGTAATTACATTTGAAGAAATTCTGACTCATCAAATAATTAAGTTAAGTTTGAGGAAAACAAGAAAGGAAGGGAAATATTTTTCCTAATTATTTCCATACTCAATGTATAAAAAAGATAGCTTCAAGGAATGCTGAAACATCCATAATCTCCATCATTACCTAAACGTGTTCTCAAAGCTTATTTTAGCATTTGGAATTCAATAGATGACTTCTCACTGCCATCACAAGACTGAAGATGTACAGGTCCAAAAAGTCAGGTGACATGACCACAGTCGTACAGCCAAAATAGACTTACTGTTCAGGCTCTAGACTTTTCCACATTGAAGGCCACACCACATAGTTGACTCTAGTTTGGAGCAAAATGCTTGGCAACAAACCTCCCTCAAGCAGATTTTTGGCAGAAATCTTCTATTGGGGATGAATGTGTTGAGCCCCAATTGCTAAAAATACCACAAAGCACCTTGGAAAGAGTGCTGGTTTATAAAGAAATCCCCACTTGGGGAATGTGCCTCCTTCTCCTCTTCCCATCTGTCATTATGACTCTCCAGTAATGCATCAGAGATCATTCAACATATGGAAATATACTGAAGGTATTATATATGTCAGAGACATCTCCTCTCGTATTTCCATTAAAAGCTCCCAGCTATGCCAAAAACTTCTTATTCCCAAATGACATACATTTTAGTAAGTGGATGATGGATAGAACTTAAAGAATCCTCTAAGGAAGAAGGAGAGTTGCAAAAGAAACTCAGGGAAAAAAAATCTAAGCAGTCCCAGAAGAAAGGAATTATTTCTTTGATGATATATTAATGTTTAAGGTCTAAAACCTGCAAAGTGCAACTTTCAATTCATGTCACTTTACCCACCTTCAGTTTCTAAACTCGATAATAAAGCTCAGAGGACCAAAGCATGAATGCACAGGAGTGAGTCGATGTGGATATGCATGTGCACATAGCTGCACAGGCTTGGGTGTTCCAGCAGTCATATATTAGATGGAATGTAATGCTTCTAAAATTCTTCATTTCCAAGCCTTTGCAGACTTAAACTAATGGGCTCAGTGTTTTACAATAAATGTGTATCCAATAAAGAAATTTTGTATTCTACGGAAAATCTTTCTCTAATAATTATGAAGTTTTTTATTTACTGAATTCCCACTGTTTGAAATACAATGAGAAGGGATGTAGAGATGCAGTCATAATTAAAATAGATTCATGCTCCCATAAAGTTCTTTATTCTATCAAGAAAATCTGAACATCATGTCTTAAGGGAAACTCATTACATATCTGTCATCAAGCTCTAAAGACTGCATCCAAGCCTTAGAGACACAGAATGGAGCAATTAATCCTTTCATCTCTCTAATTCTCTACCTCCTATGCTTAAAATTCTGAATCTGTGACACTTCTAGAAAAGAGATACACCAAAAAACTACTTGGGTAATTCCTCTTTCCACTCTTTCCATTCATCTGAAACTATCCTTTTTCTATATGCCTCTGTCATTACCAATCCCTTGGTCACTGGTAAATTTTTATGTTGCTTGATCTCCTTCTGACATTTGATGATAAAGATAACTTCTTCACATTCCCAGACCACTTGACAAAGTAGATATTCAGTCAATATGATGTATGGCTCTAAAATATGATCCTAAAAAAATTAAAAGTGGAAATTTTTATGGTGGAGATGTGATACAGTCACAATACGTTTAATTTTTAAATTGTCTTTTGCTTTTGATAGTACACTTCCTATTAAAACAAATGAATGCTACATGTGACTTTGTTAGCAGTCCATTTTTGCCCTGAATTTCACCAGTACACTTATTTGATACTTCTTCATCCTTCATCTTCATCCTGGAATCCAATGGCTTTCTACTGGAGATTCCAGAAGTGCTCAACTGAGCACACCAGCCCAGGCCTGGCTCACTATTGACCATCCAAGAACACCTAGGATGTGGAAGGGAACTGGCATCATGTACAGTATACATTGCTATATATTGTAATGTGTCATAGATTTCACACACCAAATGCTAACAGAAACAAAATTAGTTCCCAGCTTAGTTTTAAGGGACCACAAGACAGAAAAGAAATATCTAAGGCAAAGACCTAAAGGAGAAATTGTTGGGATGTTTTGCATATGTGCTTTCTTTGGAATACTGTTTCATGGGAGAGAGTAACCATTTCTCAAATGATTCCCAGGCTTGGCATATTTCTTCAGGCCCAACACAATTTATACTTACTGAGGAATGAAATATCAGACAGCATGTCACTAAAGGAGGGTGCTGGAAATGGAAGGCAGAACCCAGGCTCTCCTGTCTCTCATCATGAGGCACCTTGCCAACTGCTCTATAAAAGAACCACCATTCTCAGCTGCTTGATGTATCCCAGCACAGCAGGGAGAAGCCACAAGAATGGATCTGCTGCTTTTGTCTCTGATGGCTCTCTTAAAGGCACAATATCAAGGCACGCTGTAGTCACACCAAAGAAACTTTCAAAACTCCAGTACAATCAGGCCTCAGGATTTTCTCTAGCTTGTTCAAGGGAATCTCAAATCATTTAACCTCTTCATAGGGCCATTGCTGCAAAAGCTGCCAGCCCACAATGCACACAGGTGCCCCCTACAACACAGCAGAAGCCTCTCAGCCTCTTTCTTCCTCTGTTTCAGAGAAAACATTATGGATTCCATGTCAGAGAGATGCTCCAGCTCCACATTCCCCTCTAAGAATCATTAATAATCATCTCTCTGCACCATGAGAGCACTTTTTGCACATCTTCATTTGAATTAAATGTCATATTTTTCTTTGCCTGATTTCTAAGTTCAGGGATCATGTCTCATTTATGCCTTTACCTGCAATGTCTTTTTTAGTGCCTTCTTCACTACCTAGGCTACATATAATTGCCATGATTTAAAAACTTGTCATAAAATAATTATAATTTACCTCTGTTGACAACAGTATCACTACCTAAGGTAAATCAGACAACTACCTAACACCTGGGCTGTCTCCTATCTAGAGCCCATCACACAATAAAACTCTCTCAAATTCACACAAGGATGCAGACTGTCCCAGAATAAAGGCAGCAGCAGAGTCTCGATAACCCACTCCACTAGTATGTGGGTCTTATTTATTCCTTATTCCAACAGACTAACTGAAAAAGCCACTTTGAGGATACTAGGAAAACTTGATTAAAGATCAGGTAAACCAAAGAAAGAGTATTTTAGGTAGAATATTGTGGTTATATAAGAAAATTTCCACTGTAAGAGACCCAACCAGATTTGAACAGTAAGTGCACATGGATCCCAGCAAGAAGCCCTCATGGACCAGAGCTGCACTGCTGCAGGCAGGTCTCAGCCAGGGCCTTGCCCAGACCATGGCAGCTAGGGACCACAGGCCCCAGGCTAAGGTCCACTGGGAAAACAGCCAGAGGCCCACCATCCCAAGAGTACAAAAGCCCCAGCCAGAACCCCACCCAGACAACAGGGCAGTGCAGGGACTCAGAAAGCCAACATTCTGAACCCAGGAAATGGTGCAGTGATAAGCAGCAGAGAAAAGGCCTTTTCATGGCTTGCTGAGAATTGAAGCTCACTGGGTGAGCAAAAACTCCCTTTAACAAAGGTGCACCAGGCTGCATCTGTTGAAAGGACAAGACACTTAAATAACTCTCAAAACCAGAATTCCAGATCACCTAAGGCAATCTGAAAGGGCAATGAGATGGAACAATCTGATACTTAACCATCTGGACTCCCTGAACTGGCAACAAAAGAGGATATTTAAAAAAGGAAATAAGAAATAATTTCTAAGATAACAAGAGATTTTTTCCAGAGTGCAAGACATGATTAATAAATCTAGAGCACACACAGATTAAAAAAAAAAAAAGAGCAGCTGAGGAACATGATGGAATCCCAGTATAGGAAACAAATGGAATCCGTAAAACAGATGCAAACAGATATCCAGGAGATTAAAAAATCCACTGATAGTTTATGCAGGAGAAAGAGCCAATGTGAGGACAGAATTTTAGATATAGAAGGGAGATTGCAATTAGTGACAAGGAAAAGAAAAATTTCTTAAAAATAGAAAGGGGCCATGAGAAATCAATCCAGCAGCTGGTAGACAATTCAAAGAAGAATAAAATAACACTGATTATAGTCAATGAAAAAACAGGAGAAAGTGCAAATGACACTAAAAAAAATGTTAACAGAAGTAATGGCAGAAAACTTCCCAAGAATGGGAAAAGAACTTGACATACAGATAACTGAGGTATATAAGAATTAGTCTTCATCAAAAAAAATAATCTGCACCTAGGCATATAATTGTTAAGATTCCAGAAATGCAACAGAAGAATAAAATTCTACAAGAAGTTAGAGAAAAGAAAAAAAAATCACATACAAAGGAAAGCCCTTCAGAATCACAGCAGAATTCACAACACAAACACTCACGGTAAGAAGATCCTGCAAGAACATATGTCAAGCCCTAAAAGAAAACAACCTCCAACCCAGATTGATGTACCTTGCAAAAATATCTTTCAAAATTGATGGAGAAATAAGATTCTTTCATGACAAAAAAACACCTAAGGAACTTCATGAATACCAAACAAGCACTCCAGAAAATTTTAGACAATATCCTAGGAAAAGACAATGAGGATCACAACCCCAGGAACACCACCAGAATGAATCCATCAGGCATGACAAGAAATTAAAGGCAAAGGGAGAGAATCCAACAAAAAGAAAATCATGACAAAGATAAATCATACATATCAGTTATAAACATCAATATAATGATCTCAGTTCACCAATCAAAAGAAATAGACTAGGAGAATGGGGTCAAGAACTTAATTTAAAAAAAACACATAGATTGAAAGTTAAAGGGTGCAAAACAATACTCCATCTGACAGGATCCTAAAAAAGTAGGAGTACCTATCATCTGGCCAGATCAAATGGATTGCAAACCAATACTAATTAAAAGAGACACAGAAGGACCCTACATCCTTGTAAAGGGAACAATCCAAGAGGAAGAGTTGACATCATAAATATCTATTCCCCAAACACTAGTGCACCCAACTATATAAAACACATACAAATGGACATGAAAACCCATATAAGCACAAATACAAAAGTAGTGGGGGACTACAATACCCCATTGTCACAAATAGATAGATCAACTAGCCAAAAACAAGCAATGAAATAATAGAACTCAATCAAACACTTGAACATATGAACCTAACAGATATTTACAGAGTGTTCCACCCCGCAAAATCAGAATACACATTCTTCTCAGTTGCACGTGGGTTATTCTCAAAAATAGACCACATACTCGCTAATAGAATATATTTAGGTAAGTGGAAAGCAATTGAAGTTATCCCCTGTATATTATCAGACCATAGTGTGACGAAATTGGAGATCAACAGCAAAAGAAACTGCAAAAAATTCATAAACACATGAAAATTGAAGAACATACTTCTGAATAACCAATCGGTCACAGAGGAAATTAAAGAAGAAAGACATGTCTTTCAAATAAATGACAAGGACAATACAACATGTAGGAATCTATGGGACACAATGAAAGCAGTCTTATGAGGGAAATTCATAGCAGTGAATA
>NW_004624880.1:2763193-2788201 GCF_000247695.1 Heterocephalus glaber | reverse complement strand
TAAATGGATGCACATTGAGGTGATACTCTTAAGAGAAATAAATAGGACACACATGTGTAAATACTGAATAGTTTCTCTAGTGTGAGAAACTGAAAATGTAAATAAGGACTAAAACATATAATAGATAATGTGAAATCGGAAGAAAAGGGGCAAAGGGGAAGGGGAAAGGGGAGGGGTAGGGGAAAGGAAAGAAGGGAATGGAATTAATATGAGAAAATAAAAAAATGTAAGCAAAGTTTTTGTAAATAGGGAGGGATGGAGGGGTTGAAGTGAGGTCAGGGAATGGGGAAAAATAAGAACCAAGAGAGATTATGTAAAGGTGCAAATTTCCAATAATGAATGTCATTATATTGTATATCTAAAATGTGCCAGTAAAATTAATTTTGAAAAAAATAAATGCTATAACCCACCAACATTCTCCTACTCCTGAAAAAAGAAGAGAAGCCATAATTTATTTACAGTAGTCCCTCCTCATCATCCATGGAGAAATGTTTAAGATCAGAAGTGGATACCCGAAACTATGGATAGTACCAAACTCCACAGATGCACTGTGATATCATGACAGTCAATCAGATAAATTATGTGGCTCCTAAGTGACAAATGGATGGACAGTATACTGCACAGGTATGCTAGACAAGGGGATGGTTGACATACAAGGCACTATAGACTGGGATGGTTTATTTCATCACACTGCTTAGAAGAGCACACAATTTAAAACATGAATTTTGTTCATTTCTGGAATTTTTTGCTCACTATTTGCAGACCAGGGTTAACTATAAGTATCTAAAAGTATAAAAAGTAAAACAGTGGTTAAAAATGGATACCTGTGCTTCATTAAGACAAAACTGACAGTAGTTTGCCACAGATTTTGACTTTCAGAAATGCTTTTGAATTTAAAAGCATTTATTAAAAAATTGTTGACCATCCATGATGACAGCCCTACACCATCCAATACGATGGTCACTAGCCATATGAAAGACAACTGTTGAATACCTGAAATGTGGGCAGTTCAAATCAAGATATGTTTTAGGTATAAATACCTTTAAAATTCACAAACTTACTAAAAATATAAACTACCCTATTACAAATTTTTATATTGATTACATAATAATATAGTGGATATATTGGTTTAAATAAAGTATTTATTAAACTCAATTTCCCTTGTTTATTTTTACTATTTAAAACGGTTTACCCTCAAATTTGAAATTACTTACATAGTCACACTGTGATTTGTATTTCATTTAAGTTAGATCACATTACTGTAGACAACAGAGCAGCAGAAACTCAGTGAAACACGGCTGATGCCACAAATCAAGGGGCCTTTCCTCAAAACCCTAGAGCAGGTAAAATTGTCTAGAATCATGTCTAAGTACGTGTGGTGAAATGCAGCACAATAAAAGCTGCAAATACAGCCAAATCTAAATAGAGCTAAAATGCTGCAGGAAAAAAGCATGGAAATTAGGAAAGAATAGAAAATACCAAACCCATAACTTTTTGACCCTAGAAAACAGTCTATTAGCTCCTCCACTGGAGACCCATGCTCAGACTTTACCACGTCCCAGCTCAACTGCCACACCGTGCTTCCTGATGAAGAGTCCCAGGGATCCTGCCTCTCAACTGTGCTAGGGAGACACTAACCAGCACAAAGCTTGGTAATGGAAGGCAGACATTCCTTCTGCTATTAGGATTGAGTAGTTACTGAAGTTCATTAATATCTGATGCAAATTTCCAAGTGTTCTATATGGAAAGAATAATAGTTGTTGGTCCTTTCCAATGGTCAAGTATAATTTATCTCTCACGTTTCCATTAGAAGCACAAAAAGGGAAGCCCAGAGGGGAATGATACTTACAAAATAGAAAACGATTACCTTCTTTTTTCCTCCAACTTCCAAGACAAGGAGGAAAATTCATTGAAAAGTATTTATTAGCCAATGATGAAAGAGCGCTTCAAAAATGAAAATGGCCCTGAAATGCACTGCATTATCCTGATTGCAGAAAATGGAGACTAAGGAGAAAGGGCGCTCTTTAAAATGTCCTCAGCACTTGGCTCTCTCTCCCATGAGCAGCTCAGATTCCTTTGTCCCTCCCACGATAATAACTTGTCTTCCTGGTCATAGCCAAGAACACATTCTTTGTTTGGTTACATAAGCTTCTAAAAATAGCAATTTATCATGGAAATGTTAAATGACCCTTGAACATAGTGTTTTGATGGGCTATTCAGTTATTGCAGTGTCTGTTTTCTTTTACATATTCTAATTAAAGATAGAAATCATTTTGATGCTTTTCAAACTTTAAAAGTATATCAATTTCCTGCTTTGGACATTTTTTGTCTTGAAAAACATTAAGAAAGATTATCCCTGGTCAGAGAAGTTCCACCATAGACATGGAGATGAATTTTCTTCTCTTATTGAAATCTAATGAAAAAGATGAGGCTAATTCAAAGTGTAATTTATTTTTTTGTCTGTCTAGCTAGGCTTGAAAGAATGAATTCAAAGTAAAAGAATCTGAGAAATTAGCTGGCAGAAGAGTTAAAGGAAACCTAATAATGCATTTTTCATTTCTTAAATTGAGAATATTAAAACTGAAAGAATCCTAAAAAATCACCCACTTGATGCCTCCCTAAAACCAGAGAGGTAAAGTTATGTATCAAAGTCACATAGTATGACCAACTTTTTGGCCTCTTTCTTGGACTACATATTAATTATCACTCACCTTGGCACCTAGTAAATGAATGAGTATATGAATAAATGAAATAATAAAAGAAAACACTCAACCAATTTGTATGCTCCTGGAGGTATATAATATCAAGATGCTAAAAGGCCAAAAAAGGCATAAAAAAAAATAAAGAGAAGTGGGAGGATTTCTTCACAAAGCTAACCAAATGACTAGGGCTTTATAAGAACTCAGGAAGGCTTCCTATATAGTCAATGTTTTCAGTGGATTTTCCTTTTTTTAAAACAGTATTTTTAAATCAGGTGAAATGCACATAACATGGATTTCAGTGGCACTTAGTCTATTCACAAGACTGTACAACCACCACCCCTGTCTAGTTCCAAAACGTTTTTATCTCCTTAAAAATAAGCACCAGATCTAATAGCATTCTTCATTGCTTTCTCCCCCACCCCACAACAAGCATCAATCTGCTCTTGGTTTCTATGGCTTTACCTGTTCTGGCTATTTCATATAAATGGAACCACACAATAGGTAGGTTTTTGTGTCTGGCTTCTCTCCCTAATCATAGCATTTACAAGGTTCACCCATGCTGTGGCAGCTGCAATACTCCCTTTCTTTTTGTGGCTGTGCGAAATTCCATTGTATGTATATACTACAATGTAATCAACTCTTTCTTGTCCATAAGCAGATTATTTGTGATAATTTGGATCTTCTGAATTTCTTAGGCCTCCTACCATTAATTAACATACCTTTAGGAGTCCTCACTCAGAAGCCAGTATTGCCTATTCAAAAAACTGGAAAGCTATTTTAATATTGCACTAAGATAATGTTAACAACTCTCTCTGTATAACCTGTTATATTCTACAAAACATTGGTTGCAACAACCCACTTAAGTGAGTACTACAGTGCTATCATTATCTTCATTTTGGAGATGAGGAATAAGTGTTTACATAGCTATCCAGTCTCATAGGAATAAACAGCAGCAGAGCCCTTCCTGTCCCTTCCCATCCACTGCCCAGGACCCAAGATTATCTGCTGTTCCACAATGATCTGTGGTCACAACTCATTGCATTGATGATAAAATATTCCTACAAATTACATTTGGAAGTAAGGTTTTCATATCCAGGACAAGAAAGGTCTCAACTTATAAATTTGTTTAGCTCTAAATATTTGTTTGTAACTCACTCCTTATAATTCATACAACATTTTCCCAAGTAAAAATTTTCATAAATAGTTTGTAGATTCCCATATTAACCCAAACAAATAAACTAATTTATCATGTATTAAAAATACATGATTATTCTGTTAGCTGACTTAAACTTTATGTATGCTGCTGTCAGTACTGTGTTTTTGGAAAACATGTTCCATCTTCAGAATGGATATGTCTGAAACTTAGCACCCTTCCCAGCTCGGATACTTTTTTACCCACTGCACCACTCCAGACCCTCCACCTTGTTCTGGTAGTTGAACATTTTTGAAATGTAATGAAACAAGAGTCCTACTAATAAGGCCTTGGATTAAAGAGGTTCATAGACAAAGCTAGAGAGGAGCGGAGGCAGAGATAAGGGTTGAAGAAACTCTCAGAGCAAAGCTGCAGAACATTTAGGAAGTGAGGAGAGACAAAACAGAGCAGAAATGAAGTTAATGTTTGATATGCAGTGGTGAGCTATAGGTTGATTGTCACACTCCCAAATAAGTTACAATATTAAGGGAAAATATTGAGAAACATTTGTAATTATGATATCATAGATCACTGAAATAACAATTATTGCATACTTATAAATAACACAGATAATGCATGATGAACTATCTCCATATGCACAATGTTTGGAGTTTTACAACACTTTAACATCCAAAATCTCCTGGGTTCTCGCATCAAGTCTTAAGTTAAAATAAATATTACTATACTGTATTAGTTACTTCCCTGTCACTGGAAAAAAATATCTGACACCAGAAACTTAAAGAAGAAGTTCATTTGGCTCACTGTTTCAGAAGGTTTAGTCCATGGTTGGCTGGCTTCAAAGCAGTAATGTCATGACAGAAGGGACTGTGGAAGAAATCTGCTCAGTGCATTGCACCCAGGAAGCAGAGAGAGCAGAAGGAGCTGAGGACAAGAATACATACTTCCATGTCACACATCTCTTCCACCAAGTCCCACCTCCTCACAGCACATTCAGCTATGGATTCATCGATGGGCTAATCCACTAATGAGAATAGCACCCCCATGACCCAATCACTTTTTAAACACCCTACTTCTGAACACATGAGATTGGGGGGACATTTTAGACCTATACCATACCTATTTTCTTGATGCAGAAATTGCTAATAAGTGTTAATGCTATAGTTACATAGCTAATAAGTCATGAAGCCAGGGCTCAAAATCTGGCTTTTCTTTTCTTTTTTTTTTTTTTGAATCTGCAAGTCCTGAGTCCTCTATGCAACCCCAGGCCACCTAAAGACAAAGGGTAACTTCAAGGAAGTATCTTTTAAGTACCATAATTTGGTTTGCAAAATGGGAAGGAGCTGAAAACTAAAAATTGCTCCAGGTAGAAGAAATAGTAAAACATAGCATCATATACTTTTGATAGGAAAATAAAGACTTTCTCATGAACATATTTTTATTTTGTAGCTCAAACTCATTCCCTCTCAAAATTATTAGCTCCTGAGACAAAGGTTATCTGTGAGATGGTGGAAACAAGTTTCTTTTTAATGGCTAGATCTTTTCAAAACCACTGAAGGTTTTCCTGTACACTGGACCATTGTTTTTGTCTAAAAGCTTATCCCTTCTTTCATTATAAGTACTTCCTCTAGAGAGAAGACATCCTATGATACTGTGATACCATGTCTCTAAAACTGGAATGACTCAAGTCTAGGGCCTCTTCACTGGGCTCCTGAGCTGGGATGGGTACATGGCCATCAGTCAAGATAGAGGGAAGGGAGGTGTGGTAGTGTACACTTGTGATGCCAGAGCTCTGGGAGGTTAAGGAAACAGGACTGAAAGTTCAAATTCAGCCTGGGTAACAGTGTTTTTTTGAGACCCTGGCTCAAAATAAAAAATTTAAAAATGGCTAGGGATGTAGCTCAGTACAAAGGCCCTGGATTCAATCCTTTGAACATAAAAAGAAAAAAAATACAAAATGGGTTACTCTTTCCCATAAACTGTTACAGGGAGATGAGGGCCCGGTTTTGGTTTTGTGAGACCTCCTATCCCACCACTGTGGTTCATGGAAACAAGAGAGAGCCTCAGAGTCCTTAGATTTATAGTTATGAACTCTATAAACCAGTTGCACAACTAATTACTATTCCAACACCCAGCCTAGTGTGTTCATTGATGGCACTATATGAAGAGAGGTAATTGCTTTTATTTTAACCCCTATAAAGAGGGGCTAAGTATCTGTATAGACACAGGGCCAAGGAAGGCTGGGGGCTGATATTAGGGAGAAAGTGGTCACTAGTGAATGGCTCGCCTCTCTTTATTATGCTTTCTCACACCTCAGATGGGCTGAGCTCAGGAATACATCATTTAAGTGGAAGCTTAGACATCTGTGTATTTGGTTCACTTCGGTTGTGATTTGTCCTATTAGTATCTTCCTAAATGGTTGAACAAATTTCAACCAGCAAGCAAGCCTCTTACCCTCGTGCTTCCTGCTGCACAGTGGTGCATGACCTTGGTAGAGTATTTTGTCTCTGCACCACTGGGGCATCCTGAAATGCAGCCTGCCTCTGGAATCAAAAGCCCCAGATATGAACCCTGGACTTGCCATTTATTACCCATGTGACCTTAACTAGGCAGCAGGTTGGCTAATGAGCCCACATTTCTTCAACTGTATAATGCTAATAGTAACACCTACTTCTTTGTATTAAAAAATAAAATGAAATTATGTATATTTTTAAAAACTGTAAAATCCCATTCAAATAAAATTTATCTACCTACTAAACAAATGTGAATGCTACCTAGGCAAAAATAATAGCCTATATCCTTTCTTGTTTAAATTTATTGCCAGATTTTACAAGTTTTATGTTTGTTTATCTGTTCGGTTTTGCTTTGTCTGTGGTACTAGGGATGAGTCAGGGGCCTCATGCATGTTAAGCAAGTGCTGTACCACTGAGCTACATCCCCAGCCCTCCAAGTTGTTTTCAAAAAAAAGTAAAGTGGACTTTGAAATAATTATCTAGTAAAATTAGACCATGAAAAGGCTCACTTCATATGGCCTGGGAAGAGTGGACAGGGAGGTTTGTCAAAGTGGCTCGATTTAATATCTGGCATGTCACTCATGGTAAATGTAGTTTCAGGAACTGACACATGAATGTCCTGTTTTTGAAATCTCATAAGGATGAAGAGAATGTGACTTCACTACTTGTCTCCCTCTCTCTGGTAGAGTTTCCATCATTTCATTAAAAAAGAAAAATAAATAAATAAATAAACCCACCACATACTGCTCAATATGGTGACTGACTCCCAAACAGTCAAGATATTATTTTCAAATGCATTCTTTCCTTGCTTTTTCATCCCCATGGGGCCCTGCTCTAATTCCTGGCCTCCTGAAACCCTGTGGCTGCTTCTTCCATCTTACTGAGTAGATTTTTAAACAAAGTCCCCTTGCTGTGAGCACAGAACTGCCCTCTAGAGCTGCAGGCATGCTGGCCAGGGGCTCCAATGCTGAATTTATTTCTCACATCTCAGACATGTCGTTCTCTCCCCAGCATGCCTCCCTCCAGTCCCTGCTCCTACCCACCCCCTCTCTTCATTCTAAATCCTGCAGCCTGACAGAAATATATTAGCTAGAGGTACAGGTCACACCTTGGAGAGCAGTAAACGTTCTGTGGGAGATCAATAGAGAAGATGGGATTCTCCAACAGCTGGAGCAGAAGAATGATGCATTGATGGCCATACATAAACCAAACAAAGGAGCCTCAGAACCACCTTCCAGAGAGGGCCCAGGGCTGCTGCACTCCGGGTCCATTTATTTCAACACCTGAAGCAGAGAGAGCACTGCAGAAAAAGAGATTGCCCTGACACCTGTGCTTTTCCTTGGAAAAGCTAACCACTGCTGTGCAGGTATTGCTGAAAATTAAAAATTATGCTCAAATGGTGGGTGCTAATGCTGAGGTCCCCAGGAAGCCCTCTAAAAGGCCTTACGCTGAAGGTGTGGGACAAATATAAGAAGTGATAAAAAAAATACACAAAATATTTAATTTTTCAATTTACTGCCATAAAAGACACATTGCCAAGAACAATTGGAAGTATCCAAAGTGAGTGAGAATATTTTAAGTATTTTGATGGAGATTAATACTGTATAAAATATGGTAATAAAATTTTTATTTAAATATTAACCATATTTTGTGATTATCCTGTGTCCATCAAATATTTAGAGCAATTTCTGTCAAAGCTAAACATTACAGTGTGTCTTCACTCACTTTAGTCGCTGGATCCAGCTCTTCCCCAAAGTCAAAACAACCATGAAAGGTAAATATTTGATTTGATTTAGGTCACTGAAGCAGCCATGACAGAGATAGTGTAACTAAAAAATTTCACAAAAGAGGACTTCTAGAGCTGCTTCAAAAAGTAGCAAGGCAAATGGGATAAGTGTGTTGGGGGCAGGTGGTAAGGGGAACTAACAGTCATGTGTCTTGTATTGTAATAAGGTTTTTTGAATATTTAAACATTCATTGTATTTTTTATCACACCTTGCATCTGTCCCAGGAAAACCTGCCCTCTGTGGTAGCTGACAACTAAAGCCAGGGAGGGATTACTTGGAGGGTTAACTGGAGAAATGGAATTCCTAAATCCATGTATGGTACAGTGGTGCCTCAGTTCACAAACTTAATTCTTTCCACAATTCTGATAATAAACAAAATTGGATGAGAATCAAATCAAATTTGTCCATAAGGTCAACACTGAACCTAACCACTGAATTTGATTCAGTTCTCATATGTTGGGAAGGACAAGCTTTGGAACTGGATCTAGTCCTGGTGTCACCACTCAGCAGCAAAACTGGGAAAGTTGCATTTCTACAATGTGGATATGAAATCTACCTTAGAGGCAATTGTGCTGATGAGATAGATAATATACACTAGTACCTGGTACAAAATAGGCATTCAAGAAATGGTAGTTGCAGGCTGGGGATATTGCTCAGTGGTGCCACCCCTGCCTGGCAAGCACATGGTCCTGAGTTCAACTCTTGGTACCAAAAAAAAAAAAAAAAAAGAAATGCTAGTTGCTTTCCCACCTTCCCTCTGCTGCTTAAGAGTAGTTTTCAAATTCCTCTTGAATTTCACAATTTTTCCCACCACAGATCTTTCACAAAGGCAGTCTCAGGTCCAAATTTAGACTAATTGTAAAAATGCAATGTCTAGCAAAATTGGTGCTCAGAAAGGTTTCTAGTGCACTATACTCTCTTTTGGCTGCCAAATGTCACCCAAATAAGCAACCTAAGTTAAAATGATGTGCTTGTTATGCAAACAGGCTTGAAATGAAATCCTATCCCTAAGCACCTTATATACAGAAATTCTGAAATTTCCACTGCTATATATAAAGAGCTTACAGTTCTTCCATATTCTTTTACCTTTTTTAACTTCAAAAAAACTGTATTTACTGAATAATTGTGTTCTTTCCTCCTCCATTTGAGCCTGATTTTCTTCCTCACACACAGCTGAATTCCAGTAATGAAACAAATACAGTACTTATAATGAGAAACCCGCATAAATTTAATATAGTAACATTTTTATAGTAACATTTTTATAAGATCAATCTTTAAAATTTTAATCATGGTAAACTATGCATAACATAAAATTTAACAGCTTAATTATTTTTAAGTGCACAATTCAGTGCCATTAAGAACATTCACATTGACTCTTGGCGGTGGGGGTGTCTCACCGATCTGTAGGTGAGCCCGGCCTCTGCGGAAGCTGAAGAAGGAAGGGAAGGCTCCAGGGGAGGGCTGGGACCAAGGACGGCCCAGACCTAAGCTGAGGGAACTGCCATGCAAACCCTATCTGGTCTCATGCCCATGTGTAAAACCAAAGGCAGCAGAATGAGGGATTCTCCAGACCACAGGTGCAGATTATGGTTGAAGCAGGCAACACATTTTTTAGATGATTATTGTATCATCCAAGCAAAAACTAGGACAATTTCTACCATGGACCTCAAATGCCTCTTTTGTGTTTACAAGACTCTTGCCAGTTGAAAGAGACATTGTTACATGCCTACAGAAAGCTGCACAGGTATCATGCTGGACCTGTACAGAAAGAGAAAATGAAATCTTCCCAGTAAAAGAAAAAGAAACAGGTCATGAGAACAAGAGTACCTTGAGTAACTGATTTCTGGGCCGGAATTGTTTGCAAACCTGGAACTATGCAGGTACAAGACATGCTTGTGATGTTTATACAGATGGAAGGCCATATATCCACTGCTCCATGAGACTCTGGAAGATGGTATCTTGAGCCGTGAGAGAAAGAAAAGGCCACCTAACTGTTTGCTGGGATGATGGCATGTAACACTGGCCAATATGCATTCCAAATCCAGATCTATTCGTGTTACTGACTGCTGTGACATAGTAAAGCAAATTGAAACATCAAAAAATTAAAAATTCAAAAGAGGAGGAAACGGGAAAAAAAAAAGAACATTCACATTGTTGTGGAACCATCACTATCATCCATCCACAGAACATTTTCATCTTCCCTAGTTGAAACTGTACCTAGTCATAACTCTCAATTTGCTCTCTTCCAGCCCCTGGAAGCCACCATTGCACATTCTATGAATCTGACTACTCTAGGCACTTCACACACTTGGAATCATGTAGCACTTGTTCTTTTGTGTCTGGATTGTTTCACATACCACAGTGTTCACAGCTTTCATCCCTATCGTAGCATGGTGTCAGGATTTCCTGTCTTTTTTAAGGCTGAGTAATATTCCATCATAGGGATGGACCACATTTTGTTTATCCATTCATTAACTGATGGACACTTGGTTGCTTCTACCTCCTGGCTATTGTGAATAATGCTACTATGAACATGGGTGCACAAATATCTCCAAGACCCTGCTTTCAACTCTTTGGGGATATACCTAGATGTGAAACCAGTGGATCACATGGTATTTTAATTTTTCGAGAAAACAGCATACTTTTTTTTCCAGAACAGCTGTACTATTTTACAGTCCCACCAACAGTATGCAAAGTTTCCAACTTCTCACATTTTTTCCAACATCTGTAATTTTCAGGGTGAGGCATTGTTTGTTTTATTTTGTTTTGTTTTCTAAGTAGCCATCTTAATTTCTCCTTGCATCTAGGAACTTTTTATAATCAACCTAATTCTTCTCTAGCTACAGTTTCTCTCTAGTGTCTCTGTCTTTTCCAAGTCGTCCACCTTTTACTGATTCAGGAAATGTAAATGTTAATGGAGCAATTAAAGAGTTTTCAGGACACTGATGTGAGGTAGTTGAGCTGGTTCAGTTGATCATGCTTCCTTCCACCTAAGCAAATGAAGGGGAACCCTTTTCACACCCAAAAAAGTCAAAGTGCTAGAACCTACCAGAAAACATTGACACAGCTATGATAACACAAGTTATAACTCACATTCATATAGCAGGCTAAATTTTTAGATCACTTTCTCTCATTTTGCATCATTAATTTTATTTTATTGTGATAAAATTTAATATGAGAGCTATCCTTTTAATAAATTTTAAAATGTTCAATACAGTATTAATGTAGGTACAACTGTAGGTACAGTGTTGAATAGCAGATCTGATTATTGCACATGATAATTTCAGATATAGAAACTGAGGTATCAAGGCCTCAATAATTTACTCAAAATCACACAGTTCAATAATTCAATAATTCGTGGTTAGGACTCAAGTCACAGTTATTTCACCCCAAATCCTCTTTTTTTAAAACTACACAATACCGCCTAATGATTACTAAGGTCTTTACTTCTGGAACTGTAAAACTTTTAATGACCTATTTATAAAATACAAACAGAAAGGAATGTAACTAGGGTTAATTGTTTAAGTGCAGTGGTTCCCCCCAAAACAGACAATCCTTGGAGCTAACTATACAACAACTCTTCACAGAACCAGAATTGCCCAACTCTGAACTGTACATGTCAATGGATTCAGAACAGGGCGGGACATAGGCATCCTACATCAATGGACCTTGTAGGAATACTCCTCATCAGCAGAGAATCTATCAGACAGCACTAATGTTTTCTATCCGCCAGGCTTCTTGTAGATCTTTCCATGACACATGATATCCTATGTTCAGCTGGTAGCTCAAATGGACTCTCTTTGTCTCAGTGGCCATATACTCTTCTCCTCCTGGAATGGGTAACTTCCTCTTTAAACTCCCCAGCGATATTGTAAGTTTTAAGGATGGTAATATTCGTGAAGCATAAAACCTAGTGTCAGGTATATAATGAGTGCTCAATAAACCAATGCCCATTTCCACCTCCCTGTCCCCTGGCAATGGTCCTTCTTTCACATCATGGGCATGCATGAAGTCCATGAGAAGTATCTAAGGGAGAACTCTAAACTAAGAGGTAAAAAATGTAGAGCTTTAAGTAGACACTTAAAATCTTTACTCATCCAATGCTGACCTGAAGTTGGCCTCATGTTTCTGCACATACAGACTTGTCCTGTCCATCTGCATTTCAATGTTCCACACACTTACAGGTACCATTTATTCAGCTAGACAGTACATGCTCTGGGCACAGTGGCCCTCTCCTTCATCTGGTTTTGCAGCCCTGTGGCTGTGTACTTAATAGTTCTTAGTTCTCATCATGTAATTACAAATCAGAGACTTGCTCTGAAATGTAGGCCCTTGAGTATCCTCTCTGAGATCTTTTTAATGTAATGCCAGAATAAGTCTAGGATCTTCAGGGCCCAGGCATGTCACTGACCTCAACAGCCCAGACAATGATATTCAGAAGAGCCCAACCTTCCCCCCACCAAAAAAGAATATCTTGACAGTACTACATCCTGCTTGCACATGTGTCTTTGTTTTTCAATCTCCACCAGAGCTAAAAACCTGCAATAACCTCTGATTAGCCATCCTTCCCTTCCTAGGAATTCCTCACATCCAAAAAGCCTTCCTGGTAGTATGTGAAGGTCACCAAGCACAACTAGGTTTGACTCAACCATATTACTTATCTCCAGCACATCTTCCCAGATAACCTCTCTCCAGCCTTTCCTTGGGTGGAGACAAGGGCATTAAAGCTTTTGTTTTAGCTCCCCCCGGCAGCATTTAGTATAGTGTTTGTATTTGCAACAAATGTGCCTTAAGTGCTATTCATCTGATGATATTAACTCACCAGCACAACCAACCTGAGGATCTGAGGTTTCACTACAAGCTGACTGGAATTCACAGAAAGAATAACTCATGACTAGTTTTCATGATGTAACATGACTGATAATAAGAACATGCAGTGATTCAAACATTTTAAGGTTTAGACTGTGTCAAGTATACACATCATTTTGTATAATTTTCACAGCAATCTTATGGGTATCCTCATTACATACAAGAAAAAAGAGATCAAGAGACACCAAGCAATGGCCATATGATTGATCCCTGCACCAAGCAGCTCTGGGGTTCCACAGACTGGATTCAAATCCAGTTCTCCAAATTCCAAGTACAACTGTGGTTGAGGTGCATGACTTCTTCAGCCTGAGTTTTCTCCTTCACAATGGAAAGTGACTCCATAGTAAAGCCCTACACTGCCACACCATTCACACTCATGGATCATGGAACTTTCTCCTTGTTGGTTCTCTCTAACTCAGTGACCAGAAACTCAGGATGGTCTAGAATTTCAAATTCAGAGTTGAGCAACCTGAGTCCCCATCCATCCTCTCTCTGACCTTAGGCAAGTCATTCAGTCTTCTAGTTTCATCATTTGTCAGACAAAAATGTCAATACTGGCTCAATCTACTTTAATGGTTGGTGTTGAAGATACAAAAAAAAGAAAGAAAGATGAAAAAATTCCCTGAAATGTCTCAAGTACTTCTCAAGTTTAAGATGCTATGATAATAGTAGATTCTGTTTAAAAAAAAAAAAAGTGTTGCACAAAATAACTGCCTTTGTCTGAAACCTTGAAGCAAATAAGTAAACTAAGTCCAAGATACAGAAACGGACACCAGATTATTCCTATTCTTCAGTATGTAGAAACATCTTGAAGGACCTGTGTGCTTATTTCAACCTGGCCACTGTTTTGGGCAAATCACTGGACTTCTCGACAAAATAAGGACTTTAATACCTGCTTCCCCACAAGTCCAATAAGTAGTATGTGGCAGGATACAGCAACACTGAAAAAGTTTGAGATTAAAAACTGTAGGAAGTCAATTATATGTGTTTTAATGTGATGTCAGAACTTTTTTCTCCCACTCATTTTCTCTTGTCATAATCTAAATTTTATCCAGATGTGAACATGAAGAAGCCTGTCTTTGTGTCTCTCTGCTCCTCTGCACAGCCCTTGGTTTTCCTCAAAAGGTTTCATTATTATTCTTCAAGACACAGGTCATGAAGAGGAAAGAGAGCTGGGGGAGCAGAGTACACTGACGGAAGAGGCAAGTCGGAAGAAGAATCCATAGAATACTCCAGAATGTGTACCTCTTCTCAGTGCATAGCCAAGGTGACAAAAAGGTCCCTGACTCCAGACAAATGCCCTCAGCCACACAAAGCCTTCTAATGTGCCTGAGGCCAGACAGCAAGTGCCACGCACATGCACATACCTCCATGGAGAACTGTGCTTGTCCATCCCAGAAAGGGTTTGTTGTTTTAATTAAACTCATCAAGATCTATGCTACATGTTAAGGAAGAAAAGACAGACACACAAAGAGACTTAATTCCTTAAGCTATCTCCTTAGGGATTGATCTATACCAAATAAACCTCCTTCTACACGTGGGGAGAAGCTCTCACTTATGAAAAATAGAGGCAGGTGCACAGGAGCAGCATCTGGGACTCAGTAAAAGCTCCAGGAGCAGACAGCAGTGGATTCAGATGCATTACTAAGCTCCTTCACTTCTATCTAAATCACAGGATAAGGAGCAGGTCACAGCTTAGGCAGGGTCTGGCCTCTCTTCCTGACCACCCCTGAGATCCTTTCCCTCTTTGCTCACTACTTCAGCTGCCCAGTAAGAACAGATGGACAGAAGTTAAAAGAGCAAGGTCAGCTCATGGCTAAGTCTTATTTCACCCTGCCCCACCTCTCTCACCCCTTTTTGGAGGAGAAAGGAGAGTGAAGGGCAGGGTGTTGCTGCATTTGCTTCAGTAAGAAACTGGGATTTTCATTTACATCCCCTGAATAGCTGGCCAGTCTGATTTACACATTGATAACTTGTGATGCTTTGTATGCCAGCAAATTTTTAATCCCTGACCGATCAATAATCCTTGCTTGGCTGTTCTTTTTTGAAAAGAAATAAATCCTCTTTCAATCTTAAAATTCTTGAATAAAATTAAACTGCTTTAGCCCAGGATGCACTGTTCCTACAAAAAGCCATGTGGTTTCATAAACCCAGTCCTCAGATGTTTTTAACAGAGCTACTGTTGCAAACTTGCTTGTTTTGAGAGCCTAACATCTCTCTAAGGAGTATTACATGTTATCAGCTGATAAAGTAAGGTAGCACTGAAAAGTCTGATCTACTTTTTATTAAAAAATTAAAATTATTAACCTAATCAATTAGTATACCACACGCAGTATTTTTCATTCTTGATATTCTCTGTAAGTCTTGATTTAAAGTATTCATTACGAACTTTGTTTCTACCTTTCCACATATTATTTTGCTCCGAAACTATATTAAGGGGGGGGGGAACCTCCATTCCTATATTGATTCCTAAAGAGCTGTTGCTTTTTTTCAGGATTAAAGTTGAACATTTTGAAAAATGCACATTAAACATGGTTCTCCCTTCATCAGGGGCTCACAATACAGCCTCAAATCCCACCAAAAGTTCCAAAAATAACAGCAACAAAAAACAAACTCCCTTTCATCTTTGGCAGCAACAAAAGCAATAACTTTCACCAAAACAAACCAAGCCAAGAACTAATATAACACAGAACACGTCCACATTCACACCATTATGGCTACCTCAGCTCACCACAATATTTGTTTAAAAAACATATAATTGGTGGGAGAGAGAGACAGAACTCTCATAGAAAAAAAAAAGAGGTTCTTTCAAATGCAAATTAACCAAAAGACATATTTTCCCTGTATTTGGAAAATCACTCCAATATACGAAAAACATAGTTTTTGTGTAAAAAGAAAAAAAATTGCTGTTCAACCACCAGTTGAAAAGGCAATTTAAATTTCTGTAGATTACTTTAACCATTAAAAAAAAGTTAACTCCTGGCTTTGTAAGTCTTTAAGGACTTTATTAGCATTTACTGACCTAAGTAGTCTTCAGTTCCCAGGTAGCAAAGTTTCTTTTCTTCTCCAATGAAATGTTCATGTGAACACTGACAGCATTGTGTTATTGAATTGATCGGAAAAGAATATTGTTTCCAATCTTCTGGTGGAAAGAAGTCTGAAATAGAGAGAGAAAGAGAGAGAGACAGAGAGAGAGAGAAAGAGAGAAAGGCAAGGCAAAATGCAGCCTAATCGAGCATTCTTCCTGGTTGAAAAAAAAATATCATAAATCCAGCATCCTGGAACGAGTTCAAACATAGCTTGACAGACTCCAGGAGAATTTACACTGAGCATGCTTAGCCTGCGCGGCTTGCATGAGACACTCTTAATGAATATTGCTTCCTTCCCACTGGCTATTCCTGCTGGAAGTCCACACCCACCCACCCCTCTTTCAGAAGTCAGGAATTTAGCTTCAGCCAAAGTCCAGAAAACATGCTTATGCGCAGACAAGGCCTCACAGATCCATAAACTTTCAGGTTGTGACCTGCGGGGCAGCCTGACAAATAGAACATAGGGGTGAATTTTTTTTTCTGCCCTTGGTTATGTTCCCAGCTTTGCGCCTGTCCTAAACTGCAGTTCTCTGGAGAAAAGA
Organism: Heterocephalus glaber; assembly: GCF_000247695.1. The sequence goes on along the minus strand of NW_004624880.1, from coordinate 2,771,549 downwards.
AAAATAGACAGCTTTCTTTCTAAAAAACATGCTGTCCTAAATGCCAGTATAAAGGTCTTTCTCCATCAAGCTTCCAAACCCAGATCAGAATAAGGGTTATCTGCATCATAAAACCCATCAAGACGATTTCTAACTTCTGGATAAAATAAGATAAAATATAATTCCTGCCCAAAATGTAACCTTTTTTATAAAGTACTCATCATTTTCCTAAAACATTTCATGCCAATGCACATGCTGGAAATATATTTGAAATCCAGCTTTAACCCTCCAGGTCTAAACATTGCACTAGTCTACATTTAGGTCACACCGCAACATGGTTTTCTTTTCAAACAATGCTTTCCTTTTCCCTAAATCCCTCTGTCATATTTAATGACAGAACAGCTAAAATTCTAGAAATTTAAAAATAGATTACTTTTCTGGCAGAAAAGACAAGATTCTTCCTCTACAAAAAGAAATTAAAAGGGGAGGGTGCAGATAGCACAGTAATAGGAGGACATTTTTTATTTTTATAAGTAATAATAATATTTTGTTTGTCCATCTGCTATTTCCAGGCATCTGATTACAAATTGTAAATATTATTAAATAGTCATTTAAATGAAAGCACATACTAAACACACCCAATTCATGTTCTAAAGGTAATGATGTCAGAATATTAAAAGGCCACAAAGATTTTCTAAGTGTACAAAGAAATACGGTATGCACAGCCTCGGACACAAAGCCTGCCTGACCAGCATTGATTCCTTGGATTAAGAAAAGGTGTTTCTATGTATCTGATAAGTAAATCCACTGCCTCTCCCTGCCAGTAACACTTTTCACAGACATGCCCAGCTGCTATGATATATTCCCTTTATCTAAGATCCTTCTTGCATAAAACATGTCCTTACCCACTATTGAATAAATAAAATTTTCTCAGACATATTTTCCTTCCCGTAATTATGAGGTTTTTGGAGCACTTAGGCATGGGGGTTGTTTTGTTTGTTTTTATGCTTTGCCTAAGGGAAGAATAAAGCTGAACCTACCCTCCAAGTGTGTTTATTTAGACTATTATGAGAGCACACTAAGTTTTCAGCAGTTGGATAAAGCCTTAGAGAAACTGGGTTTTGAAAAGCTAAGCAATCCCCATGCCTCCCTGTAAGGTGAGGGTAAAATAAGGAGGACATTGCTCATTTGACTCAAAGAAATCACCTAGAGATCAGGAGGACCCAGCACAGAGGGCTGGAATACTTGGTCAAATCTAGTGACCTGACCTGCAGCCACCTCGATTCCCTGCCTTCAGGGTGTGTGTATGTTTCTTTTGTCTCCTTCCAGAAGCATGAACTCACCCCTTGATCAAAGGGTGCTGTTCTAGGAAATGCAGACCTTACTCATTCCAGCTAGGAATTTTTTTTGTTGTTGTCTATTCAATCATTCATTTATTCATTCATGCATGCATGCATTCATTCATGTATTTTATTAGTATGTGTTTGCAGTATATAATCTTTACATTCCTTACGTGGAGTTGGTACATGTATATAACACATGTACATGTGTTTTTCATCCCCTTTCCTTCCATCTCTCAATCTCCTTCCCATTTCAAAATGAAAGATCTATTTGAAAACACTCCATACAAAACTGAGAGGACCAGCTAGGCATGGTGGCACATGACTATCATCCTAACACTCAAGAGGCTGAGGACGGAGGAAAGCCATGAGTTCAAGGCCAGCCTAGGCTACATAGTGAATTTAAAACCAACTTGGACTACATAGCAAGACCCTGTCTCAAAACAACACAAAATAAAATAAAATAAAATAAACAAAACTGAGAGAGTCTTGACAGTGACATCACATTCACCCATCCAATTATAAATTTTTCTTGAGCCCCTCCTGTGACACCTACTTGGGCTCTAGAAATCGGAGAGTGACTAAGATAGACAATGTTCTTGCCCTCAGCGAGCTCGCATTCTGATGAAAACATTTAAAAAATAAGATAGGCATGGTGCCATATGCTTCTGATCCTGGCACTTTGGGAGACTGAGGCAGGAGAGTTGAGAATTCAAGCCTTGCCTGTGCAATTTAGCTAGGCCTTGTCTCAAAATTTTTTTAAAAATTCAAAAGGTTTGAGAAGTAGGCAAATCAGAAGGCCTTAGGTTCAATCCCCAAGACACACACACACACACACACACACACACACACAAAACAACAAATAATTAATTAATTTGTATACTGTGATAAGTGACAAAAAGCAAATTAAAGGGAAATGATAAGAAGAGTAAGTAATAGAAAACAAGCCATATATGTTGGGAGCTTGGAGCCACAGGAAAATGGGAGACATTTCTAGGAAGTAATTAATAACCAATCCAATATGTTCCAAAGAGGCAAAGATGTGGCACAAGTGAGTTGCATTTCATATGGTATATGATAAAAAATAAATAAAGGCTTTTGAGAAGAACTAATATAATGAGAACTATTCTTTAAAAAGATTAAAATGTTAGTCCCTTCTTATCTGTGGAGATAGGTTTCAAGAGCCATAGTAGATGCCTGAAATCACAGTACCAAATAATATATATATACACTATGTTTTTCCTGTCCATATATACCTATAATAAAGTTTATAAAAGTTTAATGTATAAATTAGGCACAGTGAGAGATTAAAAATAATAACTAATATTAAAATTTTTAAATGTATAGAACAATTATTATTAGAACAATAAAATTGGCTATTATTAAATAAAATGAAGATTACTTGAACACAGGCCCTGTGATATCATGACGGCCTATCTGATAACCTAGATAGCAACTAAGTCACTAACGGGCAGGTAGCATACACAGCATGGGTATACTGGATAAAGGGATGATTCACCTACCTGATAGAGCAGAGCAGGACAGCATGATTCAGAATGGCATGCAACTTAAAACTTATGAACAGTATATTTCTGGAATTTTCTATTTAATATTTTTAGACCACGATTGACTGTTTTCTGGAAGCAAAACCACCAGTAAAAGAGTACTACTGTATAACAATTTATAAAATACAGTGGGGATGATAATAAAAAGCATTTGTAATAGCTGAGACAGGTGGAACTGGCCTAAAACAACACATATTATTGTACTACATTTCTATAGGTTAGAAATCTGCTATAGGTCTGTCTCCCTGGCTCTTCTTGGTAAATCAAGATGTCAGCAGGACTGCGTTTCCTGCTAGTGATTGCAAGGTAATTTGTCTCCTACATTTCCCAGCTTCTAGAGTTCTCCCAAATTTCTTGGCTTATGCCCCTTCATTCATTAGCAAAGCAAGCAAAATGTGGGTTGAGTTCTTCTCATGTTGGGTCTCTCTGCCCTCTGCTTCTCTTTTACTTTTAAGAACTATCATAATTATGATGGGTTCCTCCAGATGTAAACATAATTCCATCTTCAACCTTACTCCTCTTTGATATGTGATGTAAGGTTTTCACAAGTTCTAGGGACTCAAACATAGACATTTGTGGGAACCATTATTCTGTTTAACACATGAATATAACCAGTCTGTAGTTAGTCCTGGCCTCACATGCTAGATATTCATGTCAGAGACTGTCAGTTTGTCCACCCCCTATCTATTATCCTATGATTTTTGGGAAGAAGCACCTAATATTTACATCTTTTTTTTCTGGTACTGTGAATCAAACACAGAACCTTGGGCTTGCCAGACAGGTGTAGCACCGCTGAGCTACATCCTCGGCCCAAGAGTTACCTATATTACTAAAAGTAACATTGTGTTCAGCTCTTCTTATAGATAGAAGTGCAACCTAAAGACACTGGATAAAACTTTTGAGAAATCTAAAAGATAGTTAAATCATCTGAAGAGTAGTGTATTAAACAGAATAATGCTCTCCACAAAGGTCTATGATTTAAAAAATCAAGCATCTGGTATTTTAATTGACTGGTCTAATTCTAGACTGTATGGGGTTGATTTTTTAAATCATATGATTAAAACAAAAGAAATGTTTTAAAATCTCCATTACCTACCTAGTTCCTACAGGATAAAAGCCAAATTCCAGTGCTCACTTTGGCAGCACGTATACTAAAAGCCAAATTCCATAGTCCAACATGTGGGACCTTTCAAATCACCCTAAATTACCTTTTCAGACTAACTTCCATCACTTGCCATCATAAGAGTGACTGTGGAGATATACAAGTCCAGCCAACTGATTTCTCTCTATTCCCTGAGCATACTCAGTCCTGTTTCAGATAAGCACAGTAATACTTTGATTCTATGAAGTCTCCATCACCCTGGCCTCACAATTACTAGACATGCTCTCTTCAACAATATTGTCTTCTACCCTATCTCAGCCACTCAATCCTATGACAAATTCTTGACCCTGCCATTACCAACATCTGCACATTGTCCATAACTTAAACATACCACTCATCAACACATCATACAGCATCTTATTTTTCTTCCTCTTTACTCTCGTCCTCTGATTTCAATTTTCCTTCAAATCCATGGGAACCCACAATTTGTTGATCCTACTTTATTTTCACTACCCCAACATTTTTCCTTGCCCAATGTAAAGGAATAAACTATCAGAATTCTCCTCTGTAAGTGTTCTCAATTCCCTAGAACCTCTTGACTCCATCCAACTCACCAGGTAAAAGGAATGATGTGGGACAGTGTGCACAGTCTTCCTCCAGTGCTCAGGGCCCCAACACGGTACCAAAAGTATTATCTCTGACAGCTCATAGTTGAGTTTGTCTCTGGGAACTATCATCAGCCAATGAGAGCCACCTGCCCAAGGAATCCTGGAGACCTCCCACAGCCAATGATTGATTCATGGTGGAGGTAAGGTACAAAAAACAGCCCCCTTTGCCTTGATTTGAGACAATTCTTCAGGTCTCTGCTAGTTCTGCTGCAATGGCATCACCGTTCCTCTTCTACTCTGACCAGTCTTGGTTCTCCCTCACCTTTCAGGTATTTTTCCTAAGAACATTCCCCTCAAATCTTTGGGCCTGCCCATCTCCAGCTCACAGTCTGTTTCCAAGAAATTTTACCCAAGAGAGTCCATACCATCAGTCTTTGGATGAATACTCTAAAATGAACTTGGGGGACATAGACAGATCACCCACCAGCCAACTGCAATTAATATCCCATCACTGGCTGCAAGTACCCTGGTATTGGTCATGGTACAATTGCTATAACATCCACTAATGGTGAACTGAATGATATAGTGGTATAATGAAATACACCAGCACAAATGATCTCACAGGAACTTGAAAGATACAGATTATGAAGTTGGTAACTGTTGTTGGGGGCTCTTGATGCATTTCATATTGACAATAAAAGGCTATGAGTGATTCATTATCAACTGAAGGTTAAACGTGAAAGCCAAAGCTCTCCTTAACATCATTTACTGTCCTGTAGCTGGAGGATCAGAAAGCCAAATTCCAGAGCCAGAATTTAATTATATGTGAAGCAGCCATCCACGAGTTTGAGAATTCAACCTCCACTGCAATTCTGCTACACCAGGGTTAGGATCCCAATGAGGAAAGAATGAAACCCTGAGACCTGGGATGGGGATATATGTGTTGATGTACTTTAAAAACTAGAATCTCCAGATTTCCCTGAATCTTCTAGATCTGCAGTGATGGCCCCCTTGTCTCTGTTGAAAGCTGGCATTCTCATCTTTCTCTAAGATACTCCAGAGCCTGTAGTTTCACAAGATAATAATATCTTGTGCCTCCTATAGGAACAATGGATAACTATATTTATATAATCTATAAAATAAAGGGAAAAGATGATGGGCAGTCCACAAGTGAGTTACTTAATTCATATGACCAACAGAAATCAAGGGTGGATGATCACTAGATTGGAGGTTGTCACCGCAACAAAAAGTCAAAAATCTTGGACTAATTTCTAGAACAAATCCAGAGTCCATTGAATAAAGGAGAGTCTGAGTTCCCATGAGTAAAATGTATGGAACTTTGCAAGTGTATATGAAAATAATTTGCCTGGTCTCTCCAGAAAAAGAAAAGCAATAGAATGAAAATAATTTACTGAGAAAAGGGGAATAGCTAGACATTTTGAAAACTGCTCACCACATCGAAAGTTTTCAGTCTGTTAAAGTTGGCTTTGGGAATCAGGTAATACAGATTGCAGGTCCAAATTACAGTGATTTCACTTGATCACTGATCCATCTACTGATCATTTCTGATACTTAAATATGCAATTGGGAAAGACACACTTGATAATTGACAGGCCCCACACACTGGTTCCATAGGCTGTGAAATAAGAGCTATCTAGTAAAGAATCCTAGAGGAATTCTTTAAATTGTGTTCTCTGGCTAAGACAGTAAATCAAAATAATGCTTTACCCCAAGGGGGAATGGTAGTGATAACTCACCCTAAGCACCAAAAGAATGCAGGGGTGATGGTCTCCATCATATCCCATTTAATTCACTCTTCTGGCCTCTACAAAAACCAGATGGGTTGTGATGGATGACTGGTAATACACAGAAAATTTAACTAAGCAGTAATCTCACTTGCAGCTACTTTCCAGATATGGGATATTTGCTAGATACACCATCTTATGCTTGTGGCATACTGACAGCCACTGATCTGGAAAATGTATTCTTTTCCATCTCTATCAAAAAGCAAGATCAGAAGCAGTTTTCATCTGTGTGAGATGGAGGAAAGTACTCATATACACAATTGCCACAAGGTTACACTGAATCTTTAATAATATTGTCTAAAGGAAACTGAACAGTTTTGACATTCTACAACATATAACATTATTCCACTATATTAACAGCATCTCATTAACTTATTTGGAGTACATTGGAAATAAACTGACAAAGCAGTAAAACAGCTTTTTTTAAAGTGCAGCTGAGGGGATGATACCCTGAAATCATGAAGTACTTTCCCCCAGGACATAGTATACAAGTTAATTCATTAACTGCTTTTTGATCCCATGTTCCCATAGGTCTAGGACAAAGTGGCCCTTCTGACGTGCACTCCCAGTAACTCAATTAAGGATTTGTGTTTCCTAATCACCAAAACTCTGCCTCACATATTTAGAGTTCCTCATTCCCAGAATGGAAATCAACCAAATGACACACTAAGGTGCCATTAAACTTAAAACTATGGCTGTTACCTGGACACTTCAGACTTGTTGTACCAAACTATCAGCTGTCAAGAAAACAAGCAACAGTACCACCGCTCCCAGCACAGAGGAAGGGGCTTCTGGGCTGCCGAACCACCACTCCCAGAGCACAGGTAGGGGCTTTTGGGCCACTGTACCACTGCTCCCAGCACAGAGGAAGGGGCTTCAAGGTTGCTGTACCACTGCTCGCACCACAGAAGATAGTGCTTCTGGGCTGTTGTACCACAGCTCCCAGCACAGAGGAAGTGAGCTGCGGGGGCACCAAGAGCACACCCCCCAACCCCCGTCCCCACCCCCACTCCCATCCCCAGTCGAAATGAGAAGACATGTAAAAAAATCTCAAAACCAGACATCCAGATCACCTACAGCAACCCCGAAGGGAAATGAGATGGAACACTCTGATACTCAACCACCTGGACTCCCTGAACTGGCAACAACAGAGAATCTGGAAAAAATGAAATCAGAAGCCAGATAACAGCAGAGATTGTGCTCATAGTGCAAGACAGGATTAATAAATCTAGAGAGAAGCTGAGGAATATGATGGAATCCCAACATAAGAAATAAATGGAATCCATAAAACAGTTGCAAACAGATTTCCAGGAGATTAAAAATTCCACTGAAAGTCTACACAGCAGAATGAGCCAATGTGAGGACAGAATTTCAGACATAGAAGATAAGATTGCAATTAGTGATCAAGAAAAGAAAAATTGCTTCAAAATTGTAAGGGACCATAAGAAATCAATCCAGCAGCTGCTGGCGATGCAAAGAAGAATAACATAAGACTGATTGTAGTCAACAAAGAAACAGGAGGGAGTGCAGACAACATTAAAAAACTGTTCACAGAAGTAATGGCAGAAAATTTCCCAAGCAGGGGAAAAGAACTTGACATACAGACAAGTGAGGCATATAGAACTTCAACTAGCCTTGATGAAAAAAAAACTATGCACATAGGCATATAACAACAGAAGAACAAAGTTCTACAAGCAGCTAGAGAAAAGAAACAAATCACATACAAAGGAAAGAGCATCACAATCACAGCACACTTCTTAACACAAACCCTCAAGGCAAGAAGAGCTTAGAGTGACATATTCCAAGCCCTAAAGGAAAACAGCCTCCAACCCAGACTGGTGTACCCTGTAAAACTATCTTTCAAAATTGATGGAGAAATAAAATACTTTCATGACAAAGAGCACCTTAGGAACTTCATGAATACCAAACCAGCACTCCAAAAAATTTTACACAGTAT
>NW_004624880.1:2660431-2672636 GCF_000247695.1 Heterocephalus glaber | reverse complement strand
GGGAAGGGTGGAGGGGGTGAAGGGCGCACAGGTAATGGGGAAAAAAATAAGAACCAAGATTCATCATGTACAAGCATGACCACCCAATGATAAATGTAAACGTATTGTATACCCAAAATGTACCAATAAAAGAATTTTTTTAAAAAATCATATGCTTGTGTGTCATTTTACCAAGGAGTATTGACAGCGTGCATGCCTGTGTGTGCACACTGAGAAGGAAGAAGTCAGGTCACTCCATAGGAGAGGAGCTAAAACACCCGTGCAATCCAACCTGTGGCGGCAGTCTCCAGGGAAATAATGCCTTGCCTCAAGCTGTGCCGCTCGGTGTTAAGTGCAAGGGCCCCATAGCCAGAACTGGAGACACCCAGAGAAGCTTGCAATCCCCTGGAGATTTTAGTGTGTCCTAATTCTGTGGCTGGAGAGCAAATTAGGTTGCAGCTAAAGCGAAACCCTCCAAAAGCTAATCTGCAGACAATTTGAAGTCTTATAATTTCTAAGGGTTTTACAGAGTCTCCTAAAGGGCAGGAAAATTCATTTCTAGACACCAAAAGTCATATGAACCAAGGTAAATTTTCTTTGAATAGCAATTTTACTTTTTACTTCTCCATTGTTTTCTTCCTGCTCCCATTCTACCCTCCCTTGCATACAACATCCACAAAGATCCCATCTTAACTAGAAAATTGAACTTCTCAGGCTGTGCTGTAAAGTTTGCATAAATATGGGGTCTGGTCTATGAAAGTATGATGATAATTTTCTCTTTGTGGGCTTGGGCTTGTGAGGTTGCCTGCTTTTTCTTATGTATTTGGTCTCTATTTAGACTAAGCAACTACGAGATCTTCAACATGTTAGCTTTGGTTTTGTGGTTCGAATTATGTGGTTTCTCATTATGATAAAAGGGCCAGATTTCTTTCCTCCTCATTTACCCCTTTTTTACAAATAAGCATTTTCTTGGAAAAAGGAAAAAACACCTAATATCATTAATTGCTACCAAAAAAATTTAACGCTTATAGGTAGACAGGAAGAGACACACATACAACCCCTTTATTCATTTAGACTTAGTATATGCTAATTTTTAACTATTGTATTCATTGATTAATCTGTTCCAGACATCCTCCAAGTTTATGTAGTAACTACAAACAAATCTCTTAATTTTGAGACTGGACCTCTTCAATGATCCCTCTTTCTGGAATTTTTAATAACTTTACCAGGTATAAAAACTCCAGTAATATAGTTTCCTTTATAAATTTTATTCCCCTAAAAGTAAGTAACTTAATAGCCAGAGGCTGGCACTTTCTCTCTCTCTCTCTCTCTCTCTTTCTCTCTCTCTCACTCTCTCTCTCTCTCTCTCTGTCACACTCTCTTATTTCCCAACTGTGCTTAGCAGACTATCTAGACTTCTATCCTCTTTGTTCAAAAGAAGAAATGGCTTTTCTTTGTCATTCAACTGCAGTAACAGTGAGACCATAGACCCACAGTATGCCACATCAACAGTATGACACATTTATCTTTTGTAGTTAAAAAAGTTTAATTTCCCTTTATTTACAATCAAGGACTCCTAAGACTTGCTGTAGCTATGTGCCCATAAATATGAAAACAATGATATCCTTAGCAATCCTCTGTAACACAAGACATTTTAATGTTTTCTTCTTTTTTATTAATACATGTTTGCAGTACATAATGATTATACGCATTGTGGTGAGTTGATAAATGTACATAACATATCTTAATTGTTTTTCCAGTCCCTTCCTCTTCCCTCCCTCTTCCTCCCTCCATCTCTTGGCCCCCTTCCCTTTTGCAAAGGGTCTATATATCTTCTTGTTTCTTATTATCTATCTTTTATTTTGCTTTTTATTTATATTTTGAGTTTTTCATATAAGAGCAACCATGCAGTATTTAAGCTTATATATCTGATTCATTCACTTAACATTGCAGTCTCAAGGTGAATCCATTTTCCTACAAATGACTCAAGGTTGTCCTTTATGGCAGAGCAATACTCCATTGTGTATAAATACCATACTTCTTTGTCCATTCATCTGTTGATGCAAATATAGGCTGCTTCTAAGATTTAGCTGTAATTAATTGTGCTGCTATATACATGGTATGCATGTGTCACTGTAATATGATGCCCTTAGCCCGTTTGGGAAGAATCCTAGAAGGGGAATAGCTGGGTCAAATGGAATTCTATTTTTAGTTTTTTGAGGAATCTTCATACAGACTTCCATAGTGCTTGAACTAGTTTAAACCTCCCTCCCCAGCCTCACTAGAAGTTGTTACTATTTGATTTCTTGATGATAGCCATTCTTTCTGGAGTAAGACAGAATCTCAGTGCTGTTTTAATTTGCATTTCTCTAATGGCCAGAGATGTTGAACATTTTTTCATATTTTCATTGGCCATTTAAAACTTTCTTCTTTATGGCCAGGCGTGGCGGTACACGCCTGTAATCTCAGCATTTGGAGACAGGCAGAAGGATCACTGGGAGTTCAAAACCAGATTGGGCTACACAGTGAATTCAAGGCCAGCCTGAACTATATAGTGAGACCCTGTCTCAAAAAAAAAAAACAACTAAACTAAAATAAGTATAAAGATAGGTTATCTGTTTTGAGTTCCAAGTCTCATTTAATACAATCATTTAAGATACATTTAAGCATAACAGAATTTTAGAGCACAGTGTGAGATAATTTCACCCCAAGTATTTAACCTTGAAGTCAAAGTCAACATTGTTGGGGGCTCTGTTCTTAGTGTTCTTATAGTTTCCTGGCATTGATGGTGACTGGAAAGAACAATAGAGCTGGTGTCTGTTACTATCTCTACCTCATTACCTCATCTTAACACATCTGAAACAATGATGCCCAGACTTGAAAGATTTCTGATAGCCCCACTCTGGAAGCTCAGCTAGGATGCTGAGAGTAATAGGATTTGCTGAGCTTGCTGGGCTAGGGTTATCTTGATTCTCCCAAAAAACTGAGATACAAAACAGCTTTTCTTGCCTTTCTTTAAACCTCAGTTGATTTTTGTTCGATTTTCCTGGTTTTAAATTAAAAGACTTAAAGACCCAGAGCTTCTCTTCTAGCAAAATCAGAGTCCTGGATTTAAATCCTGACTGTCACTTACAAACAAAGTGGCTTCGATAAGTGACTTGAGCCACTGCACCTCTTTCTTCTCCTCCTCCTCCTCCTCCTCCTCCTTCTTCTTCTTTTCATGTGTAACATTCTCATCCCATGGTGCTTGTGAACACTGGGGGAAATGTACTGACCAGGTTTGGTGCTGTGCCAGTTCTTTGCTGCTCCTCCTGAGAGCTGAAGGCTGATTACACTCCCCTTAAATGTGGTCTGGCCTTGGTGACTTGCCTGAATAACAGACCCCTGAGGTCAGATCATATGAAGCCTTTTGGCCTCAACCCAGACTCCTATAACAGCAATTCTGAATGCCTGAGCTACCATGTAAGCAGTTCAGCTACTTGAAGGCCACCACACTGGAGAGCCATGCAGAAAGCTACCATCAGAGAGTTAGAGTCCCCTTAACCATGGCCCATTCCAGCTCCCAGCTGGAGGACATGGAGCATTATATGGAACAGACTAGATCTAGGCGATCCCACCAAGCCCTGTTCAAACTGCAGATTCATGAACAAAGTAAATGCCATTTTTATGATTTTTAAATATATTTTATTAGTACCTATTAATTTTATAAAATATTATTTCAATGTGATATTTTCATGCATACATTTTGACTGCATCTGTATCCCAAACACCTTTCCCCTAATTCATTTCCTCCTCCTGTCTTATAATAATCTCTCTTCTATTTTCATGCCATCATTTTTAGATTCCATATATAAGGGAAAGCATACAGTCTTGTGTTTCTGAATCTGGCTTATTTTGTTTAACATGATGATCTCTAATTTCATCCATTTTTCTGCAAATGACATCATTTCAGTTTTTTATAGCTGCATGATGCTCCATTAGGTATATGAGCCACAATTTATTTCCCTGTGGATGGGCACCTAGGCTGGTTCTTTATCATGGCTGTCATGAGTAGTACCTCAATAAATGTGGGTATGCAGGTATCTCTATAGCATGCTGACTTAATTCTTTGGGCCATATACCCAGGAATGGTGTAGAACTAGGGATACTATAGTAGTTTTATTTTCAGTTTTCTGAGGACCCTCTATACTGATTTCCATAGCAGCCATACTAACTTACATTTTCACCAGCCATGTATAAATGTTCCTTTTCCCCACATCTGTGTCAGCATTTATTGCTTTTTTATTTCTGATGAGACCAATTCTGAATGAGGGAAGATGGAATCTTAGTGTAGTTTTGATCTGCATTTCCTTAATGACTAAAGATGTTGAATATTTTCTCATACTTTCTTTGGCCTTTTGTACTTCTTTTAAGTGTCTGTTCAATCCCCTTGCCCATTTATTGATTGAGCTATTTGATTTTTTTTTTTTTGGTGTTGCTTTTTGAGTTCTTTATTCTAGACATTAATCCTCTGGTGTAAGAGCAGCTGGCAAAGATTTTCTCCCATTCTGTAGGCTGTCTCTTCACCCTATTGGTTGGTTCCCTTGCTCTCCAGAAACTTTTTAATTTGATGTAGTCCCATGTGTTGATTCTCACTATTATATCTATGCTATTCTGGAAGTCTTTGCCTATGCTCATGGCTTCAAGTGTTTTCCCTATGTTTTTTTCTAGCAGTTTTAAAATTTCAGATCTTATACCTAAGTCTGTGATCCATTTTGAATTAAGTTTTGTATAGGGTGAGAGATGACATCTAGTCTCAGTCTTCTACTTGAAGACAAATGTTCAGTTTTCCCAACATTATCTGTTAAAGAGGCTTTTTTCCAAGGTATGTTTTTTGCTCCTTTGTCAGGAATCAGATGACTGTAGCTGTGTGGGTGTGCTTGTGTCCTCTGTTCTATTCCATTTGTCTATGTGTCTACTTTGTGCTGATACCATGCTTCTTTTTTTTTTTTTTTACTTTGGCTTTGTTGCATAGTGTGCATTTGGACATTATGATTCTCCTAGCCTTGCTCTCTTTCTTTAAGATTGCTTTAACTATTCTGGATGCTTTGTGTTTCCATATGAAGTTTAGGATTTTTTTTTCTACTTCTGTGAAGAATGTTATCTGAAGTTTACTTTCGGTGATATGGCAATTTTAACAATTTTCATTCTGCTGATCTGTGAATTTGGGAGGTCTTTCCAGCCTTTAGTGCCTTCTTCAATTTCTTTCTTCAGTGTTCTGTTATTGTTGCTGTAAAGGTCTTTCACCTCCTTGTTTAGGTTGATTTCTAGGTGGTGTTTTTTAAGCTATCTTGAACGGAATTATTTTCCTGATTTCTTTCTCAGCTACTTCATTACTTACTAGTTTGTTTGGGGGTTGTGTTGTTGTTGTTGTTTGTACTGGGGATCGCGAGGCAAGTGTGGGCACCACTGAGCTAAATCCCCAGCCCCCATTACTGGTTTTTAAAAATTGATTTTGTAGCCTGCTATTTTGCTGAATTTCCTTATCAGCTCCAAAGATCTTTTGGTGGCATCTTTAGGGTCTTCTAAGTATAGGACTATATCATCTGTAAGAAAAGATAATTAAATTTTTTCCTTTCTTACTCGTATCTCTTTTATTTCTTTCTCTTGCTCTAGTTAAAAGTTCAAATACTATATTGAATAGAAGTGAGAGTGGACATCCTTGCATTGTTTCTGGCTTTATAAGAAATGTTTTCAGTTTTTCCCCACAATGAATACTGGCAGTGGGTTTGTTATATAGAGCCTTTACTATATGAAGGTATAACCCTTCAATACCTAGTTCTTTCAGGGATTTATCATGAAAGGATGCTGAATTTTTTCAAAGGCTTTTTCTGCATCTATTGAAAATAATGTGATTTTTGAGTCTTGACTCCCTTATACAGTGTATTATATTTATCGATTTGTTTATGTTGAACTAACCTTGCATTCCTTGGATGAGAACAACTTGATCATGGTATGTGATCTTTTTAATATATTGTTGAATTTGGCTTGCCAGTATCTTACTAAGAATTTTTGTATCTATGTTCATCAAAGTTATTGGTTTGTAGTTATCTTGCTGTTGCTGTGTCATTCAGTTTTGGTATCAGGGTGATTTTGGCCTTGTAGAATGAGTTTGGAAGTATTCCTTCTCTATTTCATGGAATAGTTTAAGGAATACTGGTGTTAGTTCTTTAAAGGTTGGGTAAAATTCAGCAGTAAACTCTTAAGATGATGAGTTTTTTGTTGTTGGGAGACTTTTTCTACTGCTTCAAACTCATTGCTTGTTATTACTTGTTTAGGTTTTCTATATACTCTTAGTTCCATTTTTCTAAGTCATATGTGTATATATGATTTCTTCTATAGTATGTGATTTATTAGAATATAGGTTATCAAAATTGTCTCTAATGATCCTCTGGATTTCAGTGGTATCTGCTGTAACATTCCCCTTTTCATCTCTAATTGTGTTGATTTGGGTCTTCTCTCTTGGTTTGGCTAAGGGTTTACCAATCTTGCTTATCTTTAAAAAAAAAAAACTCTTTGTTTAATTGTTCCTGTCTATTGCATGAATTTCATTATGGGGGCTTGGGTTTGGTTTGTTCTTGTTTTTCTAAATCCTTAAGATGCACCATTGGTTGAGTTATCTCTGATATTTGGAGGTAGGCACTCATACCTATAAATTTCTCTCTTAGAACTGTCTTTATTATATCCCAGAGATTCTTCTATGTTGTGTTTCCATTTTCATTTGATTCTAGGAATTTTTTTATTTCTCTCCTAGTTTCTTCAATTACCCATTGATTGTTCAAAAGTGAACTGTTCAAGCTCCGTGTGTTTGTGTCATTTCTGTAGTTTCTTTTGCAATAATTTCTAGTTTCATCCCACTATGATCTGATAAGATGGAAGAAATTATTTCAATTTCTTGTATTTGTTAAAACTTGCTTTATAGACTAAACAATATCTATTTTAGAGAATGGTTCATGAGTTGCTGAAATTAATGTGTATTCTGTAGTTGCTGGATGGCAAGTTTTATAAACATTTGTTAAGTCCATTTGCTCTATGGTGTAGTTTAACTTGAAGGTTTCTTTGTTGATTTTTTCTGGATGACTTATCTATTGCTGAGAGTGGAATACTGAAGTCATCCATGGTTATTTTGTTATTTTATGTCAATTAGTGTTTGTTTTATGAAATTGTGGTCACCAATGTCCTGAGCATATATATTTATAATTCTTCTATCTTCTTGTTGGATTGTTCCTTTTACCAATATGAGTGGCTTTCTTTGTCTCTTCTAATTTTGCCTTAAAGTCTGCTTTGTCAGACATAACTATTCCTGCCTGCTTTCAGATTCCATTTCCATAAAATATTGTTTTCCATTCTTTTATTTTCAGTCTGTTTATGTCTTTGCTCAAGAACTGTGTTTCTTGCAAGCAGCAAAGATTTGGGTCTTGTTTCTTAAATCAATTTGCAAGTCTGAATTAGAGAAATAAGACAATTTACATTCAGAGTTCTTATAGAAAGATATGTACAATTTTGTTGCTTTGCTAATGTTTGATTCTTGCCTAATTCTCAATATCTTGTCAACTCTTCCCCTTCTCTATATAAATTCCTTTATCCTCTGCAATGCTTGCTTAGTTGTCATGAATTTCTTTAGTTTATGCGTGTCTCAGAAGTCTTTATTTCTCCTTCAATTATAAATGATAGCTTTGCTACATATAGTAAATTAGGTTGGCAGTTATTTTTTTTCAGAGCTTGAAATACATTATTTCATCCCCTCTTAGCCTTTAAAGTTTCTGCAGTGAAACCTGCAGTTACTCTGATGGATTTGCCTTAGGGCTTGGTACTTTTCTCTTCCCACTTTCAGTTCTGTATGCTTTTCTTGTTCTGTATTCTTGATATTTTAACTATAATGTGTTATAAGGAAGTTCTTTTCAAGTTGTGCTTCTTTGGAGTTCTAAATGCCTTCTGCACCTGTTTGTCTGTATTCCTCAGGTATTGGGGAAGTTTTCTTTTATTATTTCATTGAATAGATTTGCTATGCTGTTAGCCTTAGATTTGACATCCCCTTCTACAGCAAAAATTCACAAACTTGGCCTTTTAACTATGTCCCAGAGTTGTTGAGTGATTTGTTCGTGATTAATTTTACTTTTTATTATTAGTGTCTGAGTGAGATAATTCATCAACCTTATCTTCAAGCCCTGGAATTCTACCTTCTGTTTGATTCAGTTTATTGGTGAAGCTTTCTACTGAGTTTCTTATTTGATACTGCACTTTCCATTTCCAAGATTTCCATTTGGTTCTTCTTCAGAATCTTCATCTTTTTATTGATTTGCTTCTTCATATCCTGTGTTGTCTTCCTTAATTCATTCTGTTGCTTATTTGTATCCTCTTTGAAGTCATTAATCATTTTAAAAATCAGTCTTTTCAATTCTTTCTCTGGCATTTCATCCATTTTGATATCTTTGCATTCAGTTACTGACAAATTTGGATCTTTGGATGAGTCTTGTTGCCTTGTTTTTTTATACTTCTTGGTTCTATATTGAGATCTGTGCATCTATTGGGAAGAAGATCTCTTCCACTTTTATATGAAGGTCTTCTATTATGTTTCCAGTCTTCTCTTGAAGGCTTGTTCCCCATGACTCTCATTATTTTAAGTAGCCAAATTTGGGGGTAGTTTGTTATGCAGCACAAAATAACAAGAGCACCTATATAAAGTCCTTAAGGGACAGACAGTGCCTATCTTACTTTTACATTCTCCATAACTGTTTAATACAAAGTTCCATGGATGTCGACTCCTCATTGTCAAAGAAGTGCTGTGCCTATCAGTAATTAGTGGCTGAAAACTGAACCTAGCACTTACTCAAAGCGGCATCAAACTGAATGAATCAAGCCTTTCTAATGCTGTATTAACTTCCCTCTCCTTTGGAGTAGTGCCCTTCTCACCCTTAGGTAGAACAGTGCAAATACCCTAGAGAGGTCTGGAAATACAAGCAAATAAACTGTAGAAAACCTCAAAGAGGTTCTGGTGGGGTCAGGCATCAGGATAACACATTAATCTTAATGGGGCTCATCTACATAAGGATGAAATATTTGGGCAGAAAAATGGATCCTACTTTAATTTCCATGACATAATAGTCAAAAACATTTGCACCATACATAGTATTTCTTGCTCACCACTTGTATCCTGATGCACAGCAAAATCAATTTAATTGCCTATATAAAACACAGATATTCTAACAACCTTATGGTCTTGGAGATGTAGGCAGAGAAGTGCTACTCCATGTCATTTAGATTGACTGGGAAATTTATACCTCCCCAAGAGGTCAGATGAGACACTAGGTACTTTGAATAGTTTCATGGTTTTCTTTTATTTTCTTTTTTGGATGTTTGTTATTTTCTTGTTTTTTCCGAAGAGCTCAATGGATATTTACTCCTAGGAATGAATAAGACAGAACTTTCTGAGGAAATGATAGTAACTTCTTAGAAGTGATATTGACTAAAGGAAAACATAATGCAAGACTACTTTCTTTGTGTGAACAGAATGTCTTCTGTTTTTCGTATTTCCCAGGCTGAGCTCAGCATTCACAAGTGTGAATTCATATGAAATTTCAGGCTTCCAAATATGCCCAATGTGAGACTATGGAGGTAAATCAGTTTTAAAATGCCAGAAGAAGAAGGTGAAACTCAAACTCTCATTGTGAGACAGAAGAAAATTGTTTGTACTTTTAAAAGGCCTATTTTATTTTTCTCTTTCAAGTGGTCCATGGACGCCAGAGGCACCCCCCTCCCTCTGGGACCTCTGAAGTGAGAATGCCAGCACCCCCCCACACCCCCACCCCCAGCCTGGAACCTCTGACTCACAGATGCCACCCAGTGCCCTCAGAGCTAGCTGCATGGGCCTCGCGGTATCTGAATCCGCATTGCAGTGGCACTGAGGGCCCATGAAGTCCATGCTTAAGCACTCCAGAAGATAGGGCAGAAGTGAACAACAAAGAGAGGGCCTCTGTGAGGCTCCTTAATGAAAATTGAAGCTTACTGGGAAAGTGAAGAAAATCTCTTGCAATAAAGGTACACTGGACCACCATGATTCATAAGTCATGGGATCAACACCTCCCATAGAAACCTGGACTCACATGGGGGAAGGACAGCTGGATCCTGCTTTAGAACCTTGCAGAGTTCAATCCTGTAAAAGGTTAGGGACCTCAAATTGAGCCTTGCAGTGAGAAAGCAGCCTGAATCTCAGTGAACTAAAGCTGGCTTACTGAGACTAATGGGCTTAGATCTGTGCACTGCTGCCCACATTGTCTACCAAAACAACAGAGACTTACCCTAAGGGAGGCCCTTTTTATATTTTCTTTTTTCTTTTTTCCTCTCTCTCTCTTCCTCCTTGTTCTGCATTTCTCTCCTTTTTTTTCCTGTTCCTGTCCTATTTTGGATGGTTTTTCTCTCTCTTCTCTTCCCTTTTCTAAACTGTCATTATTCTTATAGGAAGGTGAATACAGTTCCTAGCTCCCCTATAGCTATTAGTCTGTTCTGCTCTTGTCTATGTTCCTTCACTCTGTCTTTTCCTCTTGTCTTCAATGGTCTCCCAAAATTTCTGTGATCTTCCTGTTTCCTCTAGCGTCACTTCTAACTTTTTCCTCTCCTTCTATCTCTCTATCCCTCCCTCCATGACCCCTCCTAAATCCTTATCCCAAAGGGTAAATTTGCTATATTGAAGAGTTTATTTACTACAAATATATTTTGGGCTGGTCCTAGACTTTGATCTAGTTCATACAGTTAAAAGTGACAGATTAATTTCTACCACAAATTGTCATTTTCTAAGCTATTTTTGATTCTATTGTTGATGCTGATTGTAGCAATTGGGCTAAGGTGTCATGATTGATCTAATCAGTTGTCTTCTCTGGTATACTGAAAATGAGATGGCCTATGAGTCATTAGAGACTCAAAGCCTAAAAAGACCAAATATACCTGGAAGATATCTCTGAGAAGACATCATTCCATGAGGACTCTAAACACAAGTAATAAATATATTCACAACAATCAATATTGAAGTATCAGCCCAGGAATTAAATCAAAAAACAGCACCAACAACAAAATTAGAAATGAGAAGACACTTACACAAGGCACAAAGCCAGACTTACAGCTCACCAAAGGCAAATTCTGGGAAAAACAAGATGGAAAAATCTGATAATCAACTACCTGGACACCCTGAACTGATAGCACAGGAATTACCAAAACAGATAAATAAAGTTCTAGAAAAATTCAAAACAAAAATAATTTCCCAGATAACTAGAGAGATGGTGAGCAGAATGAAAGACATGATTAGAGACTCTAGAACAGAAATAGATTTTAAAAAAATACATGATCTCAGGACCATGATGGAAGCCATAAATGCCCAACATAGGAAAGAAATGGAATGCATGAAAGAGATTCAAACAGATATTCAGGAGATTAAAAAATACATTGAAAGTATTCACAGCAGATTGAGTGAAAGTAAAGATAGAATGTCAGATATAGAAGACAAGATTGTGGTTAGTGACCATGAAAAAGGATTTCTTAAAAATAGTAAGGGACCATGAGAAATCGATCCAGCAGCTGCTAGATGATACAAATAAGAATAACATAACACAGACTGAAGACCACAAAAAAGCAGGAGAAAGTACAAATGACATTTAAAAAATCTATACACACCTGAATGCCAAGGAACAGAGCCACCCCAGACCTGAGGAGGAGCCTTCCAGGCCACCATACCACCGCCCCCAGCACCAAGGACCAGAAAAACCCACAGCTCTGAGGAGGACCCGCCTGGGGTGCCATATAATCACCAGCAGCACCAAAGAGGGGAGCCACATGGGAGCCGGCAGCACACTGCCACCCCTGTCTTTGATATGAGAAGACACGGAAACAAATCTCACAACCAGACTTCCAGATCATGTAAAGCAACCTCAAAGGGAAATGAAATGGAACAATCTGATGCTCAACCACCTGGACTCCCTGAACTGGCAACAAAAGAGGATCTAGAGAAAACAAAATCAGAAATAATTTCTCAGATAACAGCAGAGATTGTGCCCATAGGGCACGACATGATTAATAAATCTGGAGAGGACACAGAAAAAAAAAGAGAGGACCTGAGGAACATGATGGAATCCCAACATAGGAAACAAATGGAATCCATAAAACAGATGCAAACAGATTTCCAGGAGATTAAAAACTC